>VZTR01020491.1:185807-323360 GCA_013400775.1 Chaetops frenatus
TTAAACAATTTTTAAATAAAGGCTTTCTGGTAAACTACCTAACCTAGCACTTCCTACTGACAGCCTGGGCTAGACTACAACTTTGGTGTGGCTTAAACATTTTAAAGAGTAATAAATCATGACTGGGATCTATTGTTCTGTCAATGTTTGAGACAAAAACAGTGCAGAGAACTCTTGTCTTGTACAACTGGAATGCTGGAAAACACTGACAATCCCAAAGTTGAAGGGTTTTTGGGTAAGTATTCTTACTTTCCAGCAGTACAGCTGGGAGGCCAAAGAACTTCAAATGTTTTGTAACACTTCCTACAAATGTTTCATGCCAGAAAGCCCAGCCATTTGCCTGATTGATTTATACATCCGAATTTCTGTTTAAATATTATGAAGTATTCTTAAAAGTAGAGCCATGGCTGCACAGTGCTTGTTTTTGCCATTAAAATCTGTTGCCTAGGAAATGATCCCCTTCTGCCATCAAAAGCATCCAATGTGTAATTACTCTTAAGCAGTTACTAAAAGGTGAATTTAATGCAGTGGGATGAAAGTGTTTAAATTGCAGACAAGTTTAAAGGAGGAAAACTACATTTATGCTGGAGTGAATACTGCCTGGTGTTAAGGCTGCCATGGAAAAAATATATACAGTAAATGCTGTATAAAATTAAATATATCTTAATCTAATCATAATTGCTTAATTTATTTTATTACCTAAGAAAAACTCAGTGCAACTACCAATAAATGTGCACTGCAAAACAGAATTGATACTGGAATTCATGGAGAGAGTCATGGAACCAGCTCCTCTACAATCCCTCTAAATACATGTGTAACGATAGCTGACACACAGCAAACAGGTACAGAGAAAATCTGGAGAAAGAAATACAAGAGCAAAGCTCTTTTCCTCTGTGCAGATCTAAAGGTTTGGTCTTTTAAAATTAAAGAAGCAGAGATAATATTTAAATAAATGCATCCTTAAAATAAAAAAAAAATTCAGTATCTTTATGCCATTACTTAAAGCACTTTCACACTCTATTTTTAAACCTTCCACCACAAAAACCAGACTGAAAGTAAAGGCTGATAATAACCTAAGCCTTGCCTTGCTCCCTCCAAGGACTATGGTGGAAGCATATATTTTATAGCTTTATTTTTTTCACACCTCCTTTCTCTAGCAGACCTTGGATTTGTGTTCTTCCCTGTTTTCATTTCTAGTCTGGTGCAGGGGTACAGCTCTTCTTGCTTGGAGTGTGGAAGTTAGACAGGATGCCCCCAGAGCTGGGGTTGTGGCTCTGTGGTTTTCAGAGCACCTACCTTGTTTCAGAATGAAAGGTTTAAACTGAAGACATTGGGATTTGAGCTGTCAAAGCTCCTTTTTTGAACTCAGAAACTTTTAGAAATGAATTGCATCACTAAGTGAAGGAAGAACCAGCATGCTTCTGCAGAATGGGAGAAACATAAATATGGTAAATTCTTCTCCATCCTCAGAGCCCCCCAGCACACTTCTGCTGACAAGGAGAGACTGCTCAGCACTACCAGGGGCTTCCTCCTGCTTCCACCTGATAAGGGAACTCGTTCTACAGTGAATTAATCTCCTTCACTGCACGACACAAAGCATTAATCACAACAGCTTACCCGAATCACACTCCAGATGCTTCACCTATGCAGATGTCAAGCCCTCCTATCTGCTGATTTTGCAAAAGCTCCACCATATCCAAGCAATAAATACACCTAAAATGCATCACTGACAAGCAGGAACATGGGCAGGATTTTTTCTCAGAACTCTGTAACCTAAGGAACTTCACCAGCAACGACACCAGCGTTAGATTTCACCAGGTACCTGAGGAGCTGCAAGAATTTAAAATATTATGAACAGTTCCTGCTTACTGCATTCAAAGTAGTGTAGGTAAGCAGCAACGGGTACAACAAAAGGGCTACAGTGGTGACCAGGGGAATTATGAGATCCCAAAAGCATATGAATAGTGCTGTGAAAGTCAAGAGACAGCAAAATTACTTGCTAAAAATTCATTTAATTAGCTATGAGAGAACAGTTAGAAGAGAATATTGCAGTACAGTGGATGTGCATGGACAACGAACTCAGACATGAAATTACGAAGAACAATCATCACATGAGTGAAGGTCTAGAACTGTCCAAGCAGGGAGCAAGGAGTCAGGTGCTGTCCATAGCTTCTATTTCATGGATTTGGATTAATGTTTTCAAGGAAAAAAATCCCTGTTCTTATTTAAAAGAACGTTTCAATGCATGAAATTTTATTTGCTAGGAAGCATGTGCAGCACACTTTCAGAAGTTGCCCAGGTATCTGTGTTCCTGTTTCTGGCCAAATACTGTCTGGAAATTTCACTTCAACAACCCTGGCAGCAGAAAGCCTAGGTGATCACCCCTTTTAGAGAACACCATATTAAAAGGTTAAATCATTGCTCTAAATACGTGGTTACATTTTGGTGACATTTTATAGACATGAAGCGTTTTTTGACAATTATTCCATGAGTGTAGAAATGAATGCACACCTACACTTCATTTAATATACAGTGAATTGCATTCCCAACTCAGAGCAGATGTACAGAAAATATTGTGTCCCCATGTCATTCCTGATTAGCCAATTCCTGTCATTTTAAGGCAGTAAGCTTGGGATTTACACTGGAGCATGTGCCAGTTCCTGCAGCTCAGCTGCCAGACAGGGAGGTGGCATCTTCAGCACAGAGAGGTGGTTCTCAGGTTGTGCCAGCTGGACCCCAGTGCACAAGTCTGAAAAGGGAAAAAAACCCCCACAACAATCCCACAAAAGGAATTAACTCTCTATGATCTCCCTTTCCCTTGCTCAAGTCAGCATTTTGAGAGAGAACTGATTCTTTAAGAGCAACATAAATCCCACCCAGGAAGAGAGGCACTTATGGAGCAGCATATGTGTGCACCAAGGTAAACAGGGTAAAGCTGGAGCTGTCCTACAAATCCCATTGGAGGGTGGTAACAAACATCACCACAGCACCCTTCTCCCTGAGCTCTACTTCATGTTTTCTCCTTATTGCTAGTCAGAAGGTGATTCCATTTTGACTCTGGCATTCTGCTGGCACATCAGCACACCTCCTTCTAATAAATCCTTTATTTGGTTTATATGAAGTGCTAATATTTGGATAACAAGAATGATCTTTTAGGTAACAGACTTTCCTGCCACTGGTGGGAAATAAGGTAAGCACAGAGCACAGTTCTAATATTTGCACAGATGAGAAAGGAGGTCACAACATGTTTCCATTTACTCAAGGTACTGTTCCTACTGACGTCAAAAGACAGTTTACATAAATATGGCAAAGAAGCAGGATTTAACCCTCCAGCAAAACCACAGAAAACACTCAATTTGATTGGACTAGAAAAATAAGAAGCCTTAAGAGGAAAATCAGAAGTGTTTGAGAGACAACATTGATCTTGACATCGATTTCCTTCAGGAAGATGTCAAGGTGAGAAGGTTTCCAGGGAGAGGTGTGGGAGAGCTTTCAGTTAACCTCTAGAGTTTTGGGGTTCTTTTGACATTTTTTGATCCACAATCTCTGGACCAAATAATCTTTTCCACATGACACCTGTTGTGCAGGATACTCCCATGCCTCTAAAATTTCTAAGCTGTAAACACATCCAAAGCTGGGCTAATCATTAGGGTATGTGGATTGGAATAAAACAGGATGCAGACACAAACTGAATGCTATTTTAAGATTTGTGCTGGTAGCAAAAATCTGCAGAGATTTGTGCAGGAGTTCTTTCACTGGTTTTGGCAAAATGCCCAGCTAAGTCCTGACAACACTTGAGATGTTCAAAAGGGAATTTTCTGTGATTATAGCATGAAATACGCCGAGCTGATCTCACATCTTGCTTTGTACACCACTTTATCCAAAAGCAGAGGGCTACACTTAATAGTATTATTAAATGAGAGAATTATCCTGCTCTTAGCTCCATTGTCCCTGATTTTTCTTTCAATTTTACATTTTAGATGCTGGTAAACAGCCATTGTGATAGCCAGGTTTCTGCTAAGGGTTGCATACCAGAGCAACTCTTCTGTCAATCACACACACTGCAAAGCAAACACGGAAACCAGCCCCGTCCTTCCTAACCTGATACCAACCAAACACATTTAAAAATGCACCACATGATGGCTCACAGGCCTGTATGATCCAAAGAGCAGACAGCTGGGAAAGCAACTGGATTTTGAACTGAATTTTGCTTTAACAAAAACAAGCAGTAATTGAGTTACTGTTTCAAATCATGAACTGAGTACAGCAGGAGCGTGAAATCCACTGACCTTTCTTTGCTAGGTTGCTGTTGGGTTCGTACTTCTCAATCAGCACTTGAACTTGTTCTTGTTTGAGTGGTGGATAGAGGATTTCATTTAATCGTGGATCCCGTTGCTTCAAATTTATAAAGTCCATCATCTGATCAACCGTAAGGTAGGGTTTGCTCTTGGCACCGCTGGAGAGACATTAAAGCAACAACAAAGTAATTTTAATACATTGCCTTGAAAACTTGCTCCATGTCTGAAATCTCTCAAGGAAATCAAAACAAGATTCAAACTATCATACAACAAAAACATCGATCCACTGTGTCTCTAGACTAATTTATTTTGCCAAAGGTTCTTCATCAGACATTTAGGAGGAAGATCTTTGACAATGTTCAACATTACAAGCATCAATGGGAAGACTTGGAGAAATGCTAAAAGCCTTTAATTCCTCTGAATTCTCAGCATTAAGCTATTTAAAAAAGTAATAGAGAAAACAACCATGGAATTCAATCCTGAGCTTGCCACAAACACTACTGGCACTGCTGGCCCAACTATTTGGGTTTTCTGCTGAATAAGAGCAGACCTGATTTCATTACTCTAGTAATTAGTGTGGGTCTGTTTTTTATAAGCCTTCTAAAAGCTGTGAGGTGCTCTGTAATGCAAGCAAAGAGATGCCTATTCAGAGAGCCAGTGAAAAGAGCAGAGTTTGGGTACAAGTTGTGCCCAGATGGAAATCCAGGAAGCATCTGAGCCAGGTGATGAGCTCAGGGTTATCTCCAGCACTCAGGCCTGGCCTAGGTGTGCTCTGCCAGGGAGCAATGGGAAGCCTCTCCTGGGTGCAGTGGGAGCAAACTGGGACAGGGCTGTGCTCCTCTGAAACCCCAACCTTAGGGACAACAACCCCAAAAGGGGAATGTGGGCATGGCCATGTTGCTGAAATATGTTCACCAACTGCTTTGGTGGTGGTGGGATGTATTTTGGAAATTGTTTTCCTCTCATACTGCCTAAAAATCTGACTCCATTGATCAGGCTCTGCTGAAACTAGAAGTACATGGATTGCTGCAAGGGGTAGAAGCACCAGGAGTTACAGAGTTCGTAACTGAATTGGTTGTAGCCAGCTGCTAATTTAATTTCATGGTGTGAATTCATCATACACAAATCCTAAAAGTTACTGCATTTTTTTGCCACTCCTAATTAAGCTTTTGGGGGCAATTATACATATTCTCATGCGTATTTCATGCTGTTATTGCTTATTATTACTTTCTTGGAAACCTAAACTATCCTGATCAATACAGAAAAACAAGACCTGGCAGTTCTGCTCCTCTAGGAACAAATTCCTTTAAAACTCAAGCCACCAGAAGAGGAGGTAA
Source organism: Chaetops frenatus (assembly GCA_013400775.1). Lineage (NCBI taxonomy): Eukaryota > Metazoa > Chordata > Aves > Passeriformes > Picathartidae > Chaetops > Chaetops frenatus. Next base: position 191,443 of record VZTR01020491.1, read on the forward strand.
AAGCCTGGGAGAGAAGGAACCCTTGATCCAAGGTTAAATAACAGGCCCGCTTGACATTTAAATCTGTTACTGGCACGCATTGCATGCTGCTATAGTATAAATAACCTACTTCGCCATCCCCAGCCCAGGAAATCAATTAATGGGAAAAATAAATAAATAAACCAATATCTTTCCTTACAACTCAGAAAAGATGTGGTCAATCTCAGGCCGAGGACAGAGGTTGTTTAAGAACACTCTGTACACTTCTGGCGTGAAGTCGTCTTGAGGGATTGAATCATTCTGTGAAATGGGGAAAAAAACAGTGAAAGAGGGATACAGCACTTTTATATATTCATATAAACAGGTCATATTAACAGGTCATTCACTTTTTGGCTGCTTTGGATTTCCTTCCTGCAACCTAGAGGAGCCCAGATTTTGCAGGATTATAGATTCTCCTGAATAACACAGCAGCTTAAAGAGTAGATCTTTAAAAAATACATACAAACACATCTATCAGCTTCCATGAGGCACAGTTCTCATTCTCAGAGCACCTGTAAAGGAGGAGGAAGGGACATCTCCCCATCTAACCCCCCATCTACAGCAGAAATAAGTAAAACAGTGCTGATGACGCCTCTGAGCTCACCCCCAGCAGTGCTGAGCCTGTGTTTTGAGTGAGCAGAACAGCAGCATCAGATGATGAGGATGTCACTCATCTTTCCAAAGCTGTCAACTAGGGAACAAACTGGGTCACTGTGTCATTACTAATACGCCTGTTCCCTGACAGCAGTAGCGATTTTGCCTTTTCCTTCCTGAAGATACATGTTCAAGATGCCACAGTTCTGGGCAAGACTCAAGCAGCACAGCTTTTCCATCCATCTTTGTCCTAAATGCTCAGTGTAACACATTTGGCAATCAGATTTCTTTCAGAGCAATTGATAAAAATGCTCTCCTGCAGAAGACATGCCAGTAGGTTGTTTTTTTCTTACATTTTGTACAATTTAGAGCACTTTAAATTTAGTCCAACTTTAAGATGACAATTTCATCATCCTCACTATATTTTTCTCTGAAAAAAATCAAATTACTGGAGGCAATTACTGTACTGGGTAAGTCCTTCACATGAAGCTTGAGAGTCCTTCATCCAAAGCTATGACATGTGGTCCTAGGAACACCACGGGCCCACAGGATGCCTCTCCATGCTCCAAAATGTGATGAACTAGAGGAGGAAAATTGTAACTCGGACATGAAGCTGTTTGCTTGGCAGGCTGCTGGAACCTGGCTGCCTGGGAAGCTGCTGCTGCTGCTGGGGCAACCAGTGCTCCTATTTATTCTGCCTGTTTAGCACCGTTGCCAAGGGAACAGGAACTAGCCATTCAAACCTTTGTCAGACAGAAGGAAACTTTTCTATATTTTTCTTGCTTTAGGTTATAATAAATAAATGATACCACAGGCATGGCTTTGTCTCCTTTCATCTGAAAGCCACAGAGGCTCAAGAGGGTTTTGTTCTGTGTGCCTGTCCACGAGAGCACATTGACCAAGCTGTGCTGTTCCTCTGCTCTGCCTGGACAGCCTTCTCCAGGCTCCAATATTCTAAGGTGATCCCAGCAGACTCTCATGCCCTCCTTTTTCTGGCAGACTGTGAGTGGCTGCAGGCTGAACTGGTTCAAAACTTAAGCCCCCAGCTAAAGCCTCCCTGTGTGTTTTACATGGGATCAATCCCTGAGCCAGGTAACTCGCCAGTGGCACTGCTGCTAAACCCAGTGCAAGGTTGGATGGAGAAGTAGGAAAACTGAGGGTAGAGGATGGAAATAGCTCCTTTCAGTGAACCTGCACCCACAACACTGATAAATCTGAGCTGTGGAGCTCTCGGTGCTGATACTTGTGTTTCCTTAAGGCTGGGATTCTCAAAGCTTGGGAACTTCCTTGTTAGAACTGGCACCCTGCCCTCCCCTGCTCTGTCTACCTGTAACCCTGTCCAGCAGGGTGCTGCTCCTCAGCCAAGGGCTTTTCAATGATTCTTTAATTACCACAGATCTACAGTCCCTCATCAAGGTACTATTCTTTTTCTTTACAGGGAATTTGAAGGTGCTCATCTGAACAAATGTGAATCTCTTCCAATGACCTGAGATCCAGACTTTAATTTTCCACTCAGACACATTAACAGACCTCGGTTTGCCTTCTTGTATCTCCAGTCACCCACTACAAAGACCATAACCAACACGAGCCTTCAGGCATAAGTATACAGAACTTTTTAACAGGTATTTCCTACCAGTATCATCACCAGTGGGCTACAAAACACAAATTTCTAGATGGGAGTTGAAAGCCACCTCAGGCACAACCTCATGCAACTATATTTGGCTTCCAAAAGCCTGTCTGCCCAAAGGGATTAAAATCTGCTGCCCCCTTACTCAGCCTGGTCTGAGCCATTCCCATTTCAGAGGAACCACCCACATACCTTATGGGCTTGTCTCTTTTTTGACACCAATGAACAAAGCACAAACCTTCTGCACCACATGAGAGCACCCCTCATTTCCAGCTTCGATTGATATTGGCATTCAATTTTATTCTGTGATTAAGACCCTCTACTAATTTCAAGCACTGCTGATTTATGGTTTGCCTGGTGAGCTGCCTGCTTTTATAACATCTGAATCCAGTCTGTTATGTATTTGGCAGCAAAGGAGCTAATTCAGATTATTTGCACAGACTGGACTCAAGAGCTGGTTATTTTAACAGTCAAGCTCACCGGTGCTTCATTGTGAACTTCAACATTAACTGGAAAACAAAAATCAGTCTTAACAGCCAGAAGGGCAGCTAAAATAAAGCTCTTCAAATTCTATTTAAGGCACCTTTAACCAAAGGAAAGAAAAATATCCAACAACAACAAAAAGCAACTCCATTCCCAAAAAGTAGTCAAGATTTAAAAAAACCCACAAACATCAGGAATCAGATGGCAAACTCAGGAATTCATTGGGGTATTTTAAAACTTTGTTTAAACATTTAAAGATTCCTCTGTTTTCAGATTTGCTGGATGGCGACTGCTCCAAAAATCAGGGCTTGGTCCTGCAAGACTCTACATAGGCCAGTTCTGACCCAGAAACAGAGAAATTAATAAAGCAATGCTTTGGAAAAGTGCTTGACTTCAAGTCCATGGGTCATCCCACTGCGGTCATGCTCTGCTGCTCAGCTGAATCAGGGCTGGAGTGCTCAGCCCTGCAGAGAATCCATCCCTTATTAAGGTCTTCAAATGCAGAATTAAGGATTTCTTCTCAGGAATTCCAAGGATCCTCTCTGGTGCTGTTCCTCAGGATGAAAACAGTTAATCCAGGCAATGAGAACTCTTTCTTCCTCTTGCACTAAATGCAGTGCCTCCACATTGTGCCACGAGCTCTCCTGGCAAACACACACACACACACACACACACACACACACGCAGGGAATTCCCTGGGGAGTCACAAAGGTAAATCCACACAGGGACACTCTCCTCTGGCACCTGTGCCCAGGTCACTGCAAAAGGCGGATGAGGGACTGTCCCAGGCTTGAGCATTCAATCCTAAATTCCAAGAGCTGCAGCAAAACATGTGTGAAGCTCATGGCCAACGAGCTCGGTATCTTCCCAGAGCACTGAGAGGTGTGGACAATCCATGAGGCATGAATATGAAAAACCAAAGAGCCTAAACTATCAATGTCCATGGGAGATGGATAGCTTTGATGAGCTCTCTGAATAATTTGGTGTTATTTTGCTGAGCAAGACTCTTTGATATCCATGTCTTGCACTCTGCTGGAGTCTACTGCTGTTCCCAGGCTTTATGGGAACACCATTTGTCCTGCAGTACAACAGGGCAGAAAAGCTGGAAGTTGAAACTTAGAATTCCACTTATTCAAACAAACAGGAACACAAAGGAAAGGAAAGGAGCTGTTCTGCTTTCCTTCTATTCCGTTAACCTCCATGAGATTCAGTTTTGCCCTTCTACAATATTTTTCAAAGATGATGAACACAGTTTTCTTTGATGCTTGCAGCGCATTTCTCCTTTGTCCCAACCAAAGAAAGGATCTACTTTATACTCTGAATAAATTTCAAGACGGTATCCCAGCAACAAGCATCCAGCAGTGTGTATGTAAAACTGGCTCTGCTTAGATAAACAGCAGAAAAAGGCTGCAGTTTCTTCCAAAGACCCAAATGATATTTACATTTTCTTTTCAGAGACATGTAGTAAACGGAAGAAATAAATCAGCTGATTCAGAAAGCAGCACCTCTGACTGAGATCTTTGTTGCACACCTTGTCTTGTTTGGTATCAATTAAACAGAAGTTCATCTTTAAAATTATTCTCTCCATGTTTTTAACTTCACAATATTATTTTAGATAGGGTTATTATAGTATTTTTTAGCTACTTTGCTGACATTCCTTGGAATTTTATGGAATTAAACCTATGAAGTAAGGTGTCACTGTAAGGCATGTCTCTGGTTTGGCTGGTGAAGATTTTGCTCCGTTGTTGTTCTGGAGCTGCAGGAATGGGCTGTATTAAACCACTGGGGAAGCAAATGTTGAGGAAACATCCCAGCAGAGTTTTTTACAAGAGCAAGGGATCAGGAGATGCAGGCTCTCCTCTGCTACAGAGTGGATTTGCCCCACCTCTTGAACCCTTGAACATAGGAATTATCCTGCAAGAAGCTTCCCTGGGATTAAAACCCAGCTCAAGCAGGGATGTGGGACCGGATGTCCCACTGCGGTCCCTTCCAGCATTAACTTGAGTCACCTGCTCAACCTCATTCATTCCAAAAAAATCCTTCTTGAGGGTGAGGTACCACCCTGGAAATGCTCTGGGCTGAGCAGAGCTCCTGCATTAGCAGGATGCAATGGCTGCATCCCTGCAGCATTAACAACTTCCACACCACAGCATTTCAACACTTACTTCATGCATCCTTTGGATAAGCCACGGTGGGTTTGGCCTGTCGCTTATCTCCAGCTGCACCTGGGGCTAACACTGCTCTGAAACCATGCCCTGGAAATTGTGCAACAGTCACCTATTCTTAAAATGCCCTCACAGGATTCCTCCAGGACAGGTCACACAAACTCTGCCCTTTCTTTGAATCCTTTCAGGCTACTTGCAGGTACTCCTGGTCCCTAAACAATTTCAAAGCAAAGGTATTCAGATGTGTATCAGGAACTTCTATGTGGGAAAGCCAGAGCTGGTGCTGAGGGCCCATCCAGCAGCAAAACCAGCACAGGATCAGCCTTGAACAAACTCAGAAGAGAAGAAACAGCACCAAATCCAAGCAATGCTGATGTGAATAACTGCAGATGCTTACCCTGGAAGAGGGAAGGTTACAAGCTTCTAACGCTGTCTCTACTCGTTTTCTGTCGGAGGAGAACAAGCGGTATATGCTGCAAAATGAGGACAAAACAGAGGGATTTGCCTTAAGGACATGCCTTGATGGCCCACGTGGCTCAAAGAGTGAGTATCTCTTAGCAGCCTATTACATCTTTAGCTATTTATTTTCATTTGCTGGCTGCTCAGTAACAGAGGGGAGTTTAAAAGTGCTCACAGTTTCCCTACCCCACACCACCCCCTACCACAGCAGGGATTTATGTCAGCTATCACTGCTCTCTTCATTCCCCCAGTGACATGCAGTTTGAATCTGTTTATCTTCACAAGTCCCTGAGATAAAGAAATTATGCTTTTTTAAAAAATTTTCACAAGTGGAATGAACCAGGGCAGAGAAGCAGAATGTCTGTGCCCAAGGGGCATTTGAACCGAGACATCCCAAGTATCACAGGCCACTCTTTCCTGCAATATGTGTTATAAACAGAGGATAAAATTATTCCTCTGGGCACAAGGGCCCCATGCTCATCCCAAAGACATATTCACGCCCCAAAGTCAGCAGAGAGCACATTGTAAGGAAGGGGAACAGCACTTACTTCTTGAGAGGAATGCGCCCCTCTGGAGTCACCTGCAGCTTGAGTTTTGTGTACCTATGGAGAGAAAAGCACCCTGCTTTATTTTTACAGCATTTTCAAATACTTCTTCACCAACTTTCTAGCTCTGGGCTAGTGCTCTGATTGTGTGGCAAGTTCCACTCAGCTCTTTCTCCCAGTATGAAAACCTGTTGGGATATCATTGCTGAATAAAAACCTTCTACTGTCTGTCCTGAGATAATTGTAAGTGAGTTTTGCAGTAACATCATCTGGTGAAAAATGTGGCAACACTTAAATATTTAAGAGGATTTTTTTGGTTTTGTTTTTTTTGGGTTTTTTTTTTTGTTAAAAACTCAGCTTTTTCACTTTACCCACAGGTCTGACAAAAGTAGAAGAAACTGCATGGTTCTAATAAACTTTCCTTTTCTTCCCAACAGAAAATGCCATTAGCAACCACTTCAAAACCAAAGTGCATGCTAATACTAGGATAACTGGGATAGGAATATTTCCACAAATCCTTGACTCCCCACATTCATCTTCTGGAAACTGAAGCCTTTCGTGCTACTATGTCAACAAACATATCTCCCAGCACTGAGGTAGATTAAAACAAAAAAAATCACAGCAGTTATTTATTTTAAAATAGTTTATCTTATTTTGCCTTCCATTTTCTTGAGAATGTTGATTATATTTTGGTCATGTTCAGTGTTTTCCTCTGCAGCCAAGGATGCTAGAAATAACAGAAAATGGGGGAAAGCTTCTCAAGCTGTTTATTATTACATTTCCAATGCTCCAAGGAACTGAGTGACATAAAGAAAAAAACCCCTTCATTCTGCTCTAATGCAATTTGGTTTTCTATTTCAACAAACAGGTTCTGATAGGACTCCAACCAACCCTTTCCTTAGTACGCTAATTATAATAGGGAAATAATTTAATCTTCAAAGTCATAGATTTCTTAAGTGACTGATTTGGCATCTGTGCAGAGGAGCTGGGAAACCTTACGGTTTCCAAGTGATTTATTAATTAGTGGAAAAAGACACAGGAATGCCATGTTTGCCTGCTACTGAATCTACACAGTGTGTCCAGTGACTTCATCTTTAATTAATATGGCCTGAGAAACTGCCAAAGAACAGCTCCAGACAAGGAACTCTGCTGTACTATGTGATGACACATTTCTGCTCTGATTTGGGGAGGAAAAGGCCCATGAGGTAGAGCCCCAACCCTCCCCACTTCAGACCTGTCAGCAGAGCCCGCTGCACACCTGGACATTTGAGGGGCAATTGTAGAACCAAATCACTCCCAAAACTCATCTCCACCCTATGGAGCTGAAGGAAGTCACCTGCTCAGGTGAGCACATTCCCCACTGCCAACGTGCAGGGCCAACAGAGAATGTTAAATGTTCCCATCCATCTGGGATTTTGTTTGCCTAAAACATCCCTGCTGTCCCAACACATTATTACCAGACACTAGAGCTGTAGTTCCAGAAACATCCACCGTTCAGATCTGCCTCAGGAATTTCTGTGGGCTCCAGCTGCACTCAACACACACCACGAGGAGGAAACACACACCCACACGTGCACATCCCTCCCCCCCACAACAGGCACCTCTGATTCTGTGGGATTGAAGTTAAGCACTTTGGAACACTCTGACTATGGGTGCAGCTAATGAAAGTAGCCATTCACAACCTCAGAAAGTCCAGGAAAATGGGAGGTTAATTTGCTTTTTGGATGGAAGTAAGTTGTAGGAACCTAAGTTTAGTATTTAGCTGTACTGAGCCCCTGCCTGTGAGCAGGAAAAGGTGTTTGGGAAGACACTAAGTAGAGTTTAAGCAGCCAACTCACAGGCTGGGAAAGGTGCATCCACTCTTTTAGAACCCCAAAAGGCCAGTGAGTACCATATTCAACACCAGCACTTTCTGGCAGGCTCTCCCACACTGTTCCCAAAGCTCTGATTTACACAAAACTGCCTCAGCCCATGCACTTCTCATCAGTTGAGAATTGCTAATTTCAGGTTTAGCTCCCTTCCCTTTTAGGTTTGTATTTCACCCCAAATGTTCTTACAAACAGCTTTTCTACTTCATGGAAAGCAACTCACAATCTGCCCACTTTGCCAAGCAAGGCAGAGGAATGGACTCCCAGCTTCTCTCTGGATCACGTGGAAACCAGAGAGATCAGACTGAGGAAAAGGGACTTCTGGCACTTCTCTCTTTCTTCTTTTTTTTTTTTTGTTATCAATAAAAGACAAAAAGGAAAACAAACCAGAAGGAAGTCAGTCCAGAATGTTCTTTCTTTTTAAATGGAGACCTTCAGCCTACAGCTGAAGCTACCACTATACACGGGGCAGGGAGCATTTAATTCTGACTTTTTCTGCAATGATTTAATAGTTTGCAAGGAGAACCCTAAAAAGTATTTTTGTTTAGATGACTTCTAGATAACAGGCTTTTTAAAGCCATAAGAACAAGGAGCTGTGTTTACAGAAGTGACAAGTCACCAGAGCAGAAACAATAGATGACAAGGTGAGTAAGAAGCAAGGAGGAAAATGACGCAGAGGGAAGAGCAACACCCACAGTGTGACATGCAAGGGCCACTTACGCTTTTTCCAGAAACGCGTCCCTTGACATGTTCTGTGCCAACAAATTTGTTGCCAAACTGAACACTTCATCTGACCATTCCTATGAAGAGAAAGAGTGAATAAATGAGGCTCAGTTTAGATGTTTACTGACACAATGCAGAATATTTTTGAAAACTATGCTTTCAAAAAAAAAAGGGCCTAACTAAAGCCTAAACTTGATTTTTTTAATTACAGCTTCCCTCCTCATCTGTGAGACCTGATTTTCTCATGCTGCAAAAAAAAAAAATGAAAGTATTGATTCTATCCAAGATCTTACCAGCCAACATAAGAAACAAGCCTGAAAAAAACCCCAACCAGCAGAAATATAGAGGAATGCATTTCAATTATTCTGATGTACAAGGAAGATATAATTCCAAAGAACTCTTTCCCTACTGATTGCACATCCTCACACTGTGGTCATATCCCTCAGTAAATTGTTTCCCTCTTCCCAACATAGGGAAGAAATGCCACAGAATCATGGAATGGTTTGGAATGGAAGGGGTGTCCAAAAGGATCCAGATCCAAGCCCCTGCCATGGGCAAGGACACCTTCCTCTAGACCAGGTTGCTCCACACTGCTCAAGTCCTTCCCTTGCATTGCTGACCTTTCCCTAAGTTCCCAGCACAGCTGATCCATGACTATAAACTGAAGTTTAGCCTCTCAGAGTTTGTCCTGCTCTCCTCCCTTGCAGGTCTCTCCTGCAGCTTTTAATTGACTACTTCAGTGTGTTTTTCCTTTCTAACTTGGTACTTATTCACAATCTTTCATTGCAAACCTTTTTAATCACAACTGTGGTTTTGGATTGGCTTCATTTCACCCCATTAAAATAAAGGGAAGAAAACAAGCAATGCCTTTGCAAAAAAAAAAATTTTTTTTTTGTTTTGTTTTAGTTGACAAAGCATTCAGAGTTTTGTTCCAAGCTGAAGTTACATTTCCTTTCATAACAGTCCAAATCCAAAATTCCCACTGCCACACTCTTTGGGAAATATTCTCTTCTCCTTGCTTTTTCTTTTTCTTGAGGAAAAATTAAAAAAAAAAAAAAAGAAGAAGGAGGATTCCATTCTGACAAAAATTGATAGAGATGGGAAGTAGCATTGACTTCCAACAGAACAAATGTTTCTGCACCACTTTGGAGCTTAGAGCTTGTTTTACCTAAAAAGCCCCATGTTTCTACATGACCAGGTNGATGTTACCACACCTTGTTCCTGAAACTGGTCTTGCACGGCTGCTCCCAAGGAAGAATAGATAAGGCTGCCTGTATGCCCAATGTTTTAGTGGCCTTTGATATCCTGCAGCTCTCAGATCCTGAAGTCCACCCCACTGCCATTTTTTTTCCTTTAATTGTTTTTCCTTCTTAGGTCTAGTTTGAAAAAATCAGGGGTGTGAGAAAGCAGAGGAGGAGGACTTGGTTTCGTTAGCAACACAACTGCTTTGCTGTGACTCTTGGAACAGGGAGCGTATTAAGTGCAGCACATCTGTTTTTCTTCTTGGCAACTCATTTTTCCAGGCTCAAAATAGGCTCATCTTGTAAACACTGCTTTGTTGAGGCACTAATAATAGCTGCTCAAACCTCTCCCTGTGACACTAACTGCCACAGAGATTAGCAGCAACACAAAATATTATTTAGAAATTGAAAATATGTTGGCTCTTAACAGATCTTGATAGACTTTTCACCTCGCTGCTTCTGTTGGGCTTAAAGCTGAAATATTTTGTATAAAACAGAAGTAGGACACTTCAGGAGTGCCCCCAGCTCTTCCTTTTCTTTGTCTGAATGCTTGTTGACAAGAATGTAAGGGGAACTCACTTATTATGTGCCTGTCACACACATTATTTATATAAGCAGTCTTGTCATTTGTTCCATTTTGTTCCTTTGCTGGCTTTTCCTGGCTCTCCAAAGCAATCCCATTGCTTTTGCCAAATATTCTGAGGGCTACCTGCAGGCTGAGCCATTTCTAACCAGGTCACTTGCTCATTGTCTCTCCCATTTTAGGGTCTAGCTGTCCCAGAGCCACGATCAGAAAATCTGCCAAGGGTCACATCATCTTTCCAGTCCTTGACCTGAACCCTTGGCAGGAGGGGGATCAACAGCATTGAGGAAAGAGCAGAAAAAGCAGAGGTGCTTGGGACTGCCTTTGCTGGGCTCTCACCAATCAGTGAGCCAAGATGTGCCTTGCTGCTTCAGCTACCACATGGCTCCATTTCGTGGGGTTTGCTGCATGGCAGAGAGCAGAGCCCACACACAACTCTGTACCAGTGATTCCACCAGGCAGAGCTCGGAGAGAGCACTCCAAGGGATGGAAAGCTGTTCTGTGTGGAGAGAAAGAGCCAGCTGTGGCAAGGTTACAGCAGCCTCTGGATCACCACAGGTGCTGCAGCCTCTGTACAGATGTGATACAACAGGAAAATATAAATCTGGGCTTTTTGAAACAGGGCTGCAGCAGTGCCAACAAACCCAGCACTGATAACCCTCTGGGAGCAGAAGGACCCAGCCTTCTGATCTTCAACTCCAAGCAAGCCACATCCATCAGGATAAGAGCTTCCTGAACTTGATCCCCTCTTGGTTCTGTCCTGTCACACCAGTTCATTTTCTATCACTCCTGTGAACTTTGCTGACAAATAATTCAGCTGTTCTGTGCTTTGGCAGGTAGCACATGAGCAGCAGCTTGTTTGGAAATGTGCTGCTCAGTGAAGTAACCTCTCTCTTCCACTGCATACATCAGGATACATAAGACATTTAGTGCAACAGAAGAGATGAGACCTTTTTCATAAGAAAAGGCAGCACAGAGCCTTGAAAACACTTCCTTCAAATCAGGCCTGACTACGTGTGAAGGCAATGTTCCTCGCACATTTCTTTTTGGTGGGAGGTTAACAAAGCAAGCTGCTGAAATTCTACACTTTCAGAATTTTATCTGAAAAAAAACCTATATCAAATGGATGTGAATTTATGTGGCTTGCTTTAGCATTTTATTCTACTGATCAAGCTCTTCCATACACTGGGGAAGCTAGAAAATAAAGATGTATGCTGGAAAGAACAGTATAGCTTGACTTGTGAATCATTCTCAGTGACATCATTTTACTGATGGAGGAATTCATAAGCTCTTAGGGATACATTTTACCCAAAGCTCATCAAACCGAGGAGAAACAGATTTCTTTGGGCTCTGGACAGGGGCCTGCATAGCCAAGACTGGCAGTGCAGAAAGAAGAGAGCTGGCATGAGAGGCACCAAGGAGAGCAAGAGGAAAGAGATGGGAGAGATGAGATATTCACTTTGGAATCTGCTGGATTTGGGAAGAGAGTGAACTACTCTAGAGCAGACAGAGGTTGATGGGTTGGATTTCTTCATGCTGGCAATGGAGACAGAGAACAAGAGCATTTGCTCAGAACAGAGTTTGAGAATAAACCTCTGCTGCTTCTGCAGCCCTCTGCAGATGCTCACAAATAAATCCTACCCCAGACAGGCATTCTCAAATGGAAATAAGCGAGCGCTCTCTCAGTGCTGCTTCTCTTCCCCACCAGGACACATCTTCCTGCCTGCTCTGTGCCTCATGAATTTCAAGCTGCATTCTTTGGACAAACCTGGGGCCCTTCAGCTCATCACTGATGTGCTTTAAACACCAGTTACTTTCTCCTGGACAAATGAACATAAACCAGCACACTGACATTTCTATTTAGTGCACCTGAGGGCAAACTGAGTAACTCAAGACTTGCATTTTCCTAATTTTCCCATAACTTGGCCAGTGGATGTGACAAGCAGAGTTTGTAGCCGAAAAGGCAGCCCTCTGCAAAGGGAGAGAACCCTATAATTGAATAATTTTAATTGCCATGTTAAGACCATTACAGTATACTTTGTCTTTCTCCTTAAGTGAGGTCTGGTCAACTTGGCACATAATTTGAAAAACAAGGTATCACAAATGATGGGTTAACCAAAAAATAGTCATGCACTGAAAAGGAAAGGTGGGGGAGATTTCCATTGGCACTTGCTTTCCCTGCAATATCAGAAGGGTCAAAATTTGCAAGTGTGGTGTTGAAAACATCTTGTACTGACATTCTTCCCCAGAACTCCCTGGAGAGATGATTTGTGCCTGATGTGCTGATTTATTACAACTTCTCTGAGTCACTGCATGGGGCTCAGAGACAATAAAGACCAGATTCTGTGTTCTGGTTCATATAAAGTTGGAAAACAGGTTTAAAAGGGAGGAATTTTTAGATGCATTCAACAGTGATCAAAACTGTTTTGATTCAAAAAATCAGGATATTTAACATGACCTCAAAGCAAGCACAGTTAATCTGCAATGCCTTAAAAATTGCATCCCCAGGCCATATTGCTCAATGGATCAAACATTAATTTATTTGCCTATTTCATTTACAAATAAAAAAAGGAAGACTCAGATTCTTACTTTTTCAGATGACAGGAGTCACTCAAGATTTAGAGTAGCCCAGCTTTTACAAAACATGATTTTATCCACTGTACTTTAGGGATCCATTATCAAACAGAAAATAGTCCTAAAATACCCATTTCTGAGCTGTTTTAGCAAATAGATTATAGCTCACTGACTACTGGCTAGACAGCAAAGTGAAAGAGAAGGGTGTAAGCTTCTGATTTGGGTGATTTTCCCTGCTCCTTGATAAGGGACAGCAATTTCTGCTGGTAAAGCTTTAGCATACCTTTTCATTTTCCACCATAAACATAGCTCCTTTTTTTTCCCTGAAGAGTTATTTCAATTGCTTTCATTTCTGCAGTGCTGATTTCTCACCCTGTAGAGCTGTGCATTTTCAAGTCTGAGGATAGCACTTCCCTCTCAGCTGTTCATGGACCACCACAAACTCTTTCTGCTTCTATTCTTCCATGTCAAAGAAAAACTGGAAATCATGTTTTTGCCAACTGGCTGAAGAAGATTAGCAGAAATAAAAATTTGGCATGGAAAAATATCCCCCCCTTAGTGAAGGCTTTCATCCTATGACCTTTTTGCACCTGGTCTAACAATCCTTGTTGCCTGTGAGGTGACAAAATAGCTCCTTGCTGTTGTTAAATCACAGCAGGCTGCAGAGAACTTCTTTTTAGCACAATCTAGTGAACTCCAGGATGTAAAAATGCTCATAGGAAAGTGTTCTGTGCATGGATGTCTGGAGGCTGGGATCACAACATACCCATATGAGTGGAAGTGGAAAGAGGAGAAGCTTCGGTATGTCTGTTTGAAGTAGATAAAGCAAAGACTTCCAGTTCATTAAACAGAATTGAATTATAGAGAAATTGGAAGTAGAAGGAAAAAACCCAAACCCAAAACATATTTGTACTAATGCCATTTGTAGTGCAACACACTGTTTTGTGTCGTGGGTTGGACAGAGGGAACTGATGGACCTGCATGGAAAAAATACTTTTCTAAGGCAATAATGTTGACTCCACAATTTTTATCAAGGGCTCTCAGCAGGCAAAATGTGATGCTACTACTGAAATATACTGATGTGTATTTGGGGAGCCGCAGTGCAACATCTCATACCTGAGTTAAAATTTGTGTGTAGCACTATTGTCACTGTGATTATTTGGGCTTTACAGGCAACACTCTGAACATGAGCTCACTTATCAGGGGGAATAAATCTTAGCAAATAAAATCCTTGAAAACAAAACAAAACAAAACAAAAAAAGATATTACATTCTTTCTTGGGAACTGAGTAGAACAGCTCCAGAACAGAACTGCAATTCCCACTTTCAGCTTATTTATCCATATCTCAAAACACTGCATCCAAAACCTGAATTTGCTATGACAGATGAAGGTGTGTTACCTTTGCTATATCATCCTGGAATGCCACCAGGTTCAAGTAGGATATATTGACCAGATCTGGGCCATACACAACAGTTACCATCCGATTTTCCAGCCGACCTCCTGCATTCCCAGCGTCCAGCAGCTCACGCAGCTTCGGATCCTGCAGGTGAAATAACAACCAAATAATTAAAAACCTTTTGCAAATATATTGCACTAAAAGAGCTACAAAAACTGCCAAGACCTCCATTTTGAAAAGTTGTGTTATTTTGAACATTTTCAACATGTTGGCACTAGGTTCTGATCTGGTTAATGACTCATTAAAATATCTGAAGTTATTAACCCAGAATAAAAAGGAAATCACTGCTGTAAATCCTTCAAAGCCTTTGAGCTCTGTATTGGTGCTGTACACACTCAGAGCTGTCCAGCTGATGGCTGTACATTCCTATTTTCAGTTATTTTGCCACAGAAGTTAAGCAAACACAAACTGTGTTGCTTGTCAGTACAACACAATCTGTCCAAAGGCTACTGGCCTCAGCAGAGAGATTCCCTGTGACTTTAATGGATTTTAGAAAAAACTGAAAATGAGAACTTAGTTTTTCCTAAGGAATTAAGAAGACTTCTAGAATTAACTTTCTTAAACACTACGAAATGAATAACAGAATTTTAGCGTTGCCCTCCACTTTCTTCTTCATATTCAACAGGTTATGTATTATTTAAATTATTAGCTATATTCCATTTAGATGTAGCTTTTAGCCCTTTTTTCCCTGTTTACATCCAACACACAATCACAGAATCATTTTGGTTGGAAAAGACCTTTCAGAGCATCGAGTCCAACTGCTGCCCCTGCACTGCCAAAGCCACCACTAACCCATGTCCCCAAATGCCACATCCACAAGTCTGTTAAACTCCTCCAGGGATGGTGACTCAACCCCTCCCCATGGGCACCTTGTTCCTGCCTCGAGAGAGGAATGACTACCAACCATTTCTTTGAAGAAAAGGTACATTCAATGATTTTTAGCAGCTATTAATAGCCTGAACCTCAGCTTCATTGGCAACCTAAGCATGTGAGTAAAACCCTCAGGTTATTTGGTGACTCTCCTCGTTTCTATTAGGCTGCACCATTTCCAAGAAATGCACTCAGTGTGTCTGAAACTAAGAAAACTGTTTGGTCCTTGGCCTCACGGTGAAGTTTATAGAGACAGACGAAAAGCTGCCCTGCATGACTGGATTCAGTCCTTTGGAAATGTGAAAGCTCAGGTTTCCTAGAAGGCAAGGCTTTTCAGTCTCACCCAAAACCTAAAAAATGGCCAGCAAATAGAATCCCTGTGGGATGACAGATGCTGTGTAGAGACCAAGTTATTTCCAAACTGACACAATAAATCTACTGCAGTTTAAATTTCACTCTTCCATCAACCTTCTCCCCCCATTGTCTGCATATGTTCAGTGCTTGTGGTACACTTAATATTTAATAACTTTTTGAATAAGTATCTAAATTTACACCAACTGATACAAATTAAATTTAATATAACAAGGTTAAGATGATAAAAAGAGCCATTTTTCCCACATCTTGCAAGAAATCCTGTACCAACAAGACATCAGTCTACAGGACATCTCCCGACTGGTATCATATCTTCTTGGAAGCAATGGAGCTTTGGTGTGTTCACCAAACACTTCACTTTGGTGTGTTCACCAAACACTTCACCAGGTTGAGGAAAACATTTTTGGAGCATGAGGTAGAAACTGGAAAGAAAGTACAGGGCTGTCTATCATAAATGCTGAGTCTCTTTAAATACTGGGTATGATGGCAAGTGTTGCAGGAGAACAGACAGAATAATCCTATTTCAGGGCTCTGTAAATTGTGAATATCATCATGCTCTGAGACAAAGACGGTTTCGTGGGTAAACAAGTTAATCACAGGCTTTCACAGGAGAGAAAAACAGGAGAGGGATACAAATATAGTAGTTGTGTTTCAGAGATGAGGATTCAAAGGAGAAAGACAAAGAAATGGTATCATTTAGATCTGGGAGAAGAGCTAGAGAAATGCCTTGCAGTTGCTAAGTCAGTCATGGTGTATTACTAGATGGGTTCCTTTCTCTTTTATTTACAGGCTGGATGTTTCAAAACTTTGTTTTATGTCTCTAGGAGATGAGAATCCATCTCCTTTTCACCCTCTACCGTTTCAAGCCCCAAATCAGACAGATAAATGCCTGTGCTCAAGGGCCTGTCTGGGAACAGCATCATTCTTTGCGGGCTCAGGCAGAATGGGATTGTCTCTCTGCTTTCACACCATTGTTATTCGTCTCTCCCTCTGCCTGGCTGAACCTCCTGCTCACAGTTTCACTCTGGATGATGAACTGCAATCGTAGCAACAAAAGAAGAGAGAAGATCACCTTTTTCTTTCATATTTACAGTCGGCCAAGGGATGTCTCAGTGATGAATCACACTCCA
The DNA here is from genome assembly GCA_013400775.1 of Chaetops frenatus. Taxonomy (NCBI): domain Eukaryota; kingdom Metazoa; phylum Chordata; class Aves; order Passeriformes; family Picathartidae; genus Chaetops; species Chaetops frenatus. The sequence continues at coordinate 208,151 of VZTR01020491.1, forward strand.
GTTAGACTAAGATATGCATTAGCCACGTACCACAGAATAAAAAAAAAAAAGAAACATTTTTGAAATGAGATGCTTTTTCCAAGCAAATTCATCAAAAGAGAAGTTATCTGGCACTGGCTCCGTTTTTAGAAGTGCAAAGTAAGTGGCCAATCAAGCAATGTGAGTGTGAATTTGGTTTTCCAGATCAAAGATCTTTTTCACCAGGTTTCACAGGCAAGCAGTTAGACCATCCTCTTTGGGTTGCTGTGCGTGAATGGCTAAAATGTTGAATTTCTCTGTTCTGTTTTAGGCTTGTCTAGCAAAGTCTGAAGCACACAGTCCATTACAGTAGTGCACTGTCCAGCCACCATCCAGCAGCTGATAATAAAGGGAACACACCACGTGTCCTGGTTGTCTCAGTGCAACCTATGTGCTCACAGACTCAAAATACATATTTTTTAGCTGGTTTTACATTTTTTTAAAGGTTTTATATTTTTAAGTTTGGTGCAGGATAATAATTCTGATGCTAACATGATTCAAACCCTTTTTGACCCCTGCCATGGGTGTTTTTGCCCTTTAGGGGTGACATGGCACTTGTCAGGGACAACTTTACCCTTAGCTGATGATCTAGGTCATAATTAGTGCTTGGATCTGAAGTTCTCAGATACCAGAGCCCACCAAAGCTCCCACACTCCTCATGAATGGCTCTGCTCCCTTGTTACCACCCTTTGCTGCAAACACTGCCAAGGAGATGAGAAAAATATCCTTTATCAACATCTTGAAGACTATCGGTGCTTTATGAATCAAAGCCCTTTTGAAAATGTCAGCAGGTTTTCCTGTGGAGATGGCAGGAAAGCACACGGAGGAAAAAAACCAAACCAAGCAGCAAGGCCAATTTTAGCTTCTTTTATGTAAATCGGATTGTTTGGATTTTGATATTTCCATTTTAGGGAATGACACTGAGAAGCTTCCTGCTCTTTGGGGCTGTGTTTCATGCACTGGCTCACGAGTGGACAGATTGGTTTTTGGGATAAGCTCTTTGCTAGACTGGGGCCTTATTAGGAATATATTGAGCTCTCTGATGGACATTCAGAAGAATTATACCTATGTAATATCGAATTTTTGGAACACCTGAGCTACTGAAGTTCGGGAGCATGCCCATGGGATGGCCAATAAAGAGCAGCCATTGGCAATACCCATATAACTCATTGAAGTTCCCTTTGTAGCTCAATATTTTAAGTCTTTGATGTTTACTGACATCTAGTAGGAGCTTTAGCTCAAGAACTGAAGGTGCCTAAAGACTGCCCCAGAACCAGGTCAGGAAAATCAGTGTTTGGATGGGACAGTGCCTAAATTCCCAGAGGGAGATGGAATTTGTGAGCAGGCAAATACAGAGGAGGTGATATGGATGGTGTTGGCAGCACAAAGAGCTTTAGAATCAATCAAAAATCGAATTAGTCATGTCAAACTGAGGTTAGAGTTTGGTCAGAGGACTACCTGTCCCTTGGAAAAAAACTTCCCTATTTGGCTGTGCTGTCTTGAGAAACTTATCAAAGAAAATACACCTTAATTCAATGGGAAATAAAGAGAGAATAGAATAAAAATTAACCAGCAACATAAAAAAACTCTACAATAAATAAAAGCTTATGGATGTCCTCCAATTTTCATGAGCAAATGCAAAATAATGACTTTTTGTTAGAAACCAGGATCTTGTAGACAGATGGATAAAAAAAGATTTAAATCAAGACTTCCAAAACTTTCTCCTGCTGTATTTCCCTTTCACTGAAAATCATAAGAATAACATAAACTTACAGAGGCACCTCAGCCACATTACAATCCCTGCTTTCCACTGTGATTGGGGTTATTAAAATGTAGGTCTTAACCCTGAAATCCCAATTAGTGTGTGCTCTGCACAGCACAGCAAATGCATAACATCTTTTATTAGTATCACCAGCTCTTTAAACATTTTTTTTTTTCTGCAAACCTGCAACACACCATCACCCTGTGGAAACATTCTGGTTTTTTCATATACAGTTATAAAAGGCTGCCACGGGGTTCTGTGGCTCTCAAAAGCTGATTTCAACACACCAGGGAGCAGCAGGTCAGTCCCCTTTTCTGATGCTTCCCAAAGCTGCAGCACCATCTCTGGGAGCAGCTTCTGAGCCCTTCAAAAAGGAAAGGAACCTGTCCGGTGCTAAAGATTTTCCTGGGCTTTGATAGTTACAGATAATGTGATGGCCAAACTGGATGATTACCAAGAGAATCAGAATTTCTGATTGCTGGAACAGGTGTGCAATTAGTATTGGGAATTTTTGATGAAGACATTAATTTACAATGCAAAAAACTATTAGAACTATTTTACAGAGCTGTAAGGGTACTTCAGAATTCTCTACGGATAATCTATATTACTACCTGTAACTACCATGATCCCAAATCATTGTATTTATGCCCTGATAACTTCAGGAGACATTTGGAACAAAAATGGCACAGAGTTTCACCTTAGTCTTCTGCTCATCTAAGTGAGACTTCCTAGCATTCAAAAGTGCATTTTTGTTTTTCTAGCTCTTTATGTGTCCCAGAAGAGGGACTATAGAGGAGGAAAGAAGCATAATTAGCCAGCTACAAATGCAAAGGGTTTTCCAGGAAACACTTGAGTTTGAGGCTTAAATTAAACAAAGAAACTTGCTAAACTAGGGCCTTATATATTGTGACTCCACTGAAAGCAAAACTCCCACAGATTTTCTACAAATAGAACAACGTCTTGTCTTCAAGAATTCCTTATCACAGAGTGCTTATCAACAGAAATGTATACACATGCATATATAGAGATAGCATGGATATCTCATATATTTGACCCAGATTTCAAAATACCAGCTCTTAACACTTTAAGCACCAGGTAAGTTGTTGGTTTAGGAGCAGTAAAATTTAAAAAATAGTGATTCCTAAAATCAGACCATTTACCCCTGTGGATAAGCTAAGGACTTCAGCTGAGTCCCCAAGCCCCAGCTCTGCTGCAGGGACCTAACCAAACTCCTCAGTGCAAGCTGCCCAGCACAAAACACCAACTAAATGCAGGAATTGCTTTCTAAGGCTCTCAAAATGACTTTGTACCACCTGTGGTACTTGAAGGATACAGCTCTGCTCTGCCAGACTTCTCGGGTCCATGGTGATACCCAGGAGTTTCTTCTCATCTTTGTGTCTGCACCAGCCTGACCCTCAGAAACAAAATGTCCTTTTTAGCTGGCTTAAATTCACTGCTAACAATCCCCACACAGATTTCACAGCTGGTTCAGACACCCTTTGTGTCACACATCACTAAGAGCTTCCCATCAAGTGCATTGACAGACTCATCCCTCAAAGAAATCTTTCTTCTCTCCCTCCTTTGTTGAGACCAAAGTCAAAACTTTCAACTTTATCTTTCAGCAATCCCTCTCAGTGATTCAGGAAAATGTCCATACATGAGAATCACATCTACAAAACTCAGTGACAGGATGTTGTCTGTCTGTCTCAATGACAGTCATGTGAAATGAATATACTCCAATTACTACATCAAAGATATTCAAAACAGTGTTCTCCAAATTCTCTTTCATTACACAGAATACACAGGAAGTTTGATAGCTAAATGGATTTATTTGTATCCAGTTATCCTTACCAAAATCGTTGTCATAAAACCAGAAATATATTTAGCCTAATGAACACTGTAGTATGGTTTTAATACAAATAATGTCTTCACACATTTCACAAAAGAGTATCAGATCAACATATAGCCAAAATGTTTGCAAATAAATTTATCCTCCTTTCTAAGGTTTCTGAATGGATTCCAAATTTGGCATGGTATCACCCTAGCTACCTATGCACAGAAATAGAGTCAGGATCTTGTTTAAGCACCCAAGTTATCCAGACATTATTTCTGTGCAAACCAGGTCAGCATGCACAAAACAAGAGGAAGTTTCTTTAAAAAATAATCTCAATCATATAAACTGGTCTCAGTTTGAACATCTGCTCAGTTAGTACAGTGGAATATTTCTGCCATATAACACAGCATGAGGTAAAAGGAGTCAGAATTGCTTCAGTCAGTCTAGGAAAGGAGATCCAAGGCATCCACTGACTCCTACATATCTGGTACATGTAGCAATCCCAAATACCTCAGATGTAACTAAAATCCAAGGGTTGTTCTTCCCACAGATACCACCAGGGAGGACAGGATGCCATAAATCATACCTCAAACAGTCAATGCTGATCAATCTTCTCTATGAAACACCTAGTCCAGAACAATGGTTGTTTTTCCTAAAATAGCTTAATCCAATTCCATGCTTCAAGTAACAACATCAATACATAAAGTTTAGCAGGACCAGGTTATGAAGAAGAGTGAAGATACTTCTTTTTCTGTGATGTACAACTTTTGAGGAAGAGGGAATATGTGCCAACTTAATACATATTTTTCTTTGGCAAAGTAATAAGAGGGAAGCAAATCTCTGCCTGTACAAATGAAGTTTGGAAAAGAGATGACTGTGTCAATAGGCATTTCCAAATAGAATTCTAACTGTGAGCTCTGAAAATGCAGAATGAATTCATGCTGATTTTCTACAACACCCACGTTACAAGACATGGGTTATTTAAAAACACAGAATGTGATTAATCAGTATTTTTATAACACTTGGGGGACATCCCCCCCAAAATTATCCAGTCCTATGTCAGCCACCTCATCGGGACAGAATGCAACCTTTGGAAGCTCGCAGAGTACTCCAAGCTGGAGGGAGCAGCTGATGTGCTGGCCAGCCAGGCTGACAGGTCTCTTCCAACCTACAATTCTCAATGACACCACGATTTTTGTACCAGATGTGCTGCAAAAGTTTACTGAGGACAACACTATAAATTCACTGATGGACATTCAGTGCCAGTTTTGGTGAAGATGCTACTTACAGTATAAAATCAGATTGATTTCTGGGCGAAAGGGAGAGAGATACCCAAATGATATCTATACCATATACAGTGATACAGGATTTTATCTGAAATGCAAAGAGACTGAATTGCATGTGCTAATGAAAAGTCCAGGGACAAAACCAGGGCCACCTCATTCCTCTTCTTCTGATCTTTCTCTCAATTCAAGTGATCCAAATCCAGCTTCCCTGGGTTTCTCATGCTCTTGTGACAGAACATTAAGCAAATATTCAGTCTGGATTTTTGTTAGTTTTCTGTCCTAATGTTTGTCTTTCTCAAGACTTTTTTTCTAGGTTCATGGTATTTGAGTTTTAAATTGTTTGCAAGACTGTGTGTTCTAACAAAAAACAAGGGACAGTATAAACCATCTAAGTAAAACCAGACCAAATGTGGTGTTTTTCAGTGCTTTTGGATGTGGTTGTGATTAACATTAAAAAACTTCACATCTCACAATTTAAATCTTAATTTACATGACAACTCTAAAAAGGTGAAATACCGAGCAGCTACAACCATTCACAACCTTCCTCGAGGTGTTTTCTAACCCACGAACATTTTTTACCAATTTTTATCAGCTGCAGATGGGTCATTATTTTAAAGATGACCTTTAAACACACACGCTTCACTTCCCTGCTTTTCCTTCCTCAAAATTCCATGAGATTTTCTTCAATTTCATTTTAAAGGAGGAGATGAACAGATAGCACTGAAAAGAAACTTGTCTCATTTTCATATCACTTTTATGAGCTCATTTTCTTTGGTCTGTATGAGACTACTGAAAAACCTATAAAAAGTCTTTAAATGAAATGATTTCTGCAGCAACTTGCACAGCACCCAGGGGCACGAATAGCTGGAACAGCAGCTAATTTTCACTTATCTTTAAATCTCACATGCATTGTTCTTCCAATTCGGAATTGCTGCGTAGAGTTATTTTAATAGGGTTACTTCATAGGTTGAGGTACAATCAGCTCTTCATTTATATCTTATTTGTAAAAATCTGAGATGCTTAGAATGAGCTGAATGAGAGGTATTGTAGGAATCCCACCACGCTGCTCTGGAGTGCTCCACGAGGGCTGCAGGACAATCACTTGCATTTCAATGCATTATTTTGGTTTTTAGCTGGTGAAAATGTGTACATCCATACGGTCTGAAATGCTGAATGCACCGACTGCCCACCCCACACAAACAGAACAGATGAAACTCAGAAGGCCAGAATTGAAAACATCTGACTAACAAGCTCCTTATTCTTGCAACATTTCAGACACTCTCATCAGCAGAGAAAAAAAAAACCAAAAAACAAGAAAAGGGCCTGTGTGCCATGCCAGCAATATTTTGTTCCCTCCTACCTCTCTGTGATACACATTTTGGTGTCATTTTTTTCAATTACAAAGTCACGTGGGAGGTTTAATGCTAAAGGTTTCAATTTACCTGATTTTAATTATTGTAAACACTCACTGTTCCCATTACCTTTAAGTATTTAATTCTAGGAAACTCATTTGCAGTGTAAGAAAGAAAAATAAACCATTTCAATGCTGATGCAACGAGAGGTGAAATTGTTTCCTTCTCGGGCTGTAGCAAATACTCAGCTCCTGCAAATCAGCCCATGAGCTCAGAATAGGCTTTTAATGGCACATCTAATTAATTACTGATGGCTAATGATGAGTTGTCCTGCACTGTCACATGTCACAAAATCTTCCCTGCACCTTAGTACAGAAGCAGAAATACATGTAGACACTTGACATCTGGAAATTAGTGCCAAATTAGCCAGCACAGATGAACTTATTCCTTGCAGATCTTGATGGAGTTGTCCTGGTTCCTGGTGACAACTCAGCTCAGTGGGAATCAGAGCCAGGATGCCACAAAGCCAAGGCCAAAGCCATCTTCAGAGTTCACAAGACTCTGAAAATCCATAAAATCAGCTAAAAACTACATGGCAAAAATCATATGGCAGATGCCACTGCCTCGGAGGGCAATGTTAACAGAGAAAAAGTAACACAGAATAGAAAAACAAATTAAGATTCCTTTCTAAAACTTGGTTGGCTTCAATTTACTCCAGAGAGAACAATTTTCCCTAAGTACATTTTAACTTTTAAGTAAGTATCTAACAGAAAAAAACCAACTAGAAATAGGTTTCTGGTTTAGAACACAGCACGACTACTGAAGAAAAAAAAAAAGTAAAATCTACAAGGGGTATGAGTAAGAACCTCAGATATGTTTTCCTGGCTGAGGAGAGAGAGACAACAACGAATAAATGCAGAAACTGGATTTGGGTGGTTTAATGACAGATTAATTTCACCACCTGTGAAAGGAGAGGAAACATGTTCAGTCACTGCTAGGAAAAGGCCATCCAAACACTGGTGTCTCTGGCAAGCAGCTGCAGAGAGGAATTCTTCAAGGGATGCCATGGACATTATTTTAAGGCATTGGTTTTGTACTCCACGGTTTTGAGAACTAATTGGTGAAGGGAATAAAGAAAGGGTGGCTGGATCAATTTTAAATCAGGCTTGAAGAACACAACACACCAACTCAGAGAACAGTGCTGATGAAAATCCTGAGTGTCACATATTTGGGAGCAGCCAAACAACGTGAGAATACCACGACAGGGAAGAGGAAAAATCAGCGCAAGCAGAAAGTGATGGAAATGGTCCCAAAAAATCCAGATGCAAACTTTTGTGTGAGCAGCTTTGGGCATCTGAATTATTCATATATGTTCTAGAACCAAAATTCACTCATAAATACATGTTTCTGCCTATACATCTGCAGATATAGTGCATTAGGATAACTGCACCAAACTTGGTCCCTCAAACTTCTCCATTTCTATCAGTTTTCCTCCTGGTTCAAAGGGAAAGCAACAGGGACAGCAGATGCAGCTCTTTAAAAAGCAGACATTACCCAGTGAACACCTCTGCATCCCTGATATCCATGGACGGCTCTTTTCCACAGCAGAAATAATTAAACTTTGGGAAAGTTCAAGGAGCCAGAGCATATTTTACACCCCAAAACCTCCCATGACTCTTGACTAAGTACCAACACCAGGTGATGCACTGAAATTAAGATATAATCAGAATTCTGCAATAATGCACAAACTTCACAACTCTCTTCAATTCAAAGAGGTTCACCTGGACTTACAGGAGCTGAGAAAGGATAAAAATTGGCAGAGAAAGTTTAACAGTGATTAATTGTTTCTAAAGCTCCTTGCACAAATCATGGCAGCTCACAAAGAATTCAATTCCTTACACTTAGAAGGTAGATCAGTACTTCTCTTCNTTCAGGCTGCTTCATCTAGATAAATGCTTTCCAACTTGAAGGATAAAATAGCCTTAAAGGCAATGAAAAATAAACCCTACTTTGATGTGTATAAACTACCCAAGCAGTTACTTCATTATAAAATTCAAATTTTAGCTGAGGGATGTCAAATAAATAGGTTTGGCAGGAGAAAGGAGACCAGAAAAGAGTAGAGGAGGCTGGAAAAGTCCCACACAAACTCCAGGCCATGCTTTGTGCTCCCCCTTCTGCTGTACTTCCCAAGGATCCCCAGTGGAGCACTTGACTGAGCAAAGCTATGAACTCCAGGGTTTGACCAAAATATTTCTGAAAGGTTACAAAGTCCAATGTTTTTTGAAAAGAGAATTAAAAATATTTTGTTCGCCTGAGATTATGGTACTGAGGGTATACTTCCTCCAGCTGGATCCCTTCCAATACATCCTTGGGAAAACAAATAGTTATAATGGATGCAATTTGGAAAGGGATATTCTGCAAATATAAGAATATTCTAAATGTCACTTCCCCAAAACAACAATTTGACACTGGGTTTTAAATAAAGATGCATTAATACTTTGCTGCTCTTGAGTTCTTTTTTTCCTCCCCATCCTTTAACAGGAAATAAGGAGATAAACAAAACTTGGACATCTCTTGTGATAAGAGAGATGAAAAATCCTGAATTTCAGTATCTTCATTTCCTCCCTCTATAAACTGAGTTTTTCTCTCTTTTGCTTCTCTAAAATCTACTGAATTCCATTTTTCTTATATTCTGATCAACTGCTCTTGTCTTACTGAGAGTGTTAACACAGCAGAAGTCTTTTTTTTCCTTTGAATGATTTTTAGAAGGAAGAATAAATGTATGCTTCATACTTACACATCTGAATAAGCTCTGGAGTGATGAAGCACAAAACCTCATTGCATTCACATGAGCAGAGTTAAAACTTTCCCTTCCTTGCCTGATTCTGACGCTGAGCTGCTGCTTTGAAAAGCCACCAGAACCATCCCCACCTTGGCTTACAGGAGGAGATCTTGCAAGAGAAAATGGCACGATGCCCTTCATACATTTATACCTCCTGGAATTTAAAAGCATCATGATACACCTGGATAATAATTCTGCCAGCGTGGCAGCGCTTCCCACTGGCCACTTCAGAGGCTCCCTCCTCCTGCAAGGAATTTGGGAATGCTGCAGTTTGGCCATCCCCCACCAAGCAGCTGGAGGGGTGCTGTCATGCCATCTACACCTCTCTGTACATTTATTTCTTTATTCCAGCCCCCTCCAGAGCAGCCTCTCCTACCAGCACTGTGCTGAGGTGTTGCTGTAGAATTTTTCCCTCCAGATTGCAATGTTTAATGTCTTCCAAGACGACTCAGAGGTGATGCCTGCATTCCTCTCTTGTGAAAAGCAATGTGCCTTAGGTCTTCTGAGCATTTATTTCAGCAGCCTTGGAAGAGTTATGAAGGTTCCAGTTCTACTTCTGTGGAGATGTGAGTGGCTCACCACGGTGTGGACACAAAGGCTTTCTGTAATTCCCTGTTTTATTCAATTTTCCTTATTACAGAAAGCTGAATCCCAACAATGCTTTGAAGAAATCTTCCAAGCCTGTGAAATGGGACCTTTCCAGCAAAGCTGCCAGGACTGACAGTGACCCTCAACCCCTGCAAACCAGGTGAATTCACCCACGAGCCCCCCACAGATTAAAACCTTGTGTGTAATGGATCAGTACTATAAATAGGGAGATCAATAGTGCCTGGAGTCAGCCTGAATGCTTAAATTAATGGTTGCCCAAAATAGCAGCAAGACAAGGCCACGTGGCACACACTGGCACCTACCTGAGACTACAGAGTGTGAGCAACACAGGGTCAAGGACCTTTCTTCCTCTTTTTTTCTTTTCCTCTTTCTAAGGACCTTTTTTCCTCTTTTCCATATTTACCATACCATTTAGACACTTAAATAGGTTAGGATTTGTTTTATTTGCTCAGCAGGCTTATTTGAAAAACAATCACATTGATGGCAATCTGTAATCCTTTCAGAATAATGTACATTTTTTGACATATATACAATAACAAATATAATTTTAAAAATATTTCTAGAACATAATTTATATTGGCACCACCATCTTGTTTTACTCTTTATACATGGGGGTGGTTACCCCTTTCTATTGCTGTGCAAGCACAACTGACAAAAGGGAGTAAACTCTCAGTAAATTTTTTAAATGTCTGCTTTGATTTTTATTTTCATCCCAACTCATAAATAAGCTCCTGGAGGAAGGGAACAACAGGATCTTGTGAAAGAGGGATAAATGTAACATTGGGAAATGCACAATTTGGGCAGGAATAAAAGTACAGCCGTTACACCTTCCCCTGGAAAAACAACCTGAGCCAATAAAACAAATGGTGAATGGAAGTGTGCTTGAGCAGCCTTCTGGGCAGGGTTCCCAACAGAAATTTATTTCTGGCTTATCAAGTTTCTAATCCATTTTTTAAACCAGGCTACTGAACAGGTGTACATCTCCTGAATGGTAGGAAATTCACTATGGAGACAGAAACTTTCAGGCGCAGTGGATATCATCTACCCAGAAATCTGACCTCTGAGACCTTTCACTGCAACTCTAATGAGATACTACAGAAGCCTGTCTACAACCAGAATTGTACTCATAATTCAAACGGATATTAAAAAAAAATTAAAGACCGCAAGTAAAAAAAAACAACCCAAAACCAAAAAAACCAACCAAACAAAAAAAGCAACAAAAGAAACCCCAAACAAACTCTCAAACAAACCCCAAACAAACAAAAAAACCCCACCACCAAAACAAAAATGAACAAAAAACCCTCACAAACAACCCAGCCACAAAAAACCCCAAACCAAAACAACAACACCAAAAACCCCCAACCTATGACTTCTGTGATTTTCAGTATTAATACAAAGGAATGGAGAAATTTAAATTATAATGGAGAAAATTTAAATTATAGAATCTCAGGACAATTGACACAAATAAACTTGCTACTGCTCTCAAATCATTTTACTGGAACCTTTATCAAACACACCTTAATGTGTTTAATCATTTAGGTAATCAGAGGGGTTATACCCTTATTTGATACTGCTTTTCCCTGTCAGCCCTAAAAAATTTGGAATTTCTGAAATTTCCATGTACTGGGTGAATTCTTGCCTCAATGCCTGATCTTTTCTCCTGCCATTTGAAGTTTTGTTTGCTTCTTCCATGAGGGAAACACATCTGATGATATCCACATCTTCTGTCAAGGAGGCTGTGATCTCTAAAGCTGGAAAGTGCCATCCAAGATCTGGATTTGTTTGACACCTGCCAAGAGAAAGCTCCACTCTTCTTGACAGATCTAGTATCTAATAATATTACCCTCCATCTTCCTGCCAGTGCCTCTTGTAAATACTATTTTCATTCCTTTAGGTTTTGTTCTTTGGATCTCACTCACCCTTTGTGTTGTTTGGGATAATAAATCCACCTACATTATCCTTCTTAGGAGTCAAAGAATGTCATGGCTCAGTCCTCAGCTGTTGGTCTAAGACTGTGAGGGGAACACTCAGACAACCCACAAGGCATGGAATTCCAGAGAGATGGTTCTCCCAGGTATTTAGTGGTGTCTGAGAACACCTGAATGACCTCCATTCCCTGGACACCCCGTTGGCTTCAGGTGGTTTGGCTCAGACCAGTCCCTTGGGGTGCCACACTTGGACATTCTGCACCTTCCTTCAGAAACCTGGAAGTGTAACTGCAAGTTTGTGCTCCAGTGAAAGGAATTAATTAGATAGATAAGGAAAGCACTGCTAACTCTGCGATGAGCAAAAAGCTGAAATCTCACACCTTAAAAAACAAGGAAAATAAAAAACACTTTCATGGACACAACAACATGAGTTTGCTGCTGCCTCTCTGGAGGCCTCCTGCAAGATCCTGCCCAGACACTGAAGTACAAAAACAAATATTGAAAAACCAGTTCCTATTTTTTTAAAGCTCAGAGCAGCTCTGTGTGCTGTTTCCTCTCAGATCAAGTGTCAGCAGCAGCAGAGCAAATACCTGACCAGAACATATTTTATTAAATCAACTGTCAGGCAAATTCTCTTTTGCCTTTAAAAAAAACCCAAAACAACAGAACAACAACCCACAGCAAAAAAAAAGGCCATACACGAAAAGAAGGGAAAGAAAAAGAAAATAGGGCAGACTTCTGTAAGTAGCTTTCTATGAAGGTTACTTTAAAAGCTTCCAAAAACTGCATTAATGCCATTAATGGAAGCACTATGCAAGAAGACTTAGGAGATGCTAAATCTAAGATAAAAGGGCTGTGCTCAGGACTTTGGGAGTAAAGGAGCATTTGGGATGAGCTCTGCTGGTGCTTTTCAGAAGCTGTGCCATGGGGACCGTGCTGTAAACACCTGTTTTTGTGGATAATCCCACTGGTGGTAACATGAAAAGTCTCACATTCCCAAGACAAAAAAGAAAAGCAGATGCTCACAGAATACAGGAGGAGTTAAATAGGTGTGGGCTGCTTTAATGAAATGTCCTTGGGGCAAAGGCTGCCTGTGGACATGGCAGTAATTAATTAGGCAATACTAAATGAAGCCACCAAGAAGCAAAATGATGCCCCTTCCTCCTCGTGCTTCCATGGAGTTGATTCCTCTGGTGATCCTTAGTGGGAGCTCTGCAAAAAACGGGAATGAGCCAAGAGATGAGTGTGAGGGGTTGCAGTTTATCCCAAATTTCTGGCCTAACTCCCATCCATGGTGGGAGCAAAACACTGGGGCAGACACTGACCTGAGGCACCTGAGCAGGCCTGGTGAAATCAGTGCACTACAGATTCACCAGGAATTTGCCCACAAACTTCACTTTGGGTTTGTTTTGGCTTTTTCAAGGACTTCAACTACATTTGCAATTCCTCTTTACACTACAGGCTTCCATTAAAAAAAAAAAAAAAAAAAAANAGGTGGGGGTTTTTTCTTGCTTTAATGCACCGGTTTCTGACATATTTCTTTTGCAAAGGTGTGACATTTTAACATGGGCTTATGAAGAAAGAAATTTAGAGAAGGGTATAGATTTTTGCAAGAGCTGAAAATAAGCTCTTAAAATCTTTGAAGAATTCCATTGCTGAGGCACCAAATACTGAAAAAACTGATTATCCTTCAGGCAATAGAAAAAATGAGTACGTGGCTTTGATATTTATAAGACAACGTAGACAATGTCACTTGCTTTTCCCTTTCCAAGACGTTTTCTACATATTCTGACTATAAAGAAGCAAGAAGTTTCTCCATATTTTCAGACATAAAAAAATAAGTATTACCTAAAAGAAAAGTTTTCTGTTCCCTCCCCTGCTGTCTGGGAAGAAGGCAGTAGAAAAGGGGATGGGAAAGAAGTCTCACACACCTGAGACAGTTTTTCCAATTAGGTTTTTGAAGAATAATTTTTGACAGTAGCTGCCAGCTGCTCACCTGAAAGTCTTTCTCAATCTCTCTGGACTTTTGATTGCATTATTCTTTCTGTATCACTACTTCTTGCCATAAAAATTCCACGTTTGCCAAAAGATAGCAATCCTGAAATTAACTTTATGAGATAAAATGGTAGATCTTAGATAACACCATCATCTATGGTACCATGGACATAAACATTAGCAATTTAAAGCTTTCAAGGTGATGTTCCTTCTAATTTTTTTTATTTCCCCCAGAGATTCCTACTCTGCTGTATTTCAGCTGGTTTTTCTTCAAATTTCTTTTAGGAGCCCCCACATCTTGATTTTCCTGGATCATTCTTTTAGCCCATGTGACTCTCACTGTATTTTGTCTTCTGTGAATTTCAGCAGCTGAAATTCACAGAATTCCATTTTCTTTTGTTGAAAGCAAAATTAAATAAACACCATTTAATCAGCCTACATATGCTCCAGTTTTCCTTTGTCCTAAGTGTTTGGGTGTAATAGCTTGGTTTTTATTTGCTGTTAACAGGCTTGTAATTGTTTTTGATAAAAAAGTGCAGTGTTTGTTTAGCTCTGCAAAACAGAAACGCATAAAAATACAAGTTTCATGTACAGCCATTATCTGGGATAAAGAAGGGTTCAGCAGCTAAGTGCTCCTGGTAACTATCAGATTAAATCAGTATATTTATTGAAGTTCTTCAAGGAGAATATGAATTTTCAAGTACTCCATCAAAGTGTAACAAGTTGTCAGAATGCCATTTGCTATTATTTATCCACTCTCTGTTTAACACCCCTGTAGTTCCACACTCACAACACTGTCAACCCCAAAAAAGCCATAAGTCACCTCCCTTTCACTGCAAAAAGCCACTTAAAATCCAGAAGATGCACGATGGCTGCTACTCTTGCTATTGAAAGAGCCTGGATGATTACCTTGGGCTCAATGTTTAGCTGCTGGACAGCTGAAATTATGGGGAATTTTATGGATAAGAGAACTGAAGTTCTCAGATGTTTAATGACCTTAGGACAGGAACTTGGAGACACAATTTGCAGCTCAGAAAGTTTCACATACCTGTACAATTCTGCTCCTATTTACAGAAAACACTGAACAGGAAATCCAGACATGAACACCAAACATGAAAAAGTCAGGTAATAAATACTTTGAGGAGAATACAGCTTTTTCTTTCTTTCTTTTTTTCCTTTTTTTTTATAAAGCAAATTTACAGCAAAGATTTGCTGTTCAGATTTTGCATAAAGATATTTAGGGATCCATTCCAAAATTCTATTTGTGGTTGCTTTTGACATCTTACAGAAATGCTGCTTTTTCTATATGGGTGACAGCAAATACATACTAAATAACAGAAATTTAGCTTCTCAAAAGAAATTCAAAGGTCTCTCTGGTGTGAGAATCAGCATTAAAATTAAGCAGTGGAATTCCTCATTAGACAGCCCACAACACAAGCACAAGAATAGAAAACTTTTCATTCAGTAAACCATATGTCCCTAAAAGTACCTGGCCTAGCACCAAATTTATCAAAGGTGCTGTCCTCAGGATTTCTTCCCCAGCACATCAATGATGCCTCCATTGTACTCTAATCTCTTATTTTTAGCAATGAATGTATCCATACAAAAAGCTGATTAATTTCTCATCAGCACCTGGCACAGCTCGGTCTATTCTCTTACAGGTAACCAAAAGCTGCCCTCACTTTTTTTGCCACCAAAAATGCTCCAGTGAGCAATTCAGGAATATTTATCCCACACCAAAGATTGTTCTCCTGTTAACACACCGACACATCTTGAGATCAAACTGTAAGAGTAAATTTCACCTCCTGAATGGTGAAAAGGTTTTGTGTGGAGCCTGCATGCTGCCTCCCTTCCCCTTGGCAGGATGCCTTTCCAAATGATTGCTAGTTTTTAAATACTAAAAAGTCTGTCCTGCTATTGCTAAACACATTCCTGAGGCAAAAGAGAAATGGGGAAAAAATATGGGGATTAAAGTAAAGCATCTAAAATCTCACTTTTATTAGGGACTAGAAATATGTTATGCCCTGAAAGCCTATGGAAATCACATTGTGTTATTTTGTTCTCTTACTGGCTGGGGGATTTTTACCCTCCGAAAACATTAACAATGATGACCCTCATCACTATTTTATGAAACAATGCAGAAATCACAAGTGTTTCCTGCTCAAAGTCTGGAGAGCATCCCATAAATTCAGGCTCTGAACAACAAGCCCTGAAAAACCCCACCAAAATCATCACCTTTTCAATCCATGGGAGCCACAAATGCCCCAAACTAAGGTGTTTCCTCAGCTTTCAACTTACAAACTCCTCACTATCTGAAAAGCTGTCTTGCTGCCACTAAAAAAAAAAAAAAATCCCAAACCCAAGAAAACAACAAGCCCCAAACAAACAACAAAACCCAGAGGAAAACTCAATATCCTCAAAGCTTGGAAAACTAAAGCCTGATGAAATCTGGACTTGCAAAAGTGCTGTTTCTGCACAACCTGCTGCCATTAATGCAGCCCTGTCACCCGCCACCCTCCAGAGCTTCACCCCAAAACACCCCAGTCCTGGCAGCCCTGTCCTGCCTGAAGGTGCTTCTTCCCCCATGGGATAACCCATAGTTCATAGCTGGTAGGAACTTCATGGAGAAGGAAAAAAATAGATAATATTATTCTCTTTTCTTCCAAAGAAATATCTGGAAGTTTTTGATCTGAGCAAAAATGCATTTAAATTTGCAATATCCACTTTGGAAGTTTTTATTAATTCAGAATGTCTTTAGTGGCTTTGTTTACTTTAAAAAGTCATGCAATATTCCTAGTGCACAATCACACCCTAATCCACGGTTGTATTAATCACATTTTAAATGACAAGGACATCCATGATCAAAGAATCTCATCTTGTTTGAATCACAGTAGCTCCTGATATAACCTGACATCGATGTAGACCAGAAGAGGCTTCAGCGTGAAAAACAAAATCAGACTCGCTATTAGCCTGCAGTTATTTTCTTTCTTGTTAATAATTTCAGTCCTTTCCTATTAAACCACGCTGGATACATCAGGCAGATTCTCAGCCAGAGGCATCCGTAAAGTATTCAGGTCTAATCCATGTCCAATCCATTCAGGAATCCCAGAGATAACCTGCAACTCCTCATATACTGGCTCTGTCCCTGGATGATCATTTCACTTCCTCATGGGATGAAAAAGAACATTTCCTCTCCCAAATATCCCCTTAATAACCCATTTTTAAGAAATTACTTTAAATTGTGTGTGGTAGATCAATGTGACAATCCTGACACCACTTCTAATTCTGACTGGAATTATTTCACTTCTCCTTTTTCCAAGTTCACAAACCCACTTCATTCCAACTTTACAACTTAATTCCAATTTTGGCAATCACATGCTCATTAAATGACACGTGCTGTAGGACACAGTCAAACACACTGACATTTAAACTGGCTGTGGGAATTGCCTTCTGAGGATTTTTATAGCCCAGGCTTTGTCCCAGGATTTAGCAGCAGCATGATGTTCCCATACATGAAGGGCTTCACACTTATTGCTTCACCAGATTTCCAAGCTGTTTGTTCATTCTGCTGGGTTTACTAATTGTGAGCTCAAGTCTGGCTGTAAAATCCCAGCTAATTAAAGAGAAAAGGTGTGGGGAGATAATTTCTCAGTGTCTTGATCCTCAGGTATGGCAAGCAGCAGTTTGGGGCTGCTCCCTTGCAATTACAGGAGCTGCCTGTGCTACATTACTTCCTTTAAATTCTAAACATGGTCTAACAAGGTATATTGTAAAAAGCACAAACACACAGGGAATGACCCCTACTTATGATGCTTCCCAACAGGTAAAAAAGCCCCTTGATAATTACGAGGTTTCAGTGCAAACTAACAGAAGTAGAAGGCCAGATGTAAAAGACATCCCCCATTGGGCCAAGGTCACTTTGCTCTCACATTTCTACAGCAAATTCCCTCCAAAGCTCAATGTTAAGCAGCTCCAGAGAAAAAATGAGACCTGGATTAAATACAAACACTTGCACATATCAGGTAACACAGCCAGCAAACATTTATTTTCACTGCACCCAGTACTGTTCCACCACTACAACAAGCATGTGGAGAGACACCTCGTCTGTTCAGCCCTGCTTGCAAACTGCAGAGGCTTGAATGGACTCTAGCAAACTTTCCGTGGAACTTAAGATGACATTTCCCTTTTCTGTGAAGACCTGGGTCTTGTGGGGAGATTGGAGAAGGAAAGGTCTACTCTGTCTACAAAAAGACAGAGTGGAGTTGCCTGACTTAATATTTGGTTGTGAAGAACCAAAGAGCAAGGGAATAATAACTGGGACATTGCATGAAAAACCATTGCATAAATCCAGTGTGTGGCTCCAACTCATCACACTTTCCCAAAAGCAAAAGTCTGGCATTTTGCCTAAACTCATTGTCTAAATCCTGTTTTAGCCAATGGAAGAAGACAGGCACTTCCAGAGGGAGATGGCTGCTGCTGGAGCTGTGCCAAGAGATACAACCTGGCTGGGTGTCCAGGCTTTAGGTAAGTAAAACGACAATTGATACAGAGAAAAAATAATCAGAGATGACCTCTGCAACACCAGACTAATCCTGGGTCTTGGATCACTTTACAGCTCACCTTTTTCTAACAGTTTGGCTGTCAGTTCATTGTGGAGATGCTCCAGCCTGGTAGAGACCCACACAGGAGCACTGCAAACATCTGGAACGACCGAAAAGAAAGCTCTTTGTGCCTTTAGACTCCACATCTGATGCTGAGGTAAGAAAGGCACAAAAAGCTAACAACCTTCTGGGTGATGTCACATTCACTTCTGAGCTCCCTGAAGCCTCCCATGCTTTTGGACTGGAGCTGGAATTTTCCTGGCATGGCACTGCCAAACAGCTCAAGTTCCCAGGCACTCCTGTGCCTGCGGCCATCAAGTCCTAAAGGTGAAGAGTTAAGACCCTTGAGGCTTTTTAAGAGATTGTTGTCTTTTAGTAGGACAATATCCAAAGGGAGGTGCTTCCCCAAAATCAACAATATCCATTAAATAATAAAAGCATTCTGCCTCAGACACAAAGCTCACAGAAGGCAATAAAACTGTCCACCGGTCATGAATCAGGTACTTCAAAGCAATACAAACAGCAATAAAAACACTAGAATGTTATTTCTGTAAACTTTGGTGCTAAACCAGTGTGACAGTCGTGTCTCAGCACACAGACTGAGGAGGGAAATTCTTTTTTAACTGGCAAACCTAATGCCAGGATAGCGAGAGTCTCGGAGCTGGGCTGCAGAGATGAGGGCTCTGGATCAGCCAGCTGAAAGTAGCTTGTCAGCAGCTTTTCATGAGGGTGGCTAAAGGAAACCCCCCCAAATTTCTTCCTATAAATAAAGGGTTTCATTTGTAAAGCAGCAACATCAGCAGGTAGGGACTTTCCACTGGGGGCCCAATCCTGCTGTTAAAACTCTCTCCAGGCCATTGCTGCTCCAGCCATTCACCAGGCTCCCAAAACCATGGAGGTGGTGACACAGTGAGCACGGCCCTCTGGGAGACCTCAGTAAGGGCATTTTTCACAGAGGCTGATTTCCCACACAGAGAGAACAAGGTTTGTTTGTTTTTGCAGTGGTTCATGATCTGTTTTGACTCCCTTCTCTCCCAGTGAATAAATCCCAGTTCAGATGCAGTTGCCCCCATGGTTACAAAACAAGCTGTCAGCTCCCCAAGAAGTGACAGCTGAGTGCAAGGACAAAAAGTTAAAAATAAAAGATAAAATTTAGAGAAAAAAAACCACATTATTACTGCTTTCTGCAAACAGAAGAACCTTCTCTTGAGCAGTATATTGGTACTGAAATTTAATAGCATTTTTGCAATATTATGCAACTCACAGACAGCAAAGAAATTAAGGCTCAGTGGTGGAAGTGCTCTGCATTCAGAGGTACTGCAAGGCTGCTTGACAGGGAAAACAGTGCCTAATTAAAGCATTAGTGCTTTGGAAGATTCTCATTGAGAGATGTAACTTGCAATATGAAAAAAGGAACTGGCCTTTAAAGTTGGCAGATCTTTAAACCTCTGAATTCCTTCCAAAATATGTATTATGCTTTTATTTGAGGGGGGGAAAAGGGATTTCAACTCAAGTTTATGACTGAGAACAGAAAATTCTTTGGCCTGGAACAGGAACCAAACAGACCTTAAAGAGATATTGTCTGATTCAACTGAGGCAGTAACAACCATCAATAGCAATATTTGGTGTCAGTGGAGGCAATTTTTAGCACAAAGAGGCTGTAGCATCTCCTACAACCTGGAAAGGGTGGTAATGTCAACCCAAACTATTACAAAATAAACACACTGGCTTAGAACTACCAAGAAGTTTGAGATCCATGAGAAATCCTGAGAGCCGGCAGCATGAAGAAAGTGAGTGGAATTTATTTATTTTCAGAGAAAAAACTCTGAGAAATCCAAAATACGTGTGGCACAGCAGAGAAGTACAAACAGGACAAAACAGCTTTGACAAGTTCATCCTTGAGACTTTGTAAATAAAACTCAGGAAAGAGTAGGAAGAATCCTACAAGTATCTGCAATGAAATTCAAACCCAACCAGAGCCACGAAAAGGCTGTGTTAGAAAAGTGAATTACCTGAACCAACCTCACTCAGATCTGACTGCTGTTACCTTTTTAATTACAGAGAAATATTAATAAAATGTGGCTGAAATACGTTTATGCGACTTCAAAGACAAGACTTCGCTAAATTTCAGTTCCATCCTGCAGCAAGTGCCTAAGACAGAATTAATAACCTGTAACTTAAGAATCTTTCTTTTCAGCAATAAATACAGAGAGATACTGCACAGAAATTCTGCCCCAGGGACAACAAATTTATGCTGCAGTGATTCAAGTCAACAACAGCAACAAAGCTTTCAGAGTTGTCCAAAATCCTCTTGATCCTTTTAGACCAAGATCTTGGAATAATACAGGCAAACCAAGTTACCCTTCTGTGAGGGCTGCAAATAACATGAACAAAGCCAAGCTTCTGGATGTCCTCTGCAGATCTCCACTCGAGTATTCACTCTTATGAGCTCTGATCTACTGTGCTTGGGCTCTTGGATGTTCAGGCATCTCCTTCATCTGCTTGGAGTTTCTCTAGGTATGAACAACACTCCCAAACCACAGCATTTATTCCCTGCTGCACATACGACCCCCATACACAGCCAGCTGCATGTGATAAGCACAAGAGTGACATTACATCACCAAAGGAATTCAAAGGAAATTCTATAAACTCCAACTTAATAAATTGAATATCCTGAGCACCTGATTCCCAAGCCTAACAAAGCCTTAATACGTGCAACTGATTATAAATGCCTAAAAAAGGACACAGCTTGGAATTTCAGCTGCTTTGCAGACTTCTGTTTACCTCCCAAACTCAAGTGTGTCTTTAGCAGCTGATTTCATTCCCTACAGCTCGATATAAAGTGTGCACTGACCTGCAGCTGCCAGATCAGATTCTCCTTATTCTTGGTGGCAGAACCCACAAAAATCCACTCTGATGATCCACCCAGGGTAAGTGATATCCCTTCTTCCTGAAAGCCCAAGGCAGAGCAGGGGGAATCCACTCATTGATCTGACAAGCAATTTGTGGCTTCGCTTGACAGAGATTAATAAAGATTGGAAGAGAAATGGGAGCAGGGATGATAAGCAACAGAGATCCCTGAAGGACTGACAAACCAGAGGGATGTATTTCACAAAGAACAGGCACATCAACAAAACACTGAATTTCAAAATCCCTCAAAGCAGGACTGTGCTAAGGCAGCAGCTCCAGCCCTGGGCCCACAGCAGTAGGATGGATGCTGAAAACCAAGACATGGAGATCTGAGTTCCACATGTGGAACTAGATGTGGCAACAGAAAGGCTTTGGCTGTTCGAGTCCAACCAGGAGTTGCTTAAGGAGCAAACACCCAATTTGTCAAGTGTCTTAAAAAACTTAAGTCTTACTTGGAACAGAAGGACACAGGTGAGTATTTAAAATTATAACAATGTGGTTTTCTATACAAACTGTTACCACTTCAAGCTGGCAGGCAGGCTCTGGAGGGTGCTGTGCATCTACCAGGGTGCGTTCTGATGAAAATGCTGTGCTTTCATCTTGTAAAACATATCTGCAGGGCTTGAAGGCACACCCAGAGCTGCTCAGAGAAATCAAAATTACAGCATAACTATAAACAGTCGGTGCTGGAGACAGACGTGGCAACAGCACCTTCCACACTTTCCCTAGGAAAGGAAAGAGACAGCAAAAGGCTGGAATCCATGCTGCAACTTGGAGCAAAATTCTCAGCGAAAGTGACATTTAATTACAGAAATGAATTTTCATTCAACCAGATTATAGTTATTTACCTGGGTTCATCGCTGTAAATCAGTGAAGTCTTCTGAATGTCAGCTCCAAATTAAGCCAATATAAATATTTGATGGAAGTTGACAAGTAGGTATAAATAACAATACACTAATGACATTGAATTGTTTTGTAACACTAAAAATGAGATTTTACTCCTAATGAACTTTCGGCATACTCAAATTATTTTAAATTATTTTTTCTGGTGTACAAGATTACATTCACGAGGTGTAATTGTGATGCATAGATGTGTAAAGTATTTTTCAATATTTAGTTATATGAAAAGCATAAATATCAAGCACTCCTGAAGTTTATGGACAAGTAAAATCCCACTGACGACTGGAAATCAAACTCAGGAGGAACTGCTCTGCAGCAATGCACGAAGATTTCAGTGGGAGAAAATTCAGCCCCGTTTCAGGTGCAACATTCACACCCTGCATCCACTTGAACAGCACGGAGCAATTAGCAGGTTTTAAACGAGCTGAGGACTCGTTTAAGAAGTCTTGCCTCGACTGAGGCAAAGCCTTCTCCAGCAGGAGCAGCACTAAAACCTGAGCCTAATTTGTGTCAGGTACTAAACTAAACCAGGAGCACTGACTGCCAGCTGTGCGACCTCAGTGCCCGCAGAGCCCAGAGATCAAGACCTGAAAGTCTGGCTTAAGGAAACATTCAGGATAGGACATTCGGGAAACAGGAGGAGGTGGCTACTGCTTCCAGAAGAGCAGAGTGGGAACAGCTCCAGGGCAGAGAAGTGCCCCATTTCATCAGTCAGGCAGACACAGTAACATTTAACAGAATTTCGCTTTTATGAAGGAAATTGTGGCTGAAGGCAAAAGCATATGAAATGCAACACCAAAGCAGCGTGATTTCTTTCTGCAAGATGGATCTGCCTTCTCACGTACATTTTCTCCGAGCAGCAGTAGTGTCCAGCTCTGCTCTGCAGATGTCGGTGTACTTAGATACAGCTTTTGCATCCATGTGTCTCACTCTGGATACAGTGCTGCAGTTTAATCCTACACAAAAACCATCTCTTGCTCTGTGTACTTGTACCCAGTGCGATTAATTGGCTGCCAACTGATTTAATCTTCTCAGTGAAACATCTTCATCCTATGTAACATTTGCATTTCTGGGAGTTAATGAAATTGGGATATCAGTTAAGAAACAGAAAAAGAGCAGAGTGGAGAAAACCAAACCACACCTCAAGCAAAACCCAACCACAAGAATACATCTTTGCTTTGTATCCCCACCTTTTAATGAGATATTTCTATTTACCATGCTTTGCTATTGTTCTTTTAAATTGAGGTGGATTCATGCACTAAAATTCACCTGCTAGATCAGGTACAGGCTTAACATACAGAAGCTTCTTTCTAATTTCTAAAATACATAATAAACATTTTCTAAAAGGGCTTCTGGTGGCTTTACAAAAGTCTGTATCTGCCCACAGGTGCCCACTGGGATTCCTGCAAGCACCTCCTCCTTTAACCTCTTTACAGATACCTTTACAGATCTACTCTCCAAGCTCTAAATTGGGCAGAAGCTGGAATAAAGTTTCCAGGGCCATATTTCCCCCATATGTTCAGCTTAGTCCCTTTATGTGTCTACATTTAATTTTGGTACTGGGACTTCTGACATTTTGGAAAACTTCAGGCTCTGATTCAGATGCAACCCTAGACTCACAGACACCTACGTCGTGGGGGTGGCTGGATTCTCAACTCTGCTTCAACTTTCTCTCCTATTTTAGCATTACATAACGCATCTATTTCAGTCTGTGCCATCAAACATTAAAATTAAGAAAAGCCACGCTTCATAGCTGAATATAAAGTGAGTTCTTGATGCTCATGTTCCCAGTAGGGACATTTAACCATATCCAGTCACTGCCACAGGCACCTGTGTAAATGGGGTGAAGCAATCTTGCCTTCACAATCATTTTGTAAAATAAAAATTGCAGGTGCACATTAATACTTTAATATCCAAACTGCAGAGAGCAGAAACTGTGCCATTACAATGACTTGCCCAACATCCCCAAAGGATTTCTTAAACTTAAGGTTTTCTATCTATTCTTTTATTCCCAGATAACAATCTATGAGTTTTATGATAATAAAATTCAACAAAAATACTTACTGCTAAAATTCACATACTTAATACAATAGCAAGTAGAAAATATATAAAAAAGCAGCCCTTTCATATTTTACTCACAGTGTGGCTTTGAGCAGGGAAAGTTTTTCAATTACTTTTTTGGATAACCTATTGCAATGATGACAATTTTGAACAAAAAGACATAGTTTTACAGCAGAGTTGTAAGCAGAGAAAAGTAGACAATCCCCATCAGCAAAGAGGAAATAAAGTGCTCTCTCCTCTGGCTCTGCACAGAGACAAATGTTATTTGTTTTAATGAAGAACAGCTCATACAAATGCTCTTTGGATCTGGTTTGGTTTTTTGATGGTTTTTGTTGTTGTTGTTGTTGTTTGTTTGTTGTTTTGGTTTGGTTTTTTGGAAAAACTTTTGTCAGATAATGTTTTAAAGTATTCCCAAATGTTTTATATTATGCAGCCGATCCAATTAATTGTCTTCTATGTAATGAAAATGTCCAGATTCATCTGTAGAGCAGAAAGTACTTGCAAAGTTAATGGTGTTTGATAAATGACACCTTCTTCCCCAGCCCTCCTTAACTTGATGCAGTGATCACACATCTGTCTCCCTTCCCAGTGGAATATTCATTTCTGCTGTCTCCCAGCCCTGAGAGCTCTCACCTGCCAGTTGATATTAAGCAACAACCTGACAGCAGAGGAAACAAAATAAAATGAATTTGCGCAATTCAAGAGTAACTGGAAATATTCCTAGAGAGGGACAGATTAGCACAAGAATGACTGCTGGTCATTAAAGGCTGTCCAAAACACTCTGCAGTGTAGGTCCCTCGTATTTCATCTATTTCTACTCTGGGAAAAGTGCTCTGCTTGCAGAGCTGTCTCTATTTTTATACTTTCTGAAGAGAGGGAGTCAATGGGTTTCACGCTGCTTTAACACACCGCACCCTGGAGAATTTTGTCGAATACTATGTAGTGGAGTGGTTACAGCAAAAAAGAAAACCAGTGCCTCATATTTTCCTGAGAATCAGGCTGGACTTGTCCTAACACTGAGCAGCAATGGCTGGTACTGAACACAGAATCACCCACACCACTGCAGGGAAAATGCAGAACAATATCCAAACTCACACCCAGGTAAACTCATTTGATCAGCAAGAGCTACAATCTTGGGAGACAAGATGTGCTGTCAGATCCTGTGCCTCTCTACCAGTACAAACATTTCTATCTGCTTGTGAAAATCATCCCAGGATCAAGCTACAAAGAGCTTCAAGAGCTTGGGAAATTCAGCCCATCCTCTGCCAGCAAAATGGTGCTGAGAATTGTATATGGCAAACCCAAGAGAGACATTTTATCAAGGAATTCAGACCAGGAACAATAGGCTTACAAATGTCCCCAGCCCTCAGCTTAGCCTAGCTGTCCTGTGGGGGCTTCCACTAAGCTTGGCCATGAGGAGAACAATGCTGCATTCAGCAGGGTGGAGTTTATCCTCTCCTGGGAGGAAGGATTGGGGTTAAATAAGACCTCAGCTCCTTCAGATGTTGCCTCCTGAGAGGCAGCTCATTCATACTCCCAGCCCTGCCTGGCAATCCACACCCAGTGCAGTGGCTGGGCCCAGGCCGGAGCCGCATCCCCACCCTGGGACTGTGGGGCACAAAGTGCTGAATGCTCCACTCCTGTGGCCTCAGAGCCACAGCACCACTCCCTTGTGTCTGCACTCACTCCTCATTTCAGGCTTCCTAAAGGCCACTGGCTTTCCTGCTGTGAGTTACAGCTACAGAGGCCCAGTTGGCTGAGAACCCAAAGCTGTAAATTCAGACACAGCTTCTCCCACGTGGCACTGCAGGTAAAAACCCCCCTCAGATCCATCCCAAAGGTCTCCCCAGTGGAACTTTCAGTTATCCTGACCATTGACTTCATAAACCTTTGAGGCAGGAAATGCCTTCCCTAGAGCTGGGCTGCTCCAGAGCTACCTCAGAAATCCACAGGGGGAAGGCACCAAGGTCTCTCCCAATCTCAAGGCACACATCACTGCAGCCCAGATGCTCTCCTGGCATTTCAGCATGTCGCCAAGGTTGGCAGGAATTTCTTGCCACAAACAGGGATTTTCTCACTGCCCTCCTTGTTTGACAAATTTGTGTTCTGGTTGTTGTAAAGCATATGTATTCATTTAAAAACACATCAGTCAAGCATCCAGCACACTTGGAAATTCATATTCAACAGGAGATAGGTAACTCAATCTTCTCAAAATCCTGGGATTACTTTCTTTGTGGAAAGAAATCTAATGTTTCCTGAACATTTACTATTAATTAAGTACTCAGTTATTACAAAAAGAGCAAGTATCAAAACAGATCATTTATATAAATTGAAGTATACACAGAATGCTAAATAATATTCTCTTCCTTCAAAGATTAGACCTGTAAAACCACTGCAACAAAGGATGCAGTGCGAGCAGGACTCAGCGACCAAAGAAGCCATACAGCAAGATTAAACTCCAAAACCTTTATGAATACTCTGTCCTGGACAAAATCAACCAGTGATTTCTCCAATTCTCTTCAAAGGGATTACTTAAGTGCAAAGTTATGCATGTACCTAAAAATATTTACAGGCATGGAAGTCTTCCTGTAAATTGAAAATAAATTAATCAGCTTAGCCAGTATTTCACTGGGGCCCCTGTTTAATGCAGAATATGTGACATGGTCCGAATAAAAGATGAGGTCATTCCATCATCTCCATGGATGCAGTTCTTAATGAGGTTATGAATAATATCACTTCTCATTATATCTCATGGCTGTTTGAAGTCATTCTGCATCTCAGTATGCACAAGCCAAGTATCGCTCCATCTGGAAATACATTCCTTAAAGGAAGCAATTTTGCCCATGTAGAAAGTCTAATCCTACAAAGTCCCCAGGAAAAGATTCTGCCAACTTCAAAGCAGACTGCATGTCTTGCAAAATATGGTAATAATTATCCATCCCTTCAGCACATTAGAAATATTCATTTCATCAAGGTCAGGCAGTGAGATCCACTTGAGGGTCTCAACTGCTTGCTCATTTTACAGCCTGATTTCTATATATTGCTCCATAAGTCTCTGTGAAGTGTGAACACGAGGAACAAGCTAAAACTACCAGGTTGTTAAGTAGGAAAACTACATTGAGCCCATTAATTTAAAAGGCTGTTTTGTTAGACTAATTTAAGGAGTTTTGTCTGGTTTTTTTACATTAAAACACACCTTTCACTCAGTAGCTGAAGTTATTTGAAGCTTGTGCATATAGAGAGATTTATTACCAACAACAACAACAAGAGAAGAACTAAATACAAAAGCAAGCAATTATGTTTCTTAATTGTTTCTATCTCATCTAGGGTCAAATATATCAATGTCTCTTCATCACACTTGATATCTTTAGGCAGTACATCCAGAGCTGTTCACATGCTTCAAATGCGTAATACAAAACACACAATCTTGGGCAATACTTTGGGGTTTAATATTTCTAAATTATAAACTTTTATCCCCAACACTGCCTCAATCTCTTCATGGGTTCTGGTCAGGGAGGTGGTTAATAAAACTAAGCTGTTGGTGGAAGATTTTTCCATAAAACACAAAGTTGCAGCAGAGTCGCTTTTATTACAATAACAATGGTCCTACAGGGGCAAGGAGGGTTTCCAGTGAGATTTTTGTACCTTTTCTAGAAGGAAACTTTCAAAAAGGAGACATCCATGCCTATACAGAAAGAGAAGTGGATGCAATCAACAGACTCCTTAATTGTCTTTCCCATGGCTCGCTGCAGAAAAAAGCCCACACCTTTATTCTGCAGATACTAATTTCAGAACATAGTATTTTTAGGAAGGAAGAAAAGAGAGGGGAAAAAAAAAGCTGTATGATTGGCATATATTAATTAAATCCTGCTGTGATGTTTATTAGTTTGGGAATAATTATTTAATCAAGAAATAGCTGCCAAGCTTTTGATTTGATGCTGATGAATAGATAAGTTCAAAAAGATATTTGAAGCCAACCAAAGTAGGAAAAAATCCAGCATAATTCATAGGAATGTGAAAGCAGTGGTGCAGCACAAGAACACTGACCTTGCATTTATTCACGTTCTAAGCCTGAGATCTTTGGCTTCTTTTCTGAATAAAAACCATTGGGATCTGCACATGTTTATTGGCATGATGGAGCCAAACATGAAAACAACCCATGACACAACCTGAAGGAAACAGGATAAACAACCTGGCAGCTCGCATACAACTTGTGCTACATTGTCCTTCCACTGCTCCCACAGAAACACACCTTGGGAAGAAAGAATCATGGAATGAAAGAACAACGAAATCCAGAAAGACAGTGAGGAGGAGGAAGAGGAATGGCCCAAGTACAACGCTTGTATGATTTCTCTAGAGTCAAGCAAATGTTATGGTGGATTAAAAACCAGTTAAAACTCTTCACACACACATACATGTGCATATATATGTACCAATACACATACAGTAAACCAAATATGTGGCTTAGAATTATCTTTCTAGACATTTGTTAGGCACTGTCTTGATAGGCAATTGCTTTGACACCTTTCTAAGGGATCTGAATCAGGGAACTGGATGGACATGAAAGATCTTTGCTTTATGGCCAATTTTTTCTCTTCCTGAAAGCCATATACTAAACTGTGGAAGGGGCTGTCAGTTCAGCAATTCATTTATGCTTCTCTAAAAATGCTACAACCTTCAGAGGATCGATCTTATGCCAGAAATGTCTGACAAAGGAGCACTGATTCCCTCTGGAGTACCAGGATGTACCAAGAACCTGCACTCAAGCATGAAACCAAGAACTTCACAGGTATCTTGTGCTGCTGCTTTAACAGACTTGGCTTTCTTCTATAGAGGTAACAATCTTCTAATTTTAAAAGGAGTGGGAGATTATGTGAGCCTGAACATCAACAAAGGTTTTGTCTGTCAGAGTGAGGAGGCGTAATGGGAACTGAGGGAGGAGGAAGGTACCACGTTGTAGAAAAGGTGCCTGAGCTCTCCTGAGCACATTTTTCTCCTTCCCAAGCAAATCTGAACTCAAATTTACCATGTGTGGGGAGCCTCTTGAGAATACACCATTGATGCCATCATTTCAAACCCACTCCATTTGTCAGCTAAGGCTCGGAATTTTAGTCTTGGCCTATTTTGCTGGGATTCACTTCCAGCTCTTTCTATGAACATCTTTTCCAGTAAAGCCAGAGTTTTACAAGATGGAGTCTGCACTTACTAACAAGGTGCAGGTAATTTTAGTGGTGCTGTTTCTTGAGGCTCCCTTTCCTGTCGAACAATTCAAAAAGATTCACACTGGCAGGGCAATGGGTAGAACATCCACAGTCCATCTCCTCACATCTCTCCTATGTGCCTGGATATCACAGCCAGCCTTAGTTCTGCCTTTCCTACACTTTTGAGGAATTAATTTTTAAATATTAATAGATTGCCTCTCAGACCATTTCCTGTGTTTAACTCACCCAAGTAAAGCAGCAAATGATATACCTAATTTACTGATTTCTAGAGTAAATCATGAACAAAGACAACCCAGAATAAATACCTGCAATTAAAGGAGCAATCTTTACACAGCTAACTAATACATGGGGATTGATATAGGACCATCGCCTAGTGAAGATGAGAAAAAAACCCTGTTTTTCACATGTTTAATCTCGTCCACAGTAAAGGGCAGTTTGTTTTGAGAGGCCAATATACACTCAGTCTACAACAGTCTCGTCTCCACTGAGATTTTACTTCATGCTGGAAACCCATTTGCTTAACACAAGATTTTAAGGAGTGTCTAGACGAGTCTTCATTCAGGTGTCATCTGTTAGAAACAGAAATATCTTTACGCTAGGCAAAAACAACCCAGTGTGGGGTGAACAATAACCAAAAAAACTGTGCACAAGTCTTTCAAGAGACAATAAAAGGCCTTCAAAACCTCACACGAATGCCAGAAAATTCAGATCTGTGACTAAAAAAATCGTGTTCCATATATTTAACATTTTAAAGGATGCCACTCTCAGCAAGGATTGCATGCACAAAGACTCAGGCCTAGTCCCCTCTATCACAAAGTACTGTCACAAGCACACACGTTCTGTTCTTTCCCCCACCCCACATAAAAAGGACCTCAGGCTAAACTGGGTCAGTGTGTCACTGTGACAGCAGATTTTCTGCTGAAGACACACCATACACAGAAAAAGAACCAAGAGAACAACAGAAAAATGACATCTTGTTTTGCTGGGTCACAAGCTTGGAAGAAAACCAAGCAGAGCGGGTTGCTGATCCACTGCCTTTTGCATTATTCTGTGTTGTCTGATGCCTCAGTTCAGGTGCTCAGCATTCTCTCTGAGGGTTCTGGGCTGGAGCACATCATCACCACCTCACTGAGGAGGCTACAGGCAAACAGGTGCAGAGTCACTGGCCATCCCTTCATATTATTTCTCCTTGCACCCCACTTTCCCAATCCTCTCTAACTCTTGTCCTGCAGATCAAGACCATGGTACATCAGGCAGACATAATTATGAAGGCACCCAAGTGTATGGCTGTGTTTCAGGTTTGCATCTCAGCAGCTTTTCAGGACCATCCAAGTCTCCCTAACTCTCCACGTGCTCTTTGAACAGCTGTGGAGTCACAGGTGCATCCACAGCAGGATGAGAGAGCTCTCCAGGCATGTAACAGTGCTGGGCCCTTTTGACAGTAATCCTGCTGGCCAGACAAATAAGAAATACTAATACACTTTCCAGGTGTAATCTTGCAATTGATTACCTGCCTGCAGTGACATGATGGCATACACAGAAGAGCATTAAAAAGTCTACAGGAATACAAACAAACACATCTTGGACTCTTTTAATGGCTTAACATCTCAGGGGGAGGAAGAAGGAAGCATCCTGTGAACACAGCAGCATTTGGCTTAAAAACACAATACATGATTTATTGATTTGGATGAAGGTTCTTGTAGCAAGTGTTATGTTCATCTAATTAAAGAGAATAAAACATATTTAATCCAGAGCAATCTCACTGAATATGCAAGCTGAGCTCTCCACCACCCAGCTAAAGCACACTGCTGTGTACAGAGTATTTTTATGGAAATGTCTGAGCCTTACTGGACTGAAAATTGTGCAAGCAGCTGTGGGACAGATTCAGCAGAATCTGCTTTCTGAAGAGAGCTGAAACCTCAGCCTTGTGCCAGTGCTGCTGTAGATGGGGTTTGATTCTTTATGGACTGAGCCAAAACAAGTCTCACTAGAACCAGGTTATCCTTCAAAGGCTGTATCAGCTCTCACATTATAAACAGCACTGCAAACAAATTATCTGAGCACTGCTTTGACTCCTCCCCAAGAAAATGTGCAGCCACATACTGAACAATGATCCTATCAGATCTGCAATTTGGGGTTATCACTGAAAGGATTGTGGAAACAATCTGTAGGCTACAGAACTGAAATAAGACAAAGAAATAGAACCATGCATATGAATCAGGCATGGACATTATCAAATCTTGAGATGTGTTTGGCTACACCTGGGCACAACAAACATTATTTTTTCCACTACAACTGGAAGGACAGCTCCCTCCCCTGAAACATCATTTGTTTCATTTGTGAGTTGTATGCTTTATTTTTCTGTTTGCAGACAGACACAAAAAGCCTCGTAAGCATCTCATGCAATAGAAAGGTTTATATTTATGGTTTGAGGGTGAAGCCCCCATACTGAACCACACATCACACAGTGTCAGTTTGATTGGGATGTTCCAAATGTGGTGCTGTTTAAAGCTGAGTGGACAGGAACAGTTTTTGTATCTGCTGCCTGCAGCAGGTAGGATCTGAAGAGAAATAAGAGTCTGAAAATCATCTTGGCTTTACTTCATATGTGAAAACGGCTCTTACAGTAACTTAAAACTGAGCACTATTTTATGGTAACAAATGATGCTTTCTCTTTGCTATGCCCAAACAACCTAAAATATAAAATTTCATTCTTCCTAATACATTCAAAATAGTTAGTACATGTATACATTTCAGGAAGGGCTGAGTCTTGGGAAATAGGAGAAATTAAATTCTAACACTTTACGAACCTACTGCAGTAACCAATGGTGATGAATCTTTCCTATCACTGTTATTCTCACCCCCAAACTCTCTCCAGTTTAAATAAGGAAGAGAGATGCAAGTTGGAAAGAATCTGCATTATTTATGTAGTAATGCAGTAGGTAACTGATAAATTAGGGTTTAGATGCACCTTTGCCAAGCTAACACATGCTCAGGTGTTACACAGTGTTTCTAGCAAAGTTTGCCTGTATAGTAGTGCTGCACTGCTTGACCCAAAAAACTGCTATGAAGCTCCCAAAGGGAAAGCAAAAAAAGCCCTGAGGAAACACACAAAGCAATGAAGGAAAAGGAAGAAAACTCCAGCCTTGCTCCTTTCCAGAAAATGAAAGACTTTTCCTCATGCCTGCTTCAGGGATTTGAAAGGCTCTTGTCAGGACTGGGTGAGGATGAAGCAGCATCATTTCCCTGGGGCACAATTCTCTCTAAACATTCCCTTACTCTTGTTAATACCTAAATTGCAGTGGCCTTTCCTAGAACTAGCTTAAATCCAGTGAATATGCCTATATCCATGGTGCACAGTGAACCAGGATGTGCCTGAATGTGCCCTGAGAACTCCAGAATGAAGCCAACAATCCGCTTTTGTGGATTATCACAGGTTATCCCAGGCATTGCCCTTCCCAGTCCAGTGTTTCCATGCATGAGGAGGAGTTGAGCGAGGGCCAAGGCACAACATCGGAACGTGAGTTAATCCCAGCAGCTCAGGCCTTGGGAAACACAGAGGAATCAGCCAAATAGTCTCCTCCTAAAAGGGAACTTGGCTGAGTCCAGCTTAATGTTTATATTGCTGAGGGACTTGGCTCTGGTTCCCCAGCTGAAGTGCGGACCCATGAAAAGTTGTATCTGTCTTTCCAAAAGTGCTGTTGTAACCTTAGAAAGAACAGGACTCTGATATGAGGAAAGGCTCCAGGCTTGCAGCTTTGGTGTTCCAAGATACATTGCAGACCTTCAGGAGAAATTACAGGCAAGAATCTTTTCATGTCTTCTGCAAAAGTGGCCTTTGTCCAGCCTCCAGAAGTGAAGGCCCATGGCTGAGGCCAGCCCCACCATGGCTGTGAAGACGCACAAGCACCACAAGCTTTGGAGCAGGACCTGAGAGCCTCCAGACTTTCCAAATACTCCCAGCCTCAAAAAATTTCCACACGGCAACACTGGGCAGAGAGCTCAAGGCTTTACATCTGTTAAAACCTGAAAAAAATCCTATCCTTCTCAACAGTGGACAGGGAAGGAAGGATCTGTTATAATTAGTGTCTTAATAAGGACAATTTATTCAAGTTATAAAAGCTGCAGCATTTAAAAAGGTGGCTTTCTCTTTTTCCTTAACTCCTCATTCATGTTTACTGTGTATTTCACACAGATTTTGGCTTAGCTAATAAAGCCCTAAATGTTCCTCTGATAGTAGCTGGTCACATAAAAGGCAATGAGTGGCCTGTAAGGTAAAATCCCAGTCCTGCTTATGCCAACAAAATGCTGCTGCTGCCATCAGTGAGGCCCAGGTTTCATTTTTGATTCCATGCAGACACTATTTCTGATTGTAAGCAAGGGAAATGGAACAGAGGCATGGTTATACCTGAAAATATAAAATTAACAAGAGTGAAGAGTAAAAAGAAAAGAAACAGAAAAAGAAGAGAAAAAAAAAGAGGGGGGAAAAAAAAGGAACAAAAAGGGGAGTGAAAAGGGAGGGGAAAGGAAGGGGAAAAGGAGAGAAAAAGAAGAGAAAAAGTAGAGAAAGAAGAGAGGAGAGAAAGAGGAGAGAAAAAGGAGAGAAGGGAAAAAGCAGGGAGAAAGCAGGGGGGAACAGGAAGGTAAAGGAGAGGGAAAGGTTGGGAAGAAGAGGAAAAGAGATAAAGAAGAGGAAAAGTAGAGAAAAAGAAAAAAAAAAAGGAAAAAAGCACAGGGGAAAAAAGAGAAAATAAGACTAAAAGGACAACAATAATTGCAATCTATATCCCATTCAGCAGATTTCTCTCCCAGAGCAGTATGTAAATGTCAGTGAGCCTTTAGAAATCACACAGCATATCTTGTAACTTCATCATCAGAAAGAGTCAAAGTTTAAAAAATATTATCATAGGAGATGGAGACTGAGTATGAACTTTCAAAGATAAATGCAAGAAGTTGATCTAAGAAGAACATTCTGAGCTAGTTTAAATCAATATATCTCCACATACATCAGGGAAAGCACTGTACTGAGACCACAGAATAAACTCCAGCTTTCCACGCTGTACCAAAACCATGGGAGACAGAAGCAAAGGTAAATTCCATTTAAACACGGGCTCACACTTAATTATGCAGCTACTACAGTTTGATCTGATCTGGACCAGAGCAAGGAAAGGGCAGTTTCTGTTCCAGCATCAGCTACAAATCACAGAAATGAACAAGAATTAGCTGCCTGCAGTATTTATAACAGGGGACACTCTGTGATGATTTCCAGAGCACATTACACTGCAAGTCTGGCAGATTCATCTCCCACTGCAGAACAGCACCACTTTTTATCCCTAAATGAGAAATTCGCTACAATGAACTCCAGAGAGTAAACATCTGGGTTTATTTGAAATTATTTTAGTAGAATTTTAGCAAAACAACCTACTCAGACTTCTGCTGCTTCAGTAAAAGCAATTTACTTTTCATTCTGATTTTATTGGTGCTGCTGGGGGAAACGAAACCAACTTTTCATGGTATTTCCAAACAGGAAACCTCAGCCCCTAAATTTTCCTCTGCATTGTTAAAATATTCTTTCCTTTCCAGGAAAGCAATAAAATGCCCTTGTTGTTAGTATAATACCAGGTATGAAGAGATTTCTCTGATCACCCGTTATGTCCTGACAGTATAATCTGATCCACTGAGTGCTGCAGATACTCTCCAAGGGCAGCCCCTAAAGCCCAGAAGTACCCAAAGAATTTTGGTTAATGTGTTACACAAGCCGATAGAACAACTTCAAAAGCTTCAGAGTGTTATGACAACATTTTGTTCTCAATTTTGGTTTTTCTTCAACCTCTGTAAGAAAAATTGGCAGGTGTGGATGCTGGGTTTATAGCTCTCAATTGCTGCTGTTTCAGAGTCAGTGGGGTGTCTTTACGTGTAACTCAGGCAACATCCTTCCCCTCTGATAAAAAAAAAAGCAGCAAGGAAGCAAAGCAATGGGAAACATGATATTCCTCCCCAAATCAGAGTGCCCCAGAAGGAGTCAGGCTGTCCCTGGCAGGGAGCTCTCCATCCCTGTGAACAATCCATGGGCATTTCCCTCCCACGAGATCTCCTTATCTGCTCCAATGCTCTGTGCTGGTAGAGACAGCCCCAAATTAACAACTCCCTGAAGGGAGACCCCTCTTAGGGAGCTTGGTTAAGCAACTTAAAGCAACTTTTAATCTCTTCCTGCTTATATTAAATCAATGGAAAGGTGCATGGCCTCTGCTCTCGGAAACCCAGACTTTTGTGTTCTCTGTTACCACTATTTTCCCTTGAATCTCTGTGGAATTTGTTTGCATCAATCACGAGCAAATAGCAATAAATTTGTTACCTTTTTTTTTTTTTTTAAGTTCTTCAAGTGATTGAAAACTAAAAATTACAGAGCTCAAACTAAATAATGCTTAATTTTATTTTTTTCCACAACATTTTCTGACAGCAGCCCCAATCCAGCTGTACTACTTCTGCACACAATTTCTCTAGTTCCAAGGAGGAGATGTAAATCTCCTATATTTGGCTGGGAGACATTATCTTGATTAAATTTATTTAGAGAAAGAAGGAATTTTCCTTACCCAAAAATACAGAAAATGGTGAAGGGAAAATTAGAACTCATGGGGGCAAAATGCCTTGCAAGCTGTGCAGGGGTTAGTTAAATATAAAAACATGCTTAGAAACCAGCACTTGGCCAAGCAGGCACCTAGCAACAAAATGCTGTACATGATGTGTTTTTAAATAGGAGAGAAAGTGTTGCTGGTAAGTGAAACAAGAATTCCTCTTTGAAACATCTCTTGCTACTGGTCTGCCAAATGCCACAAGGCTAAAGATGCTCCCATGACACCCAGCTGAATTACCAAATTCTCTGTTTCCTGCTACATTTTGATAGTGGCTGTACCTTCTCCACAGCTTTTCCTTTTCTCTGTGGATTTTGTCCAGAAAAGCAGAAAAATATTTAAAGGATCTGATGTTATCAATTTGTGATGCTCAGGTGGCTGTGACACTTCCAGCCATGAAAGGATGAAGATGGCACTCACAACAGGTTCTGTGTTTAGGGGTGTGTGGAGAAAAATTCCTTGAGGTTAAGCCAAGAAAATCTCCAAAATGTGTCCCTGGAATAACTTCACATCAGTGCCTGTATGTCAGCAGAGGCTCAATTGTCCTTTTCCTTATTTTTCAACTTGATATCCTGAAAAAAGCTGCATGACTGACTCTGCAATTTATCACTGTAGTGATGGGCACTTTATAGTCCTGCACCTTGAATAGGCATAGCACTGTTTGCAAGCTGACAATACAATGTACAGCTCCATATATGTGTAACAGCTGGAATTAAGAGCTTAAATCTACTTTGTGAGATGTATGGCCATTAAAACGCAGGCAATGATGGAAATAAAATAAGGAAAAGAACAAAGGAAAAGGCTATTATGCACTTGTTAGCACTAAACATCAATTCACTTACAGTTGTTCCCCTAAAAAGAAAAAAAAAAAAAAGGAAAAAAAAAAAGGAAAACTTGCCAAGTATAGAAGTCTGTGCCATGAAATCCCAACAGATCCAGTGAGCAATGTAAGAAATCCTTGTGATGTACATGATGGAGTTAAGCTCTCAGGGTACATAAACTGTCACAATTTAATGAATATAAAATGAAAATAAATGCTTCAAGTTGTGTAAAAATACAGCAGTGCCAGCCCTACTGAAAATGGAAAATAAAAATGGGGGGGGGGGGAAAGGCACCAACCCATCAAATTAAGACTTCAGCTATCACAACAGTAGTCTCTAAATACCACCTTTTCACTCTCATGTTTTAAAAGTGTATTTTATCAATTCCTCATAGGACTTGAGGAATTTTTTCCCTCGTATAACCATTAAAACTCTGGTTTTGGCATAGAATGTCAGTGGGAGAGAACTGGAGAAGTCCCTCAGCAGGTCCTGGGCAGCTCTCAGGCAGCTCCCCTGCCAAGGCTGTGTTTGAGCACAATGGGTGTAAAAGCAGCCTAAGTCTCCTATAAAATTGCAAAGAAGTCAGTAAATTTACAGACACCTAGCCATGAAAATCGGGCCATCAAGACCAAAAAGGTTTCAAGGCATAACAATCATTAAAACAATTAATTTAGTGTGTGCACATGCACTAAGGCTGTTTAACACACAGATAGAGACACAGACATTCACTTGTGGCTCCCTCTCACACCACTGACACTCTGCCTGTGGGATGTTACAGTTCTTTTGGATAATGTTATTACATATTTTATTGACGTCAATAACCTTGTTTTTCGAGGACAGTAATAACTTGTGGCTATTTTTACTTATGAGCAGGAATTCGCAAATATTAATTGAGGTCTATGATCCTTCATGGTAATAGTTACCAGAATGTTCAGAAAGGAACATCGCAGCTTCTTCTGTAAATAGTGCCAGGCCAAGAACAAACATAAATTTAAGTCAGCCTTTCAGTTGCTCTCATTGTAGTTTTTTCACTCCATGAGCTAGTAAAAGAAGCAGCTATAATAAAACACTTCTATTTTACCCTTTTCCACATGATCAACCTTATTTCAGCTGCAAGAGAATAACAAGTGTTTTGGGAAATGTGCGGGAAAGCAAAAATTATTAAATGATATTTTTCTCAGCTTTCAAAATGCAATGTTTGAAGGCAGCAAATTGGGGAAGGCAAGGGAACATTCTTATTCCCTCTCCTCTGTCCCTGTGCAGCACAGGTCTGCTTTCTCAGCCTGACACAGACAAAGGTGGACAGAGGGGGTACAAAAGCATAAACCCCTGTAACAAACCTTGTTGCATCAAGTGACAGTGTATTATGAAGCTGTTATCCCATTGCCAGGTATTCTGTGTCCAAACAAATAAAAATAACAATAAAAAATCCATGTGTTTTGCTGTGGGCCACTCTAAAACATCTCAGACTTCTCCAAAGCACCTTGTTCCGCTCTGATTTAGCTCTCCCACATCATTTACCTCAGTTCCTGTTGCATACTTGTTCTGCTGATCCCTTCTCACAAGACACCTTGACACAGCAGCAGACCACACCCAGCCCACACAATCTGTTCTCTTTTTGGGCACCTCCCAGTGAACTTCCCTTTCCCCCTGGTTTCTTTTCCTTCTTGCCATTCTTCAGGGAATGGTATCCATCGGAGGCTACAGAATCCTGTGGCAGTAAAAGAAGCTGCTGCTGAGGCTACACCAAATCCAACACCTTTGGTGTCTGGAGAAACTGAAGAGGAACAAAGTCACTCATTCAGGTCCTACAAAATCAATCAAGGCTTTTATAATCAGCCTGAAGAGCCATTTACTGTAATACCTGGAACATAAGTGACCAAAAACTTTTTAAGGAGGACACAAACAAGGACAGAAAAACCCCACAGAATCATAAACAAAGCTCTTTTGTACAGTGATAATTGGAGTTTTTCTCCTCAGTATAGTTTTTTGTTCACTTTAATGTTCACCCAATGAGCTTAATGCATTTATAATTCAATCTTTGACTGCTTGGCTATGAATAAAGGATTAGGCCTGATAGGAAAGGTCATGTTGACCTTGAGAGCTATCAAGTGACAAGACATTTTAGCAATGGAGTAAACAATTTAAATACATCTTGGGAAATAGAGAGATCCTAATGATGGAGCCAAACATACAATCAAATGATACTTTGTTCTACTAATAAAAAGTTTATCTTGTCTCTTTTAATGTAGTGATTTTTATGTATTCTCTGTCAACTTGACAACCCAGTTTATCAATTACAGCTATTTTTTTCCCCAGCAGTTTCCAACACGTAAAATTTGCAACCTCCAAAATACAAATCTCCTGCAATGCACATTAAGAACACTTGCCTTGATATCAAACTACATAATCTTCAATAATCTTTATACAAACGTGATCATACCTTTATTTCTAACTCTTCTGTAAATTAACTCCCCCACAGCCAAAATTTGCACAAATGCAAATGAAAGAAAAACATCGAGAAACTGGAGTTTCTAGGCACTTTTTCTGAGGGGAAAATGTGTCTCAAATATAGGTCTCAATGCTGCTCCCAGTCGGAGAAGCAGGTCCTAGGCTTACATATAGATTGTTTCATGATGCATTTCTGCACATAACAGAGAAAGAATCGCAAAAGTAATGAGAGGTCTGTTTTTGGTAAATTCTGTGAATAACGGAAATTACAAAATTACACAGCTTCTCTCTATATAAAATCACTAATTTTTTTTTTTCCTCTAGACTACTGCCTGGCAGCTGTTGGCAAAACCTGACTTTTTGATGGCCTGCATAGCTTGGCTGACAAAATTCTCAATAGATAACACCCATCTACCACACAGCACTGACAGATGACAATGCCCTCCGAGTTACGATCACTGCTCCAATAATCCTCTGTGCTCTTCACAGCACCATCAAAAACCATTTATTTATTTATTCATGAGCTTCCAATGAAGATTAACACTTATCCCAGTGAAGCTGGGAGACAGACAGTGTCTTTTTCCTTATCATTTTCCAGATAGACCCAAACAACAGATCACAACACTTAGTGCTGATCACAGCAATGTGGCACTTGAAAAGTTTAACCTCAGAAGGAACACGAAATTACAGCCCCACGAATCACAAGCAGCTGAAGGACGACCAAAATAAAATTCTGAAATGAAACCATTCTGGCCTGTCTCATCAAATTACTGGAAATGTAACAGGGATGGCATCTGATAAAAGACATTTAAGGAAGCTGTGCCAGAGTGTCCCGGGGCTCTGTTTGGCAGCAGCTCCTTTGGACCTGCCTCTGGGAGGCTGCAGAAGCTTTGGGTCCATCCCCACAGCACTGCAGGCTTTCCAGCACTGCTGGATCAGCAGCCAGCCTTGGCACAGTCGGCAGTGATGTCCCCTGAAACCAGGGCAGGTTTGCTGACCTCTCCATCTCTTGAAGGAAAGAAATGCAACAATCTCTTGTATGAGACAAAGTAGGAAAAAGCAATAAAACAACAGAAGTGCTGTGACAAGTGCTGTTGGGAGGGCTACAGCCTTTTTAATTCCGGCCAGGTATTTTCTCCAAGGCATTCTATTCTTGTCTTCTTTTCTTCTTCCTGAAAAAACAGATCTGGGAAAGGATATCCCAGGCTGCCCTGTGATGCTGGACATGGCAAGGTGGGAGAAGAGAACTGCAGCAAGCCCTGTGTGCTTGTGTGTAGAGCAAGGCAGCAAAGAACACATCTAAGTGGACTCTAATCTAAACCAAAAGCAACAACTTCTACAATGCTCTGAGATGCAGGAACATCACCTTGGCATGAGATAGTGAAAAGCTGCCCACATTTAGCTGTACCACAGTAGCTCTGGTTTCTAAACTCTGGAAAGTAAAAACCAATCTGAACTGGTTTTGTATATTACTTAATCTATCAAGAACAATGACACACTGTAAGCCACATAACAGCACTGGCCAAGATGGTCATTTCTAAGACATACTGAAGACTCAATATCAAACCCTATTCTATTTACATACTAAAGTATTCCATGGACCTCCACAGAACTAGGCAGCTGTGTAAGCTGAACTGCACTGCTTTCTGGTGTTTATGATCAGGAAATTAGTGATCATTGTCTTCCATCCTGGTAGATTTACTTGGAACCTGAATTATAAAAGCAATTTTCAATAATGCACTGAGTGTATGAAGAAGCCTTTTCCATAATAACACCACTGATATAAGAGGGATAATACTTCACAGAGCACAATCACATCTGAAGAGTTCTTATTATAGTAACTCCTCTATAACTGGAGTATTAAATAAGTTCTACTGTGTTATTAAAAAGTCTTGAAAATACTCTTGAAGTTACTTAAAGTTACATTATGGCCCTGTCACTTCTTTTGGAAGAAATAAGACCTAGGAATTGAGGAGAGACATAGAATTATGAGGTTGGTGTGACAGCTCCACTGCAGGCAGCTGTGCCACTGTAAGAACCACCAAACCCTCTCTGTGCATAAGACCCTGGCCCAGGGGCAAAGCATTTCTTAGGACACAGCAAACCTGGCTTGTCTCCTTCCAGGGCTTCTCAAACCTCTGCTGGCCACACAGCAAGAGACCCAGTCCTTTTTACATGTTTTTACAGTGCTTTTTGCTGCCTTGGGATAAATCTTCTGCCTGTGAAGCAAATGAGTGAGGCCAGAAGGAGCAGCCCCTCCCTATAACTGGATAATCTTTTCCCATTTATCATGTTTTTGATATTGCTTCTGATATTTCTGAGGAGAGACTGATGGCATTTTTTGTCTCAAATCTCACCTGCTGAAATGTCATGCTGCTCATCAGAGTTCAGGCAGCAAGATGAAGACAACGGACCCAAACCTCTCCATTAAATATAGATCAATCAGACAGATTTGACTTCTGCCCTTCCAATTGAAGTCTTTCAGGAAATCAATCCCATTAAGTACCATTCACAGAAGTACCTATAAGCGAGCGGCTGAACTGACTAAATAAAATCTCTGCATTTTGCTCACTTACATCCAAGAATTTACTTCACGTGGAGTTAAAAAACCTCACAAATCCAAACTGATATAGGAACACTGTCATAGATTATTCAAGATCTAGGAAAACTTCAGTTGGTGATAAGTGTGCAGCTCTGTGATGAAGATCATAACCAAGAGAAGCAGGAGGGTTATTTTCCACTGCAGAGCAATGGGAGGTGGGCAGATCCCAGCGTGCCAAGGGACTTTTCCAAGTGGCACAAAGAACTTGCAATTTGTGTTCCTACTGACTGTGCTCCCCCGTACTTTCCACATGCAGAATCTCTCCTCAGATTCTTGGCTCATTGTAAACCCCCAAGAGTGAAAGCCTGGTTTTAACAGAGTTGTGCAATTCTTCCCAAAGGAACTTTTCTGCTGCAGTCTCTCTACACATCACCTAAAAGACCATGAATCTGTTGTTGGAAAGCCTGTGGCCCCATTAAGAACTCAGAAAGCTGAAAACCCAAAAAAATCAATGCCTGTAGAACCTTGAAAATTTAGGAAATACAGTTTCATGCTCTCAGTGTTCCCATCTGGAATGGCAAGTAGGATTACTTTTCTGCTTCACCTGATAATGCTGATAAGTTTAAGTCTCTAGTCATAGTGCATAAATGAATCAATAATGTTATTTCAAACTTGAGGACACACCTCAGTAAGTTTTAAAATCAAATTCTTTTGTATACCTGGCGTCCTGACAGTGGTAATGCATCACATGCCCCTCTGCTATGAGCAGACAGTTAAAATTCAAGGGAAATTTTTGTCCCAGGATAGCGCAGACAAAGCACTGACAGC
Organism: Chaetops frenatus; assembly: GCA_013400775.1. Classification (NCBI taxonomy): domain Eukaryota; kingdom Metazoa; phylum Chordata; class Aves; order Passeriformes; family Picathartidae; genus Chaetops; species Chaetops frenatus. Next base: position 250,745 of record VZTR01020491.1, read on the forward strand.
AATATTGTATTCCCAGGATAAAACTTCACCATTTCAACATTCACAGATTTCTCTGTTTAAGAACACAACTGACAGCTTTGCAAACCTGAATCATGTCGATTTCCCACCAAATACAGCAATTAGGCAACACAAATGGCAGCAACATTGACATCCTTTACATCCTACATCTTCGAGAAGGTCAGCAGGACTGGCTCACTTTACAATTACAGCTGAAAAGCCCTAATACTTTAAATGGAACTTTATCCCAAACTGGGGCTTTGCCAACTTCAAAACAAACTGCACAAGGAGAGGTGATGGTGCCTCGTGGTTTTGATGCAGATGAGCATTAAGTTTAGTTTCCAGATGGGGCAGAAATGATTTCATACATTTATTGGTTGCTTAGAAGCAGGGAAATCTAAAGTACAGTTCGGAAGTGAAAACATCACTACCCAATGTCACTAACTATGTAAATATAATGAAAAGTTTTGCCACGATAACTGAAATTATAACTAATGAAAAGCACCCATCCTGCCTGTTCTTACACTGACAAATCAGAAAATACACAAATACTTAGAGGGATGTGTGGGACATGCAGCACAAATCAGACCACGAGAAGGAAAGCAGTGTGAGCAGGTTCACAGGAAACAAAGCAGATGGTGGCACCTTCTCAGCTCACTTAATGAGCTAATGCAGCACCAGCATTTTGTGAATCCAGCTGGAAAATGGGCAATTACTACTGGTTTTGCATCCTGGAGGTTTTCTGCAGAACTACCCTTCCCAATCCTAGCACTGCCAAAGTAATTTGTTCTCCCCAGCTCCCTGCATGTTAATGGCTCCGTTGGTGATGGGGTCTCAGATTAATGGCACCGTAGACAAAGAAAGCACTAGATGTTAATTCAAGCTACAAAGCTCTGTTCCAGGACAGTGACTCACCTGCTCTCTCCCTCATGAATTTTATTTTGAAGTTGGAATCAGAGAAACAAAAATGGGGGAAAGGAAGTGTTGGATCCAGCTGTTTCTTGTCATCAACACCCACAGTCAAAGAAATCTGTACTTTATTAAGTCTCAACATCTTCACCCAGAGTCCCTATTCTCAGACCAGTTAACTCAAAAGGTATCTATTCTGTCCAGTGGACTCCAGAGAAAACCCCAAGCACCTAAATCCATCTGGATGGAAAACAGGGTTTTACCAGGAAGTTATTTTTTTGCCTTAATAGCAGAAGAAACTCAGAATGAATCATTTCATGCTATTATCTGAGAGCATGCTGATAACCTCTAACATCACTGAAACTGTGGCTCCAGAGAGATTTTTTTAAACCAAGGTATCATTTCATAACAAATTATGTTTAACAGTTTGATTCATTTTAGCAGACCAAAATGCCATGCTTAGACCAGACAGTGGTGAAATAATCTCTCTAATAAACTGAGACTGCAGAAAAAGCAGTTCGCCTCTCTGTATGAAAATTTAATATGCATTCTTATATTTTTCCTCCAGCCAAGAAGGAAAAAGAATCAGATCTGACTAACTCCCCACAGAACAACAATTCTCGTATTTGATTACCTTTTAAAAGGCAATTCTAACCCAGAGTTTTAAAGTTCACCTACAGCAAATTGCTGCCAAGAAATGGATGGCCAGTTTTTGAGAGTTATATCCTTGACATGTTTCCCTAAACCAACACAGTCATGACAGACCTGCAGTGAGTGATCTCTTGTGAACAGACTGTGCCTCCTGTTTGCTTTTCCATCCTCCAGGCTCAAACCCATTCTTAGGAACTGGGAATGTGGTCTGGAGTGATGGGTAAAGTTCACAGGGAAATACGGCATCATCATGGAAAGTTTCTTTTAGGGATATGGCAGTTGAGGATCTTGATTAAAACTTCTGTTAAGGGATATTCTGAGGAACAAGAAGGGGAAAGAGGCAGAGATAAATTTTCGTATTCTGACAGGAGTACAGCAGCTTCCCACCACACTGATTACACCCATGTTTTCCCTGGATTTACACTGTTACAGGACAGGTGAGAATGTAGGTAAAGTTAAAGATTATACTCTCCTGTGGGGTAATTATATTGAAAAAAAAAGAAAGCTACTCCACTTGACTGCCAAATCTGTTACAAAACACTGCCACTGTTAGAAAATACTTCACCTGTTTATACCTAATCGTCTACTTTCCTAAAATTAGCTTTCCTAAGACACCCAGCTGAGGTTTTGAAAAGCCTGTCCTTCTGTCATAGTCCTATACCTAAATCTGGAAAAATACACATAACTTGCTTCCTGAAATGCTTTATCCAAAAGTTATTTAATGGAAAATGTCTTATCTTTTTGTCTCCCACCCTCTCATAGACAGTTTTTACTGAATTTTCAGGATTTAATTTTAAAGATCCCTAAATACCCTGTGATTTGCTTAATGCTTCTCTTCAAAGCACATAAAAATGTTCTGTAAAGGTTTCCTAAGAAGCCAAACAATGGATGCTGATAAAGAAACAACTTCACAAACACCCCAAACAAAGTGTGTATGTAAGTACTGGTGTATTTGGAGGGGGGAAGGCTGCACTGGGTTGTACCTAACAGGAGATTTCTCTGCTTGCAAAGGAAGGATCCTGCTCTGGCAGCCGCAGGAAGGCTGGGATGCTGCCGATGGCAGTGCAGGGATGCAGAGCTGGCAGCTCTGGCTATGTGGGATTTGAGATGCTCTCAGCATGACAAGATTTACAGGCTGCAAGTGGGAAGGAGACACAGGGACGAGGCAGCTCATGGCTGAACGTGTGGGAAGAAACAGAGAGACAGCAAGGAGGCTCTTCCAAGGTAACTCCTTGAGAGTCTCTGTCCTAATTCTGAAATCCAGAGGAGGTGAAAGCTTTCCCACCAAGTATCAGCCCCAGGCCCAGCCTGGACACTTTTGAAGGGAATAAAACCAGCAAAAATATAAAAACTGGCACAAAACAATTCCACCTACAAAAAACCTCCCTAGTTTACATCAGTGAGGGGTGTTGTGCAAGGAAAAAGCACTGCAGCAAATAAAGACCGTGGAGATAGTGGGAGTTGGAAATGACAACCTCATGGAGTCCTCAGCCCCCACGACTGCCCCAAGCCTAAAACCCCTGAATAATCCCCAGCCCACTCGTGCCATGCCCAGGAAATAACACAGCTCTGAGCTCGCCTGTCTCAGGCAAAACAAAAGCTTTTGTGACTCACGACAGAAGCCTGAACGCTAAAATTTCCCGCAGAACTACTGAGTGTGTCTGTTGAAACAAAGTGCTTATTACCAGGGACTTGTCGTCCCAAGATCAACTGTAACCTTGACATCTGCTTATTTTCTTTCAGAAAACCACCTTGTTCAGTTATTATATACTGAAAGCTTGATGCTTGCCAGCAGCTAGAAGGGTACAAACCACCAAGCAAGTGTCACTAAGTGGTAATATTGAAGCTGCAGGATGTAAGGCTGCTGAAAGCACAAATAAATACTATTGGTACAGAGAGTTTTAAGAAGGAAAAAATCTGGATTTCCCAAAGAAAAATATAAAGCAAGCCTTGTACAACTTCATTCTACGGAAAATTTCTATTAAATACATCCTTTTGCTGTTGCTGTTGCTTGGCTGTCACCTCGTGAAGGCTGGAAGGGGAATGGATGCCAAGAGGAGACAGTGGTGAGGTCTGGCTGGGCAAGGCTGAATTGAACTTCTCTCCTCCTCACCAACAACCCCTGACAGCTGGTAGCAACCAGGAGAAGAGTTCTGCTGTGCACAGCCTCAGCAAAACACCCTGCAGAGCTGCTGAGGGTATGTCTAAAGCTGTGCTAGCAGTACCTGAGTGGGTTTTTCCAAAACTCTCTTTGTGCCATTTATTTCCCTTAACTGATCCACAGTCATTAAAAGCAGAACACTTTCACCTCACCACCTCTCCCTCCCAGTCCTGGAGAGACTAAATCCAGTTCTGGCTTTTTCTTTATGTAGTAAGGTGCTTGAATAGGTGCAGAGGTGGTGAAAGAAGTGGTGGCTCCTTCATAATGCCAGGACAAAGTAAGTTAGTCAGGGACTTTTGGCTGACTTCTCCAAGGAGAGGAGCACCCTGGCTCTTCATGTCCCAAAGGACACAACAATCCTGTCTGTGTGCAGCCTGGAAACCTGGTGGCTGTGGAAACAGAAAATAAGGCACTTGCTTCCCTATGGATTTAAAATAATAGCACTACATATACCAAGCTGGGGAAATTTCAAGGTCACTGGACAATATTTAAGATGTTGGTACTTAGTCATGCAATAGTCAAATGCAAATTAAATGCATTTGAATTCAGGGCCCTAAATGCCTTGCAGAACACACCTTTTCAATTGTGGGATAAAAACATATTTTAGACCTCATTCAAGAAGTGTCTAGTATAGAATGATGTCCATAATTTTACATCTTTAAGCTAATTCAGACATTTTAAAATACATTTGTAAATAAAGCACAGCTGGGAACAGTCTTGGTGATTTGGTTGGGATCAGACACAAAATGTGTGATAGTATAAAAATGTCATGATCAGGAGGGAAAAGCAGGCTTTCCACAGGTATCATTTCCATTGGTGGTGTGCTCTGAACATCCCTACATTGCAAAGATGGTCACGGCTTTAACTCTGAGGCAGGAAAGACTCAACAGTGGGAGGAGCAAGGCAAAGGGAAAAGTCACAGTGGGGAGTCCCCTGATGGTGCCTAGGCCATCTCAGTACAGGAATTTTTCTGCCAACAAACACTGCAAGGTGAACTCAGCTCTCCTTCCTCCCTCTGGTAATAAAAGCCAGTTCTTGTGCTCTCGGTTTGAGCTGCTGTTTCTCTCCTGCAGCACCTGGAGAAATCCCCTCCCCACAGCCCCTGCCATGAATTTGGCTCCAGCAGCCAAGTCCTTCTCCCAGTTACTCCCACAGTGCTGCTCAAAGCCTTTTGCCTCTCCTCCAACATCCTTTCCAAAATCCCCCTGGGTCAGCTGGCAAAAACAATGGCAAGCACTTGCCCAGCTGCCAAACACTCCTCCAGGTCTTTCTCCTCCCTCTTCCTTCCCTTACTGACAAAGTTCTCAGCAGAAACTTCACAGTGCCTCTCTGCCAGTGCAACTTGGTAATGAATACATTTACTCTGAGCTCCTGAACCTCTGCCCCAGGTCACAACTGTGGCCTTGTCTATTCCTAAAATAGCTCTTATTTTCATTTCTGTCCTCCCTCTCTCCTCTTGTCTGCACCTCTTATTTCCTGCTTTCTCTGTGCATCACTTCAAGAGCAGCACAGATTTGTTGCTCACATGTTGAGGAACATTGCTTCTGTCGAAAGTGTTATTTATAAGGATTGAATGGCTTTTTCCTGATGAGACTTTCTGGGGAAGTTTTGGTGTTGCCAATCTTCTTTCCAAACAGATCTTTGAAAATTAGCTTAAAAAGCCTATGAGAGCAAAACAGTTGAACAGATACTTGTTTTTAAAACCCCAAATTCTTTGGAAGTATTTTTAAAATGTGTATCAAGTCCTGTGAACCCTCCAAGCAGCTAAATAACCAATGAGCAATGAAGGCATTTTTCGCTGTTGAGGTGGGATAAGTCACCCTGCCTTCATTTTAGGGACATGGCCTAGGCTGCCTCTAGGTCATGTGTATTCTTTGACACACACAGAATTTAGCCTTCCAGAATTAGGCACTCTGAGTCACTCATTTCAGGATGTATCACATATCTAAGGACAGTGTTTGAATATCTGGGATTTCTGGAAATACAGCGCTCCTAAAGCACCTTCCACTGGAGATGGTAAAAACAAAAGTTCCAGAGCCTCAAGCCCCAGTCTCCATTTAGGACAGTTGTTTTGAGCCTGCCTCAACTATTTCAACAATAAAAATATCTACTTTTTTTGTTTTGTTTCTTTTTAATAAGTTCTTTTTTCAAGGTAGAGATATAGCAAGCTTTAAATCTTTTAAGATACTTGTGTCCTGTTCATGCAGCTAGAACAATAGAAATCCAAGTCAAAACAGGTTTTGCTGACAGGCAATAAACTCAGAGCTCATTCTACTCGACTGTCAGGAAAACAGGCAGCAGGAAAATTTGAACACCCACAAAGCACCAAGAAGAATTTGGCATTTAGCTCAAAAACACAGGGAGAGACCCATCTCTGTTCCAAACAGCAGGATGTGGAGGGATTTCACCAGCCAGAGGAATAAGCAGCTTCCCCGGCCCACAGATCTGCCTGTTCTCCATCACCAGCAGGATGGAGACAGGGCAACAATTCCCCCTTTCCCTTTCTTACCCAGCTGGAAAGGGATGGCATTGCAAAGGGAATAACCAGGTCAGGATATGACACTTTAATTAAGGGGCTGTGAGCCCCTCAAAGCAGCAGTTCCTCCCCACTGAGAATTCCTAAAACCCCACCTGGTGCCACATCCTGCTCCATCCATGGTGGGTTTGCTCATTATGTGGAGCAGCTTTGAAGAATCTTGGAAATAAAATGCACGTTTCTCTGCTGGTTGTAAATCCTTGGTCACCTGGCAAATCAGGTTTATTTTCCTACCACTTTTACTCATAAAAGCGCTGCTATTCTGCTTGAATTTACATTGTGTTTTTATTGTGAAGACTGTGGAAGTTCAGAGTTCTCAGCAACGTTGTCATAATTTAATTTGAGTTGTGAGAGCTTCCAGACAAATTCCTTCTCAGGATATTATTGCCACTGTTAAAATCCAGAGAAAAGAAAATGACTTGCTAGGTTTTGGAAAAAAGAGCATGGAGCTTTAACATGACATTTCATTAATATTCCTTGTAGTGTATATATTACAATCTCATTAACAAATCACCAAGAAGAGTAATTATTTTGGGTTTGTGGTGTTTGAGTTTTTGTTTTGTTTTGTTTTTTGTTTGTTTTTGTTTGTTTCTTTGGTTTTGTTTGGGGTTTTTTTGGTGTGTTTGTTTTGTTTTGTTGTTATTGTTGTTGTTTTCGTGGTTTTGTTTTGGGTTCTTTTTGTTTTGTTTGTTTGTTTTTTCTCTAAAGAATATAATTCAATATGAAGATAATTCTTTGCATTTCTGGATTTGTCATTTTAGTTTGTAAATAAGACATCAAAAGTGGGGATGAAAGCATTCTACTAAAAAGCACTTTGAAAAGAATAGTCTACTAAATTAATTCTGTGACTAATCAAAAGAATACACTTCATTATTTTTCTTCATGTGCTGACTAAGGATGTAATTTTCTTTATTCCTGAGGACTAAAGTACTACTCTCCAAAAAGTGTTTGTAAACCCAAGATATCAATACTTAGTCAGGTATAATAAACATTAAATAACTTCACAGGACAACTTTGCCTCATGCTCCAAACTCTGACCGCACTGGAATAGAAAAAAAAAGACATATCAAGAGTTCTATTATTAAAGTCAGTGAAACTCTTCCATTTGCCTCATACCAGTTGACTAAAATGGACTTCAAGTGCCAGGCTCATGTTAATAAAGCTCTTAAGAACACAGTCAGCCATGGACTAAGCAGGACTTGTTTTAATTAGAGCTGACCATGCTCTAATGGAAACAATTTCTAGTCCCTTCCCCACCTGCACTATGGGTCTGCTATCAAGCAAATTCCAGAAATAAAAGAGAAATAGGAAAAACTTCCAGTGCAAGCAAAATTTCAAGAAATTTAAAAGACCTTTATACAGTTTAAGAAAACAGTATTTCAAAATCTGCGGTTGGACTATCAAAATAATAAAACCCCAGCAGTATTTATATCATTTTAGGTAACTCTTCTCTATGTTTTCTGTGACTCACTGGTAGGAAAAAAAAAAAAAATCCAACTACTTTATTTGGACAAAAAAGAATGTTCTGTTTGAAACAAAAAGAGCACTAGACGGTATTTCCCCTCTCCAGAACTGTGAATGACAAAATAAAAGAGCCAGTCTCTGGAAGATTTGTTTTCTTTCTTCCTGGTGTTTGCAGTCTCCAAAATGTCTGCAAACGGGCGCTTGAGAGCAGCACATGCCAAATCCCAGCTTAGGGTGAGCACTTTCCAAAGGCGATGCTGCTCCTCTGACAAAGGGAGGCATCCATAAACAAATTTATGGAAATCACTGGCAATCAGAAATGCTGCCCATTGCTTTCAAGTGGTTCTGTTTCTCTTGTCCCTTTGCCTACTGCAGGGAGACTTTTAACTGAGAATGAGCAGCATCTTTTATTTATCACCTGAAAACTCTTCGTAGTTTCTGCTCCACGCTCTGCCAAACAATCAACAGGTCTGTGCCACAGGGCCAGGACTGAGGAAAATCACAATTCTGCAGGAAACAATATTCATGGTGCTGCACACAGAGGAGCAGAGGGGGATGATGCGGTTTGGACAGGAGGAAAATAGCGCCGTGTGATGGAAACCCAGGAGGAATTTTAAGCAGGTTGAATGTAATATCTGAAACTAGAGGAGACCACAAAGTTGATGTGAGGGCTGCAGCACCTTTCTTAGACAGGCTGAGGGAATTGGGGCTGTTCAGCCTGGAGAAAAGAAGGCTGCAGGGAGACCTTAGAGCCTCTTACAGTGCCTAAAGGAGCTCCAGGAGAGCTGGAGAGGGACTTTCCAAAGGGGTATGGAGTGACAGGACAAGAGGAATGGCTTTAAACTGTCAGAGAGTAGGTTTAGATTGAATATTGGGGGGAAAAAAAAAAAATCAGTGTGAGAGTGGGGAGGCCCTGGCACAGGTAGCCCAGAGAAGCTGTGGCTGCCCCATATGTGAGAGTGTTCAAAACCAGGCTGGATGGTGCTTGGAGCAACCTGGGATAGTGGGAGGTATCCCTCTCCATGGCAAGGGGTTGGAACAAGATGAGCTTTGAGGTCCTTCCCAATCCAAATCATTCAGTGATTCTATGATTATGTGAAAATTTAATATAATTATAGCCATGATAGAGATGAGGGATGCAAGGTCTGCAGGGAAAATAATGTTGTTTATTAGAATAATTGCTGCAGTTGGAAAGGCTATAACTTTCTAATAGAGCACATTTTACATTGTGCCATCTATGTATTCCTTTCAAAACGTGTCTAGATGATTACAGCTTTCCAGCAAGGCAGAAATTGCCTCATTATCAATAAAATATTCAAAGTGATGGCATACACAGCATTGTCAAATGTGGGAAATCGTGAAAATGGGGGGGGAAGGAAAAAGAGAAGATTGCATATTTCAGCTAAAAGATTTTCAGGTCAAGCTTCCTTGGCAGAGTCAGACAGATAAAAACTTGCACCTTTTCAAAGCAATCACAAATGGCTGTAAAAAAAGACAAGACCATGGCTAAACCTCTGTGTGCATCAGGAGGCCAAATCCCATTGAATCCTATCATGAAGTTGGAAAAGCAACTGGAAAATGTGCTTTCCAACCAGCCTGTAGTTCCTGTGTTCCCACCTGCTCCAGGAGAAACCCTTTCTCCTGGCACAGGGACCACTTGGCTGCTTTCTTCCTTTTCCCACAACTGTCAGTCTCAGGATGCTTTATAATTGATAAGAAACGTTGTGAGAACGGCTTTGAGCACCAGCCTTCTCCCCAGAAGAATAAAATATCAGAAAGATCCAAATTCAGATCAACTTCTTTGGTTATTTGGCTCTAAAATATAGAACAATCCACATATGTTCATTTTAATAATGCATCAACACTGCTTCCTAGTTCCCAGGAGTCATTCCCTCTTTCAGACGTGCTCCCAAATTCCTAAGAAATGAGCTTAATTTCTTTCTGCACTAGAAGTGCAGATTCCCTCTCAATTACCTACATATCTGTTAGAAGTTGGATTATTTAAAGCTTTCAAATTATTCAGCCACCAGAAGTTAATTCCTTTAATGATTACATGCAAAACTGAACCTTTGAACCATTTCAGTCAATTGGCTCTTAATTGTTCTTTAGCAGCCACGTAATAACTGGAAATATTTTCTTAAATTGTGGCAAAGCTGAACTGAGATGTGTAATCTGGAGCTCAGTTTCTCCACAAATGCTTCATTATTATTGCCACACACATATTTATAACATTATCCTCAGAATTATTTCTAGACTGCCAGGACCTTGGGAGAGCTCCACACTGAAAGTATTCACCAGTGCATATTAAATTCAAAACCATGAGGTCCAGACCTTCAAACCAGGATAACTCAGCCCAGCTCCAGTGATTCCAGGACTGCTCATCTATCTGGCAAACAAAGTTCATGCTGGAGACCTGCTAATTCTGTTTCCTCAGGAACATTGGGTCATTTCATTTTCCACAAGCTTCAAATGCTCCAACACTTCAGCACAAAGGGATTAGAAAAGCAGAATTAATTTTCACATAACTCACTTGACCATACCAGCAACTCTCACCAATTACAAGCACAAAACCCCTGACCACGGCTGACATTTGGAAAAGATGAGAAGAAATTACAAACTCTCCTGGTTAGATGGGTGAAATATTTTCAGTAACAAAAACTGCCTGGAAATGGCATTTTTAGTAAGGAAGAACACATACAACCCTGTAAGTAAAGCTTTCTTATATCTTCAGCTATCAGTGGCTCTAGATTTCAAAAAATAAATTATTCATCTTCCCCAGCTCCTTGACAGCCTTTGCATTAATTTAAAGAATAAAAGTAAATTGCTTTGAGTGGAAGAAGAAGCCCAAAGTACAGACTTACTGAGCTCTAATAGTAGAAATAAAAAGTTGAGAGAGTCTAAAATTCAGATAATGAATCTTGAGGGTAGCAAAAAAACCATCAGCAAGATGCTTCACCCAACCTTCTCACTGTTTACACAACCCCAAAAGATGTCCCACAAGAGATAATGCCATTTTCCTTCCGTAAGTTCTTCAATTTAGAAAGCTGGGTGCAAGAAATTACCCAATCCAAACCATCACATTTGATAGCAAAATGTGCATTCCCTATAAACAACGGAGGAAATCTGCCTAACCAAGATTAATTTAACTCTTTAAGGGTTCTAGTTGTGACCATGTATCAAAATGGCCGTGGAAACAGCTTGAAGGAGTCCCTTTGCAGAGACACAAGAGTTTCAGAAATAATTATTTATAGATTATTGGAAGGACCAGGCAGTTTTTTATAAGTCAGAAAGATAAGGCAGCATGAAGAGGAACACGACTGAGCATGAGAGTCGAGTTAAATCCTCATGTTCCTATCATGCACACCCCAGATGAAAACTGCTGCTGTCTTTCAAGACTGTCAGCTGTAAATTTATTTATTTAAATAAAAGTTCTATGTTGAAGGACCATTCTGAACAACTGATACATGTAAAGTTCAAAACCCAGCTGAATCAGCAAATACGAAATAGGAGTATATTGTGAGTCAGATGAAAAAAATATCCACAACCAATAAAACCTCTTGGAACATCTACAGCAAAACAGTCTCACAAAATTCAGTGACACCATAAGAATTTGAAATAAGCAAATAAAAGACTCCAAACTAGCTATCTGAAGTTTTCATATAAAATACTGATGGTCTCCAAACCACTATGGGAAGGTTTGTCACTTTACTTAAAAAAATTGTAATCTCCTTCCCAATTTTAATCTTTATATAATGCATGCAATTTTTACCTTAAAAAAGAGTGTCAGATAATTTTCTGAATTTTTTAAACTATTTATCATTATTTCCCCTCAATAAAATTTCATTAAGGTTCCTAAACAAAGAAAAACTTGTATTTGCCCCTCTGCTGTAACCCTGTATTCTGGCAAAATGTGAACTGCATCTGTTTGCCACTATTTTGATACTCAAGGGGAGCTAGAACTGCAAATTTTATATTTAAATCATGTAATAAAAGCAGAAGAAACCCATGCAATTACATAACTTCTTGCTTTCTATACTGTCTTATCCTCTTGTCCAAATTTATGTTGTTTGGTATAACTGAAAAACAGGAGTCCAGGTGTGAGGTTAAATCTTTTAATTTGCCTTAGGGAAGAAAGTTGTCTCAAAAGAAAATAAGGGCAGGAGGCAAAATGACAATTAGGACCATGTGTCTTATGGTATTAACACAGCAAATGTGCATTCTGGATCCTTTTCTATAAAACACACTTATTATTTTTAGCCTGAGTCAGGTGTGGGATAAGCTTTCTCTGTGGTGGCGCTGGCTCTGTAATTCCCATCCTGCTTGAAGAGCTGTCACCTTTCTATCAAAGGATTTTATTTTTTAATCTCTACAAATAGGACCTTTTTAACGCTGACCAAGTATTTTTCCCTAAAAATGACAGCTTAAGCAATGTGTATTACAGTTCATCTCTATAGATACCCACCCACTTTATTTCCAAAAACTACATCCAGCAGGAAATGGGAAAACCTGGAGAGCTTCAACAGGGCCACAGGCACCATTCTGCACATTTATGACTCTTTACAGATGATACAGAACAGCATAAACAACCCTGACAGCCAAGACAAAGCCAAACAAACGGAGAACATTTAAATAACTTTTTCTCTGATACAGGTATTAGACAAAAAACCCATGAAGACGTGAGTTAACTCAGTGGCTGATTGCCTGTTTTAGCCAAAAGCCTTTTCCTTCACTGGTGCTCAGATGCATTTGATAGAGAAGGACATGTTAATGTCACCCACTGCACAATGCCATGGAAATGTTGGGAGTCTGCCTGGAGATTTGGGCAGAATACAAGGATTTGCAGGGCAACAACCTTGCCAAGATCATGCCCTAATGCAGCTTGAATGGAATACAACAGATCTAAAACAAGCTAGCTAAATATATACTGATTTCATCTACTAAATCTAACTCATCTGCAAGAAAACTTCCTGGGAAAAGAGAGCATGCTGTTGGCCAGCTTAAAAACTTCCAGGCATTTTGTTTGCTTCCAACTAACAGGCTGGTCATTTTAGCCACAGTTTAGGACAATCTGATCCAGGTCTCATGCTCCTATAGATAATAACAATAATGGTGCTATTGCTACATAACTTTCCTCAAGCCCCTGTACAGGCAGAGACATCCCTGCAATTCCCCCGGGATCTCAGGGAAGTCTCTCAACCAGCAGACAGGATTCCTTTAAAGGTACACTTATAAAAAATAAAAAAGGCTCAGCCTCTAGGCAATTTCTGGTTTGTTCACTCATTTATTTTGCACAGGAGAGCTGAAAGCATAGTTTTCAACAGAAAACATAAAATCATAGTTAACACACTAAATCCCTAAAGAAGAGCAGACTGACTTTTCTCCTTGAAAAAGGCAAGAGAAAAAGATCTCTGTCACATAAAGCAACCAAAGAAGAGCTACACTTCAAAAAGAAAATTATTTTATATTTCAGAGGACAATTACTTAGAGATTTGACATTCACCAGCATCCAGTTCTTCAAGGACAGGAGCATTACTAGAGTAAATCCAGCTACCACTACTTCCTGCTTTAGCATCATCCAGCTCCCATTTTCCCTTTCTCATGTGCTCAGGATTATACCCTTTGGAAAGCCAGATATAAGGAAATTTCCAAGTTTGCTACCTAAAAACTGCAGGCTAGAATCTCTCAGATATTATACATGACAATACAACCCCTGAAATCACAGGGGAATCATTAACTTCATCCCACAAAGGGCCTGTTTTTGCTTCTTCACAGTTCAATTGATTTTATTTTTTTTAATCCAAATTTTGAGAGTAACCTAAAATCTTCATCATGTAAAATATTAACAGTTTTCCCTGGATTTAGCTGCTGCAAGACCCAGATCTTGCAGAATTACAGATGCAGCCAAACCATGAGGGACCACCCCAAAATCTCTCCAATTAGAAGAGGAACCTCCTTTGTGAATTACAGGTATCTATTCCAGGTACTGATGCTCTCCATCACTTGTATGAAGGTTCCCATAGGAAGTAGGAAAATGTTCCTTAAGCCTCAAAAATGTTTCATGCTTTTTCAATGGAATTTCAGTGAGATTCAGCTAAGGTATGAAGTGCTAAAATAATCTTCATTTTACTTCTTAGGATAATGTCAGCAACATGGCTAAACAAGCAACATAAAACTGACACTTCCTACTTTTACAACTTGTTTTGGGAACCTATGTAACCTCTAACTTTTGTGTTTACTAACAAAAGATGTAGAGGATAAAAAACTAAGAATTAATGACTTGGGAAGCCAACTTCCACCACAATTCCAGTGAAATTCAGCACACAAACGCCTCAGTTTCCTTTGAAAACCTTAGGCTTCATCTTTATACACAAATCATCTCCATACCCAAAACCTGACACTCCCCAGGGTTGTCCTGTGTGGCTCAGCTATCAAGATGTGGAAGAGAAAAGAATTTCTTTTACACTTCTGGGGAACAGAGGAAATCAAACCCACTCAGAGCAGCTGTTTCCACACCTGCAGCTGCGCTTGCTTCCGTCGATCCGAGAATGATTCCTGTAATCAAGACATCCAAGGATATGTGCATCCCATTTCTTCTATAAATGAAGTCAGCTATATGAATTCTTGCTTTAATACCACATCCTTCTTCCATCTTTGTGAAAACATGGCACCTGGGAAAGGTAGGGATCAGTGGTAGGGATCTGGAGGGAGTTATATAATTGCAGTGGAGGATGAAAACATGGGGTAAAAGACAGGAACAGAATACTACAAATCTTCAATTTTCCCAACATAAAGTACAAATAGCACATGCATACAAGAGCAATGTAATTATTACTACACAGTTTAGATTTATTCAGTACTAGCTCACCTTACATTACCTAAAAAATCAGCAAGATTCTGTGGAGCAGCAGAAATATAATTACCAAGATCAATTCAATGCACTGTGCCATTAACATCTTATTATAATGAGGCCCCAATATGAAAGCATCTCATAGACAGAGCTGTGTTTTGCAATTCATGGTGCAATTAGGTCTAGGTCTAATTCAATGAATCCAGTTCTAAGTGGGATGGAAATTCTGGATGTCTTTGTTCTCAGAGATAAAGGTCAGTCATGCAAGTCAAAATTAGCTGCAGTGAGAAATTAAGAGGAGAAAGGCTTGTCAAGCACTGGCACAGGCTGCCCAGGGACATAGCAGAGCCACCCTCCTCAGAGGTATTTAATTGATGTGGCACTGTCATGGCACTCAGGGACATGGTTTAGTGGGTGCCTTAGCAGTGCTGGGGGAACTGTTGGACTCGAGGATCTCAGAGGTCTTTTCCAGCCTAAAGGATTCTGTGACTCTGAGAACACGTAAAGGCTTTTCCAGCAAAAAGCTACAGTTAAAAAAAAACCCCACAGATACACAAATCCTGACATCCTGATAATTAAGGATTCAGTCAAAAAATTCCTTGACATTTCCTTTTCCCCCACACCCTTTTCTTTCTTAATTTTCTTTGTATGGTAGCACAGATTTGAACTGACCATGCAGATGTCTGAAGGTGCAAACCACAATTTTCTGCATCAGGGCTTAAGATTAGAATCCAGGATTGCTGTTTTATATGTATTCTAATATTCAGAGATCCAAAACTTCAAAATAGGCGTATTAATGAACTTTTCCTAAGAGCTAAAGCATCAATCCTGTGAACACTTAAGCACAGCCTTTGATTCCTGCAGGGGTAGTTATGATATTCATTTTGAGTGTATTTCAGCAGTGTATTGGACCATTTTCTTTATTTCATTATAAACAGCCCTAGCTCAGAGCAGCAGAGGGAATTTGTCTACAGGCTCATTCCCAAAACATCCAAGTGATACTTCTTAGTACAGATTTGCTATTATCAGTCATTACCACCCCAGATCTCACAGCACAACACAATTAAACTGCTGCAAACAGCAAATGCTTGACGCTGCTCCCTTCTTGTATTTTGTCTTGCACAGCACAAAACAAATACATTACATGAATCAAACCCTGAGAAAGAACTTCTGAGACAATGAAATTAAGCATTTAAATGTTTCCTTAGAATTGAAAGGCATTTAGTGATACCAGGATGAGGCATAATGTATACTATGACTTCTCCATCTTAGATGCAAAAAAAACACTCTTTAGTAATGTTTGTCCTAAGACCACATGAACTAAAGGTCTTCTGATTGAACAGAGCCTTTTTGCTTTGTAACTTGTTCTTCTCAAGCACCTGAAGCTTGAATATAAGCTGATCCATAAAATGAATTTCCACCTGAGTTATACCTTGTAGCTGAAAACCACTTTATTAGAGATACAAAGTCTCTTAAATTCAGAAAAAAAAAATGCAGCTGCAAATGGACACTTTAGGCAGGGAATTGAATTTTATAAAGCCTGAACACTTTACAGCTTGCCAGGTAGGAATGCTGTTTTCAGGAAATATCATAATGATATTCTTAAGCAGCTTTGGTGACTCAGTGGTAAATCTCTGTATTGCCGTGTGGGAAGGTGGAATTTGAATTCTCCTTCTCCCTGGGTTGCCACTTTGGGATTCTTGTGCCAAAATAGAGCCGTGGGCTGTGCAGGGGAGGAATTTTTTGTGTGGTCCCAGGATGCCACACTTGCTGGGGGAGGCTGTGTGGGCCCAGGGCTTGCATAGAGGGGGGTGTGCTCAATACCTGCCTGGAGGAATGGGGAGGAGGACTTAGGGGCCTTCAGGAGGGGCTCAGTGCAAGGGAAAAAGGCAGAATTTTGGTTCAAAGTCATCTTTACCCTTTTTTTCTATTTTTTTTTTTAATTCAATGGGTTTATCAACTACAAATGGGGGCATAAAGAGTCTGACCAGCCCATCCTCTCTTAAGCTGATATTTCATTCTCCAGTGAATGCTTCTATTGAGTGTCCCGCTGAGGTGAGGTTATTTAGCATCTCCAGAGGTGCCCGAGATCAAGGAACCTGAAACACCTTCCCTGCCCACGCTCAGCTTCCTCCTGAGCCTTGCAGCCCCTCTCCTGCTCATTCCATCTCCAGGCAGAGCTCAGTGTTTTATTGTTGGTTAAAGGTGTCAGGAGCTGAACGTCGTTGTGCTGTTTTTGCAAAGCTGACAGACGCCAACGTGGGACATACACAGAGCATCACAGCCTCCACAGGAGAAGGATAAATCACCATCTCTGCAGCGTCCCAGCTGGGTGCACTTGAAGATGTGGACTGAGGGTACAGATATTAAAGGAGAGATAAACAAAAAGGAAACTGAATAAATGAGGGATGAGAAAGGAGTAATTTTTCTCCTCATACAAGATGAGCAGAGCAAGAAGCAGTGAGCACGAACTGCAACAGCAAAGATCTGTGCTGTAGCTCATGAGAAGCTTTGGAGCTGTCCTAGGTAGGAACAAACCCTTGCTGAGGGCATTCAGAGAGGTGCCTGGTGCAAGCTCTTTCCTAAAACCCATGCTTTGGGTTCCCAGGTTATTGGGAAGATGAAGCCTAAATGAATGAAGTGGCTTAGCTGATACCAGGCATTACAAAATGCTGAGTGTGGCAGTGTGACAGGAGGCTGTGAGGACACGGGTACCAACAGCCTGCAGCAAACAGCACTGCACTTCTGGAGACCATCCACAGCTAAAGCAGAGCCTCCCCTAAGTGGGTAAAGCCAGATTTGCTCTGTAGCTCAATGATTGAGCCACAAAATCTTAATCCACAAATCTCAGTCTAGAAAGTAAGGCTAATTCAGGCTTACCATAGCATGTACTACCACCTCTAAACCAGCTTTTTAAAAAACTGTCTTTAATTTGCAGCTTATGCTCCAATTTCTAAGCTGTTTTGGACAGGCCACCAAAACAGCCAGGAAGTTCACTGGAAGCACTTCATATTTATCAGGAATCCTTCCAGGCTGTACACAAAGACACTGCTCTTTTTACTCAGACTCTCCTCCTTGTCTTCTCCCTACTTTTAGGGGCAGATTTGTACAAGAAACTTCTTCTCCAGAGAGCAGTGAAAAGGGATGATCCTGTGGATGAGCAAGTGGGGCTGAACAGAGAAAGGCTCACATCTTGCTTGACTTTAGCCCAGCCTATGGATGAGACAGAAAAAGTTTAAAGGGTAGCAGAAATTCCATCTTTTGCTTTTTAGCCAAGAAAACCCTCCAGAAATTAGTCCTTTGAGAGTCATTTCTCCATAGACACCTCAAGGAAAAAAAAAAAAAAGAGAGAGAAAAGAAAAAAAGAACATGCTTGAAAAATCAAACAAAGTACAAAGTATGCTTTTCTACAATATGGAAAGCAAACCTGATAAACCAATTGGTTCAATTAACCCAAGCCAGCATGGGAGCAACTTCAGTATCCAATTTGGTTCCCAAACCACAGTTTTATTTGATCATATTCTTGTGTTCTCAGCTCCTGGGGACACTAAATTAATAAAAGCTCTATCCTGCTTTGCCAAAACTAGAGTTTAGTTTTTATGTAGTTGATTTGATGAGGCTTTTGGCAGAGCAGAAATGAAGCAGGGTGAACACATCCAGTTTTAGTAAATAAAGGGGTGATAAGAAAAAGGAAGAACAGCTTATTTTTTTTTCTCTAATCAGAAGCTGCATTTTAGCTGCACAAGCTGAGATTGCAACAAAGCTTTAGTGATGACTTCAGTATCGCCACTGACGTGAAAATCCCATCCTGGACAGCAGGGTTTTAGTTTTTAAAGAGAGCATTAACTTTCACAGGTTACTTTAGACAGCCGAGGAGCTGCACCAAATAGACAAACAGAACAATTCAGAGGGTCACTGGCCTTAAGTGAAGACAAAATAACCATCTGCCACCATATGCCAGGGCCAGCTGGGCAAACTGGAGGCCATCTACAGGAAGAAAGAGGTGAAGCTGCCTGGGCAGCCAGAGAGAGCTTTAGTCACAGAAAATACCAAACCAGGTGATAGAATAGGAGAGTGCTGCGTGTCCTGACTGTTGAATCCACAAGAGCTGTCTGGATAAACACTTCCCTTTATCTCAGGAGCTCAGCTGGCACCACACAATTCACATCTTTATTACCCACTTCAGAGAATAGACCAACACTTAGGGAAGAGGGAGCAGAGTGGAAAGTGGGCAGCTGAGGAAAGAGGAAGACATGACACAGAAGGGTACAGAGAATATTCTCTGATTCCCCCCAGATCTCATCACCTCCTGCCAGGGCCTCTGATGAAATCTTCTACATCACCAACAAGGCTACGGCAGTGCCTGCATGGAGGCACATCCAGAGGAAGATGAGGAAAGAATAAAATCCAGCTCCTCCCCTGAATTCCTCAATTACCTCTGCAGAGAGTGCCATGTAACCCACAGAGAGAACAGGCAGGACTATAAACATGAGGCTCCAGCAATGAGGAAAAAGCAGGTGACAGGCCTTTAAGGCTTCAGCTGTGAAATTTAAACTAGTAGTTCAAACCAAGTGGGAAAAAGATAGAAGTAAACCAGTGGAATACTGGGAATGAGGAAGCTGGGGCTGCAGAATGGGTTGTACCTTAAACAGGATTGGGCACTGCAAGGCTGAAGGGTCAGCACTTCAAAGCAGATACTGTGGAGCAAGCACTGAACTTCTGCACTTCTTTTGTACAGCTCTACTGTGTCCTTAGCCTCTATAATTATTAAGTGTGAGATCAGGAGGACTGAAATGCATTAAACATTTACACAGGCACACACACCCATCTGTGAAATACCCCATCTAGGAGTTTCCAAACCAAATCTTCACAGAGCATTTTAAAAATTCACAAAATGCAGATTCCCTTCATCACATGAAATGCCTCAGGGGAGAAAACAAAACAGGAAAAACAGCTTGAGGAAAGGATTTTCAAAGTATGAAACGTGCCAAAATTGGAGAAATGTCTTAATCTCCAGTGGTGGAAATGCACCAAGTGAAACACTTCAATATTAAGACAACCAATGTTTTTAGGACAGAACAAGTTCCCCAGTAGTATATTAATGCAAAATGATGTGCTTTGAAATGGGAAGTGATTAAAAATATACCAAATAAAATCAAAACATTGAAAAGCTTTTTTGATGGCAAGATCAAATTAAGAGTAATTTTTATTCCACTTGGAGGGAAAACTGTATTAACATCCATTAAAATCTATAGTAAACTGATTACCGATGATTGCTGTGGTTTAAATATGCACTTTGCCGACTCTGGGAAAGTACAAGTCAAAAATTAATCCAAAATACCATTGGAGAGCCTGGCCATGGCACTTGAGTGATGGATGGATGGGGATTTTCACACCTGCAGCCTGCTCTGGAGCAGCCATAGTGGAGGAGTTGTTGTTCACTCATCCAGAGTCCAGGACTTCCTAAAGTGACCCAGCTGTGGTACAGCAAAAAGGAAACCCAAATTTCTGTGTCACTGCAGTAACCAGGAACTTGCAGAATTTCTTTAAATAAAAGTGTGCTCCTGGGAGACACGCAGGCAGCACAGAGTATTCCTTACAGGCTGGAGCATTTCTGACTGCAAGAGACTGAGAAGGTTGTGGTACTTTACCAGAGGTAGCAAATGTCTCCTTTGGGGTGTGACTGGGCTTGTGGTACGTTAAGCGTCAGGGGTAAGAAACCGTGGAGATTTGTAAATAGAGTACAAACCTTGTTAATATCCTTTATTGATTGAACTGTGTCTCAGTAAGGAGAGAAATGGCTTCAAAAGGCATCTCAGAGTGCAATAAAGAGACTGATGGGCTGTGGCAGCTTACAGACTTTACTGCAGAAGCCTTGCACTGACCCATATTTGTAATCAAAATAAAATCCTCCTGTGAAGGCTATCAAAGCTTCACTTACCAAAATTCCACTAACCTACAAGATAAACCCTTTAGTCTGGAACCATTCACTTGACCTCACCGTTACTTCTGTGTGCAGCACTAACACGGAGCGATCTCCCAAGGCACCCTTAAAGGCAAAAATGTCTTTTTCCACACAGTTGTAGATGGATTTCCAGTAAAAAGCCACCTTGTACACTTCCACTGTATTCAAGCAGTTGCTTCACGGTGTTTAAATGCAGGTTACAGATCAATGCAGCTCAACACCACGTGACAGAAAATTTCAATGTCACAATTAATACTTAATCAATTTGCAGTGCCTTGTTCTCCAGCAGGCACTTGAAATGCAGGGAACAGGTAGAGCCTTAAACTGCTGGGAGAATAATTACCACCCTGACTGGGTCCTCAACACAATGCCACTCTGCTGTGGTGTTCTGACAAATACATACAGACACTCACAGATCCAGTGACATTTTCTTTTCTTTTATTAAACACTCTGTGTGGGCAAGAAAAGAAAGGAGGTTGCAGTATAATTTATGACACCGTGTAATATCAATACTAAAATACATATGAAAGGATGTTAAAAGAAAGTTGCCGTGTTTCTTCCAGTAAGTTCCCCTTTTGTGTTATCAGTAAGTCTCATTTTTGATATTCACAAGGCAAATGAATGGTTTTCTTTTCTGAAAGGGAAAACTGAAATCACTGTCAACAAAACGATCAAGAAACAAAGATGATGCATATTAAAATTAAGATGTTAAATAATTAAAGACTAAAATTTCAAAACTCTCCACTACAACTAGAAGGAAAAGTCTGAGACAAGAGATGGTAGGTAAATGACTCCAAGTCTAGAATTCTGTAGCTTGGAAGTGAACTGGATGTTAGGAGAGCGGTCAACAACATCACAGAACAGCACAGAGAACACAAGTAGGTGACAATTATCCCCACAAAAACCAGAGAAAACAACTAAAACATCCTATATAGTGCAGCAAGCAGTTTTTATTTCAAGTCCTGCTGCTGCAGTGAGCTGGCCTGAATCAGCTTAACCCATATCAAGAAGAGGTTTGCAGCTGAATTCTGCATTACCATGGCTGCCAACTGTGGGGCAAATTCCTTACTCTCCATCCCTGCCTGACCCCTCACTGGGATGGGAGGAGGACCATCCCTAGGAAATTAAGGACTGAGCCCTGGAATCAGTCACTGCACTCTGAAAACGTTTCCACACTTACTGCAGCAAGGCCATCCAGGATTTAAATGGGTTCTCTCTGTTTAGCTATTTATTTACTATTTACAACTTATTTATTTATTTACAATGCCAAGAGATGGTGCAGATGCCCAGTCACACAATCTCACCTGCAGGACAGTTCTGTCTGTGCAACACTTCACAAGATGCAAACCTGGCATTTCAGTTTCAGGAGCAACCTTCAGTTTTACATTACATAACACAACTTTAAATTCATTTGACACCAGGGCTCTAGGAGCAAGCACAGCATTGATATTGGGTGTTCCCATCTGAATTTGATGTGAAACCTGAGTCACACACTGATGACACAGTTAGGTAGTTATTTACTACTGTTCATAATTGGTGCTGACCTGGGGACAAGTGTTAATCTGATAATCAAAGGGCTAAGAAATGGAGATACCACCAATAAACAAGACCATCATTACAGAAATTTTGTTCTTCTAATATTTCAACTGCTGGTAATCTTTTCCAATTATCTATTTTCAATCATTTCTCAGCAACTTGTCTTCAGCAACTTTTAGGCTAAGAATGTGATCATCTGTACTGTCTCACAAATAAAAAAAGCACTGAGGAAAATTGTCTGGGTCACATGTATTGGGCAATTCATTTGAATGCACAATGTCTTTTCAACAGACTGCAAAACTACCCATTTCTCTGGCTTTGTGAGGCCCTGCATACACTGAATTTCTGAACAGGCAAGCCTAGTTAGCCAATATCTTAATGCACAACTGAAAGAAAAGAAGAGACATAGCAGTAGATTTATTGGTATAGTAATGCTGATTTGTTCAGCATCAATTAGAGAAAACCATATGTTCTCCATGGGAGACAAAAAATAAAATGGGACCAAACCCATTTTCATTTAATTGCCAGGAATTTTCTCTGTTCTTAGAGTGTAATTGCCAAAGAACTGACTTAAGAGGCTGCTGCACCAAAAGCATTCAGCAGAGGAGAGGAGGAGATGCTGAATGCAGGAGCTGCACTTGCCCTTTGCAAACCCTGTCCTGGGAAAATGACATCATGTCCTGACTGCTTTGTCAGACATCCTCATTTGCTGAACAATTCACACAAAATGCCTTAGACACTGTCATTTTCCATTCAGAAGCTGCTGCTGCTTTGCTGGATGGCTGCATGCTGCCCATTAATGCTTCCCAGCTGCCTCCCAGCTCTCTGCTGGCATGCTAATGATGCCCAGCAAAATAACACCAAGATGGGACTGGCACATCCAACACAAGCACTGACTCTATAAAACCTGATTTCCAACCACCTGCCTGACCACATGATCACATTCAGGCTGTTGATGCTCACTATTGCTGCACCTGGGGACAGGACCCAGCCCTTATGGACTGTTCTCCCTGTTTCCTTTGCTGCAGTCAGATTATCTGACCAGAAGACATCTATCCTTCAGCAGAGAAAAGCCTAGAAGTAGCTTTCCACTTGCATGAATGCTGGAAATAAATTAAATAACCTGCTGCAGAAAACCCAGTCAGATGCAAATTCTGGCCAGTGTAAGAAGGGAGGAAAAGGAGGGGTCTCTCCTCACCTCAGAGTGGAAACAGTGTTCATACAATGGTTTCTACCTTGGCCTTACCTCATATGAAAAAGTGAACACCTAAGAGTCATTCTGGTTTTGTAATTTTACCTTTTCTTCCATATTTAATCAGTGTGGAGCTCATGGGGTCCTTTGGGCTACATACCTGCTATGGTACAGGTGCCAGAGCCAGGAAAGGAGGCTGCCCATGCTGCAGCTCTTTGGAATAGGGCTCTTCTGTTTTGAAGTTCTAATAACTTCT
The DNA here is from genome assembly GCA_013400775.1 of Chaetops frenatus. Lineage (NCBI taxonomy): Eukaryota > Metazoa > Chordata > Aves > Passeriformes > Picathartidae > Chaetops > Chaetops frenatus. Next base: position 274,259 of record VZTR01020491.1, read on the forward strand.
AATAATTTCTAGTAAATCATAGGCTCTGTAGCTCATTGGTGAATGACTTGTGTTAGCTACATTTTGAGCCACTTGTATAAAATGAAGACATCAACCTTGGAAGCTTTGAAAACAATCAGATTCCCACATGCATGCTAAATCTGAAGAGTAACTGAATTAGTACAAGCAGGCTCCAAGAGAAGGTTTGCACTGTCAGCTCACCAGGGGTGTGATAGCTGGGTGGGTCTCTCTTAGGAGGAACTGCAGTTATCAAGTAGCTCTGAATGAGCTGGAACAAGCAGTGACGAAAAGTAACACTCCAATCACTATCACTGATCACACTCAGGAGCAGTGACAACTTCCTCTCCTTTCTTCTTTCAGCAGCACAATTCCCAGTGTTGCCTCCACAGAGCTAATGCTGAGAAATGCTTTAAGTCACCCTTATGGAAAGTCCAGCATTGAGGTGCTTCAATTGCTCTTTTTTTATTATTTTTTTGCTTTTGATGTAGGGATGCAACTCACTTCTGTGGGGCAAAGGAAAAAAAACCACCAAAATAAACAAATGGGGGGGAAGAAAACCACCAACCAAACAGAACAGAAACATCCAACCCCCTAAAACTGAACTAAAAACTTCACAAAAAAGCCCCAAATTAAACTGTAATGAAACCAATGCACCTTCCTCCACTTAAGAAAGTCTTCTGTCTTCCTGGGGCAGTTGAAATACAATTTAGATGCCTTGGGAGGAAGCAGCAAGCCTGGCAGCTCTAATGCATTATGCAGGAAGCCAGACTTCACCTAACGCAGTAACAGCATCCTGAACAGTAACAAATCTCCCCAAATCCACCTCTCCACTATCTCACTCTACAGCTTTCCTACTTGAAATAGACTTCTGTATTTATAGTTTTAAAGATATGACCGTGCAATCCAGATATTAAAAGAAACACATGATCTCTTCATATTTACATAGATAACAAATTAACACAGAGCCAGGGCGTTCCTGGTAACCCCACTGCAGAGTCTGTGGAGTATAAAACTTTGAGCATTTTAAGGTCCTAAAGGAAGGTCAGCCTCAGGGGTCTGTATTACTTTAAACAACAAAAATGAACTTTTCCCACTCCTTACAGCTTCCTCGAACAAAGTTGAAGAAAGGAAAGCAGCAGCACTACCCAAATGTTTCATCCTTTCAAGAAGAGAAAAAAAACCTTCTTTTTACTCTATAATAAATAAGCAACTGCAGTTTGGTGTGGGGTTGACTTGGACATGTATGACCAAGGAGGAACCACAGCACACCAACATTAACAGGAAGATGATCTTTCAACCATAGTCCCCTCCTTGATACAGGAGGCTTGTAAAATAGAGTTGCAAGCTGTACTTTTATTCATTAGTTTCTATGAAGAGTTATTACAATACAAAACTGTCCCACCTGTCAGCATTTTTAAATGGAGAGTAAGTATAGAGTCAGAAAAAGAAGCTGGCTTCAGAGAGGATTTTCAAAAAGGGCAGGGGAGAACTACGCTTCTCCTGCCAAAATGTGGAAGGGATACTTCCCAAACAGAAAGATTTGGCAGGTATGAAGCATTTACGTATCTCATAGCAAAATACAGAATGTTTTTCTTAAAATATTTTAAGAATAAATAAAATGCATATTTCAAAGACACTTTCATGAACACGTGTTATAGTTCAGATTACACAACACTGCTTCTATTAAAAACAAAGCCTAGTCTAAAAAGAAAAAATCCCACCCAACTATATTAATGGTATTTGGAAATTAAAAATAGTTGACTAGGAGCATTTTCTTCATTAAGTAACAAATTGCTTCTCAGAGATGGATATTTTAGGATATCCAAGTGGCCAATTGTCAGCTGGTGCAAATTATCACGGTTGCAGGGAGCTCTATTTTTACCAGCTGAAAATTTGCCCCTAAGCATCTGCCAGTGAAGCCAGTCAGGGAACCACAGACATCAGGAAACTCATTGATTCTAAAGAATGACAAGATAATTACAATGTTTTGGGCAATTGCAGGGACAGGGGGATAGGAAAAGGATGAGGAAAGTCACAGTAAGTACAGGAACGAGTAGGAAAGCAGACAGCAATCCTGATAACTCGGTAGGCTTGGCATTACTGCACCAAAAAGCTGTGTTACAGCCCTCCCTTCCCAGCCCTGTGCTGCAGATCCTGTATATAACTGTGCTTAAGCATCTGGGCTTAGTGAGCACTACTGTTCCTCCCTACAGCAGTCAGGGACAGCTGGTGACTGCTGAAACCAAGAGAGTGAGTATTCTGAAGAGTGGGATAAAGCATTTATAAGATTTTAAGACAACAATTTTCATGTGCATCTTGGCTGAACAAGTCTAGTGAGCGTATCCAAAATGGCCTCCCTGCTGCCTGGAGCGCGTCCCTGCCCTCGGTGTGCTGCGCTCGATGGCTCCTCCCTGCGTGGCAACCTGGCTGAGGGCTGGGCATCAGCCCACCCCTGCTAACAACTGGGACATCCTCCCACAGAGCTGCACTTGCTTGCTGGGGGTGGCCATCCCCAGCCATGGTTTGGGTTTCTGCTTGTTCTCCGCACCCCCTTTGTTGGTGTAACCCAACACAACCCCTGCGCTCGATACAGAGTTAAGAGACTGCAACAGAGCAGCTTTCGGGGCACTACAAGCCCTGGAAAGCTTCGGATTTAAACAAAACACCTTCCCCAGCGTTCCATGCAATGCTTCAGTGAGTTCAGAAGGCAAGATGACAGGAAAAAATGTTTCCCAGAGTGTCCCACTTCGGCAGTATCTTCTTGCATGCTGAAAGTTCACCTTCCCCTGCATTGAGAGCAGATGTGCTGCTGGCAGTCACCCTCCTGTTGCTTCATTTGCAGGAAAACAAGAGACTGGAGCTGACGCATTTTTGCAGAAGTGAACCGCATTAACCCAGCTCGGTAACGCTGCCTCTTAAAACTATAAATTTTCACTGCTCAGAGTATGTCACTTGTTAGATACAAAAGCCATTAGATTGAGTAGCTTGGCTACTGGTAAAGAATAACTTCTAATTACATGACATAATCATTAATTACCATTTATCCAGAGATGAAGCTTGCATTCATGGGTGATAAATGACGTGATACTGAATGTTCAGGAGCACTTAGTCACATCCTGGGACATCGTGGATATGCCACTGCTAAGTGCCTTTACATGAAGCCAGGGTACCTTTCTAAATGGCCACTTATGCTCAAAACAGTGACAGATAGAAAATCCGTGGACTTGGACTTCAATTTAGAGCAGATAATTCTGTCAAGGAAACATTACAAAAAAGATGAAAACTAGCAGAAGCAGATTATTAAATTTATGCTGGGCTGGATTCACTGCCACCACTTTTAACAACAGGCTTTATCCTTCATGTAACCAAATTTATGCTAATCTCCTCAAGAGTTCCAGAAACCCAAACCAGAGGAACTCATCATTTTCAGCATTTCAAAACTTGCTTCACAATACTCTGCTGCTTTTCATTTTCATTTTAACCTCCCCATGAAAGCCTATTTCAGCCTTGCCCAGTAAATACTGTAGGGTATACTCTGGACGTCAAAGCGCTGGCGGTACTTCCATTTCATTGTAAAAGGCCAAGATAACAAATACAGATTTATTATTAAATGTCCCACCTTTCACACTATGCAAATTCACCCAGCCTGCAGCCTACTTTTGGCAGTCCTCCTTCCCAAGGGCCCTTTAGGAAGAGGCTATCAGCCAGATTAATTATTTTAACAATAGCAGCCTTTTCCTACTGCCATTTTTTCTGTCACCATTATATGACATAAAGCAGGGGGGAGGCAGAATGAATTTATCCAGCTTGTAATATATCTCAGTCCAAAGTTTCCCAGAAGCACTGGATTCAGCGTGCAAGAACAAAGCCGCCAGCCTTGCGTGACAAGTTACAGGGGACAAGAGAAGAGCAGCACGTGTCCCTGCCTCTGGAAAGGGCTGCATGGTCCATCTGGCTGGAAAGGCTGACCACCACAAGAAGAGAGTGAGGGACAGCTGTTAAAAACCCAGAACTAAAATAACTTCTTCTGCCTGTTGTTGTTCCTTAGGACATGCTGGCTTTCCAGTGGAGAAGCGGCACAAATGCTTTGATGCTCGATGACTTAGGCATGGTTCGTTTGCTGGTCCTGCTCTCCTGAAGGGATCATAATTGCAGTGGCATGTGACCTCTGGGCAGCTCGTGGCCCAAGGACACACAGTGACCTTCCCACATGTCTCATGTGGAGCCCTGGCACTCCAGGAGTGACCAGTGTTCTGCCCAGCAGTGCTGCTCTGGGTTCTGCCATGGCAGGACAGCCCAGGGCCACAAGTGCACCCAGGAACCAGCCCAGCACTGCTGCTGCTCTTGCTCAACGTGGGAAAAGGAATGCTTGGGGATCCCTACCATCTACTATAGACACTGGATGTGTTTATGGGGAAGAAAAACTTAGGTACATTACTTTTAAAAATGTAAAAACTAGGGATTTTCTCACTTTGAGATAATACCTGAATGCAGCAGCTCATAGTGGGTAGGGTAACACAAACCCAAGGATTCCCTAACTCCTCATTATTACTTTTTTTTGCAACTCAGAGGCACAGATCTGCATGGAAAGCGAGGGAATCGCTCCCCTGCCAACCTGAGCCACTGCAGGTGTCAGGACCTGCCTCTCCATTGGGGTGAGCACAGCCTTGTGGCTTTGTATTCCAAATTCACACTTTTTGGAAATCTTGGTCCCAGAGATGCAAAACAACTCAGGCACAGGAGATTAGGTCATGTGAATGGGCTGCTGTATGTTTGATTTAACAGAAAACATGAAGCAGTTGGCACTCTGCAGCTTGCTCTGTAATGTTTACAAAATGATAATAACCACAAAGAAATGCCAACAGGAACTTAGCACAAGTTAAACAAATCACCCTTGAAGTGGCACTCTGACACAATGGTGTCAAAACACATTTCCTTTCCCACTGGAACAATCCTATTATTTCATGCTGACAAAAGGAGGGGAGAAAAGCAGTTTTAAACCCATGGGAAAATGGGCACATTTACAGGGACATGAGAGGGGCTGGTGACCTCACAGAACAACTTGGGGGGAAGTTGGACTTCCTCAGGGATGAACTTCTGAAGGCAAGGGGTTTGACAGAGAAAAAGCCTAGAGGATTATCCCATGTCAGCACAAATCCATGAAAAGACAATGTTATCTTCATTACTCCAATAGGTGCCAAATCATAACTCTCCCACAAAATGAAAAGCAATCTATGATCTGCCCCTCCTCCTCCTCCATACCAGCAGAGAAGCAAGTGAGACAGAGGAAAATAAATGTTTTTTCCAGTACTCCAAGACTGGCCAGTGTAAGGTTCCACAGGAATCCACACAGTTTTGTGCAGACTGACACAGATCCTCCCGGGCCAATGGGAACATCTAATTAGGAGAGGTCCAGGTTCACTAATCCGACACCACACCTGCTTTTCCAGCTCAATTTTCCGGCTCAATATTTCACTGCTATGTTTCTTCAAAAGACTCAGTGCTTATGGAGCAAAAAACAAACACTTCAAGGAAAAACAGATATCAAAAATTAAGCATCACCTCCCCTGGCACTTCACTTCTCTGGGAAGCACCTCCATCTCTCCCTCTGCTTCTGCCTATGGTGTGAAGGACTCAGATGCCAGTTGGACCAAACACCACATCCATAAACTTCAGTGCCAGTCAGGGCTGGGATGGAGAAGCAGACAGCTCAACCTATAATCCCTTCACAGAGTAACTTGGGAATCAAAGGAATTTAAAAAGTCTCTGAATAGGGCAAAGCTTGTGAAAACAGGGGATTGAGGACCTAAAGACCTGGTGAATCCCTCACAACTCGACCTTCCCATGAAGCACAGGTCAAGCACAATAAATCCTGGAGTAGCTTTAAATGAAAAGTCCAGTGACTACAAGTTGGGTGTGTCTAACACTGCCAGCAGAAAGATACAGCCCCTGCCAGAGAGATTAGGATCACTTATTACACAAGTTCAGCATAGGATGCCATAACTTAAATCAGGAGGGGAAAAGCTTATGACAGCCCTGGCTTCCTGTACATGAGCAGCAGTGAGGATGCCAGGAGCAGATCTGCTGGTGCTGAAAACCTGACTCTTCTATCTCAGGGGTGAGGAGTGGGTTTGCTGCACCCATGAAAAGGAGTCCATTGGGATGCTCCTGAGGCACAACTCCAAACTGAGTTTCATCCCATTTGTGCATGCCAAACATGCTCTGCCACATGGAAGAGGGGAGATTTGCTCCAAAAGCACATTCCTGCAGAACCAGAATGCACAAATCCTCTGCTGGCATGACAGGAGCTGCCAAGCATCCTGTGCAGCTTGGGCTGCTGGCTGCAGAGAGAGTGGAGCCAGACACAACAGGAGCTCTCTGGAGAACAAGGGAACGAGCAGTGAACCACGGTGCTGATACAAAGCTGAGCATTACTCAGGTGTCCCCTCAGCCAAGAACCAGTTACACCTGACACCTGGAGTTACAAGTTCCCCATCCCAGACACAAAGGAAATGTGTGCTGGTGTTTAAGGGTGACTGGGGTAGCAGGAACTGAGGCGTGCAGAGCCACACTGGGTTATGTGTATGAACAAACAAATGCAGGAGTGCACAGGTAAAGCAAAAGGCCCACCTGAACAAGTGCCAGCAAGAGTTAAGCACTCAGCTACACTTAGTTGCTCTTAATAAGAAGAGCTGAATACAGAGAAGACACTTGCAGATCTGGCAGCTCAAGCAGAATCATGTTACTTTCTGTAAGGTGTTGTCGTGGTATGCACTCATGCAGGCTCGGCACTGCGACCCTCTGCATGTGTCTCCCAAAAGACTGAGAAGCACCAAGGTCAGGGCAGAGGAGACCACAACTCTTGCACACACAGCTGATGATAATAAGGCTACAAAGGCCAGGAGGGGTTCCTCATGTTTATTCCCAGCTGGGTTTGTTAACCCCGCGCTGGAGGGGATCGAGCGAAGAACATTTGAACAAAGGCAGGGAATTAGGTTTTTACCCAGGATAGCAAGGGGCGGAGAGAGCATCAGAGTCCAATGATCTGGGAGTCTGGGGGTGGTACACAGAAGGGGCCAGGGGTATGAGGGCTAAGGGGAGAACAGGGAAAGTGAAACTGGAATAGATTGACATCTGGGTACTTGAAACTCATGGGAGAAACCAGAACTTAGAGGCTGCCTTTCCCAGGCATCTACAACATGTAAAATCATGACCAAAATACTTGTGTTTTCTTTAATTTCCAAGACTACTTCCCTCCCCAAGTCTCAAATGAAATCATAATGATGTTTTGCCTTGGGGTGCAGGACCAGGAGGGAGAAGAGTCTCCCTGAGCTCTGTCCGTTCCTGGCTTCTTGGTTGATGGGCGGAGCAGAAAACAGGGCAGCTTCAACACATGGCTCTGCTGTAGAGCATAATGTAATTCCTAGAAGACTAAAGGGCTTTGGTCACCTGTCTGTAACATTAAAAGGAAAAAAAAAATCAAAAAACCCAAACATTTTTTTAAAAAATCCCAAACCCTTAGCATGCCACAGTTCTGGATATTTACAAAACCTGTGTTTTTATTAACATACATAAAAGACTAGTAAAATGGCACTACAGCATTCCTAAAATAACACAGAACAAACAACTATCTGAAGTTTTGCTTATATTGAAGAATTTCTCTCAAAACTCCATGGTCAGAAGTCAAGTACTCACACCTCTGGAAGATTAGTCAGAACTGTAAAAGCACAAATATCCCCAAAATTAAGGAGGAAAAAAACTAGATCGTTGATTCACATGTCTGAAACAGAGCAACTCTGAGTCCCCTGTATTACAACAGTCAGTGCAAAACTTCAGGCCAGTTAGTAAGACAAAGCCCCAATAATAAATCTGTATTGTGTGACCATCGAAGGTCAAGGTGTGCTGGAATTGTTTTATCGCTTCCTCTTTGAGTTCATCAGAGGGAACTTGAAGCAATTACACGTGGGGATGATGAAGGGGTGAGAGGGGAGGATGAGGGTCAATTGTACCATCAGTTCTGAACACTTCTGATGGGAAATCTGGGCACTGGAAACCCCGATGCGGACATTTCTGGCATCCCAGCCAAAACCTGGCTGACATGGGAACACCACACAGCAGGATCTGATGTCTATTCACTGCTAATTGTGACAGTGTCCTTAATAGACAATATTGATTTTCCTCTTCTGATTGCTCAAACTCTAGAATGTCTCTGTTTTTACTGAATGTTCCCAAGTGTTCCTGGAGCTGAATGGGCTGATCCCCTCAGAAAGCTGTGTGGCACCTTACTTGTCTCTAGAGCTCAGTAATTAGGCTGCCACCTTTCACTTCATTCTGGTTCCAAACAATGCTCCTGCAGGTTTGCTCTGAAGCAAACCAGCCATTTAACCACACACAAAGGGACTGCTGCCTTCCCAAAGAAAAAGAAGTAAGATTTATGAATTTCCTTGGAAAAAAAAGGTATAATTACCAACCATTAGTAGCACACCCTCCCCCCACAAGAGGTTGCACCCTAACATTCCTTAAAGGGTTTCCTGAGCCTTTTTTGCTTGGTAAAAATATCCCAGAAGGGTAGAAGAAAAAAAACCCTCCACAATATAAGCAGCATGGAATCTTTTTGCCAGCTAATGCATTTCTTATTTTGGTAATAATGAAAGGCACGTTGGGCGCTTTCTAAAGCAGTTTGTTCCAGATTGTTGGCACAAAAAAACTTACCCTTTCCCCACCCCATCCAAACAGTAGCACGCAATCCCGGCGGCACAATATCCCATTGTAGTGCTCTGAATGCCGGACTAGCGGAGGAGCTGGAGGGAAGGAGGCAGCACAAGCGCCCCTTTGCCCTCCCGGCGCTGCCAGTGCCAGCTCAGGGCAGGATGAGTGACGGCCGCTGCCAATACGTTGATCCGGGGAAATGAGGGAAGAGGGCACGCAAAGATAAAGGCATGGAAAGATGCCACGCTCCGGCCCTGCCTCCTCTGAGCTGCTGGAGGAGCTGGGGAGAGGAAATTTGAGATGGACTGCAAAGGCATTTCAGCAGCACTGCCTTCTCTGCTTGCAGGGCTCTGCTGCCTAAAAGTGACAAATCTTTTTTTTTTTTTTTGCGATCCAGGAGTATAAAATAGGATCGCTATTTCAGCTGTCCCTGCTTTTTTTCTATCACAACTTCGTGTCCTCTGCCTTCCTGCTTTTATCAGACAAGTACAGGGATGGGTTTAGAGGTCTCCCACAACCCACACTGAGCACCACTTGGAAGCCACCCTGAAGGCTCATGAAAAGGCTGAAGCCACCTTGCAAAAACAGAACTGTACAAGAATGGAGGGACACATCCATCCAATTCCTGTGTTCAATTAATCACCAAGGATTCAATCACAAAGCAGCTGTGCTCACTGAAGCAGATAAAGTGACAAACAGCACTTGGGTTTCTAAACGCCTCAGCCACTTCCAAAGTTCCCCACCTAGGACAATGCCTGGCTAACCCCTGTGATGTGGAAAGCAGAGTCCCATCACTAGGAGAGTCTCCTGGCAGAACCTGTGGAGTGAAGGCAAGGGAAAACCTATTTCTGCATGGATGGCAGCTGCTGTTCCCCCAGCTCCTACTTCCTGACCCTGCCCAAAAAGCCCAAGATGGTCTTTGCCCATCCCATTTTTGCTTCCCATGACTCCTCTGGCAGCCCTTTTTCCACAAGCCAGTGATGGCGAGGCTCTGAACCCATTGCTTCCTGCAGGACTTGGTTTACAGTTCTGTTTTGTTTATGTCTCCTCTCAGTTTAGCCACATAATTATGTCCATTTGCAGTGCAGAAACAAATTCCAAGAATAAAGTGACTCACATTCATTAAGGCTTTTTGTACAGAATCTGAAAATGTTGTTGCTCCATCCAGAAAGGACTCTGTGTCCATGTCTGTGGCAAGGCTGGATGGAATTATGACAGTGCTAAGTTTGTAAACTGAGATGTGCCCACCTCATGACCAGGAGCACACATAGAGAAAACATGAAACAGATTTGGTTTTTTTTACCTGCCTAAAAAGCATATTCCATTTTCTCTGTAACTCTGTTTTAGAAATTATTGGGAGTTTCTACTCCAAAAGAGTTATGACAATTTATTACTATAGTTTTGTATTAAATGGCACAATTTTGATTATTTAAGCTGAATCCAGGGTAACACAGTATATCGTTCATAAGCTTTAAAGTACACCAAAACCACACTTCTGGACAGGCAAAAAGCTGATTACATGGAACCCAAGCAAGGACATGACAAAAAGAAACAAACTAAAATTCTCAATGAACTTTAGCTGCAGTCACACAATCCAGCAGCACATTCCCCTAAACCAGACGCTTTTACCACTACACCAATTAAAGAGAAATCTTAGGCACTTGGAAGCCCCAATGTAGGCACAATGTGAAAACTTTTTTTTTTTTAAATAAGTGTTACACTTATAACTTAGCAGCTCTTTGAAATATTTGCCCATTAAAAGCTACACAGCTGACCCTGAGGTACCTCAGGGAAAATGTAATATTGTTCTTCAATAATTAGGCCAGAATCTGATATTTTGACCTCTGAGTACTACTGCTGAGAAATATGAGCAAAAGTCAGTACCACCTGAGGCTTTCATGATAGGGTCGGAACCTCTGTACTGTAAAATATTTCAACTGACCCCAAGGGGATTTAAGTTATTACTGGATATTCCTTCTCTCACACAAGCTGTCCTCCCTCCCACTGACAGCAGTGTATAATATTTCCATCAGCAAAAAAAACATGCTGCAATTTAAAAAAATGTCCTTCTCATTCACAATCAGCAAGTGTCATCTCCGAGATGTATCTTGTCCTCCGGCAAACACAGCAACTGTTTCTGTACTGAAGTGGCAAATAAAATCTGTGTTGGGTGCTGAGTTTAGTTTAAAAAGTGTTTTGTTTTTAAAAAAAGAAATATCTCATTTTCAAAAACACTAAGGCTGTGTCTTGCTGACTGTCAATAACAACTAAGTCTTTAGGAGGTGATAATGATAAAATTGTCACTAGCAGAGAGAGAAGCAGAAAGATTTCACAGACTGAATGTGGCTATTTGCAGTTTTTCAAAACACATTTGCAATTTTTCAAAAAAAGCAACAGTGAGTGCACAGCACTAAGCCCAGAACATTTTCCAAAAAATCCAAAGCTCTAATGGGAAGGCACACATGGTTTTTGCTCCATGAAATGAGATGAAAACCAGTTGTGCTGACCCAGGAGCTGGTTGTATTCCCACTAGTAGGTACTGCCAGTCTGAAAGAGAACTGACAGCTTTCTTTTCCCAAAACTATTGGGACCGCCAAAGTTCACGTACTTGGGCTGTGTCTTACAAGGCTACATGGAAAAATGGTTGTCTGCTCATTTTTCCATATGCCAGTGCAGGAGATAGATAGTAATTGTATAGTAAAGCTAATAACTACCTCACTTTATTTATTTCTTCCCAAAAGACTAAAATTGTTTGGTTTTCAAAAAGCTTGGTTTATTACTTCCAGCAACTCGGATGGGAATTAATTGGGAGAAAATGCAAGAGCTGTCCAAACAGAAGCCTGCACAAGAGCTACTGCCTGTAAAGCAAAGCTGAACTGAGAGCTGGAAACGGTCACAGCCTTTTATTTCTGCAGGCAATTAACCATCAGAGCGACTTATTCAGGGATTCGATCCATTCTTCAAGCAGAAATAGCAAATAACTTCCTCAGTTTAATATCGATAGACAATTTTGCTATTGAGTTAACTCAGCTTGAGACTGATTTTCAAACACCTAATCCACCTCAATGGTGAATTCGGCTGGGGAATGGTGGGCTGGATTTCCAAAGCTCCTCCTGAGATGAACAGCAGAGCTCCTGCCACCAAGGTGCTCACAGATGGTGAACACCTTGTGGTGCCACATGGATGGAGCTGACCTGTGGAGAACCAGAAATGCTGAGTTCCAGAGCACTCTGGAGAAACTCTGGGGCAGCAGAGCAGACTTTACAAGTGACTGGGTGGACCTCCTGGGATATAAAGCTCAATAAGGTATTTTAGAGGGCAAAAATTGTCAATAGCGTTTCCTTTTACACTGCACTTCTGTTTACAAAACTACTGGGAAATAGATTTTTTTTTTTTTTTTCACTCGTTATAAGAGCTTGCACCCTTGGAAATTTCATAACAGGTGGTTACATCCTCTNCTTCTCACAAAACCAATGGTAAAATTCTTTCCTGTGACAGTAGTGAGGCCCTGGCACAGGTTACGAGAAGCTGTGGCTGTTCTACCCTGGAAGTGTCCAAGGCCAGGTTGGATGGGGCAGAGATCAACATGGCATAGTGGGAGATGTTCCTGCCCATGGCAGGGGAAGTTGGACCAGGTGGTCCTTAAGGCCCCTTCAACCCCAAACAATTCTGTGATTCGGTGTATGATGAAGTGACAGTACCAAAATAGAAAAAGATCTAAATGAGGCACATGCTTGGTGCTCATGACACCAGCTGCAGCCTCCTCATCTACGCCAAAAACCTCCTGTATTGCATGAAGACAACTTACTACTGGGAGGTATGTCAAATAAAAAATGATATCCTGAATAAAGGCAACTTATATATACATTTATTAGGGGGGGGGAAAAAAAGCCTCAACTGCACTGTTTTCAGAAAACATCCTATCTGAAATAATACCACAAGCTTCACAGAAATGATGTGAAGATAGAATACAGCTCTTGTTTCTCTCACCATCAGTGAAACAGAGGAAAAATAATTTAGGAAGTGTTCTGCTCCAATAGAAAGCACCACTGCTTTTAAGTTTTGAAAGAAAGCCAACCAGTTCACTCAGTATTTTCTAGTAATAAGCATTTACCCACGACAGCCATGCCAGCCTTTTGTTTAGTACAGAATTACTGCCTGTGTGCCTTGAAAATTGAGCCTGTCATGCAGATATTTTTTTTATAAACACTAGCTCACACCGATTTAATAAATGAAAGCATCTCAGACACAATCATAACCCTGCATAGAGCAATCAGACACAGGAACGTGGCCATTTTACAAAGCATTCATGCAGGCATCCAGCTTCTCCCCCTTCCCTCCACTGGCAGCACCTTGACACCGCCGCAACACAGACAGAGCAAAACGCTGTCAGCTCAGACAGGGGCACCAACATTTAAATCCAGGCACCAACATTGCACTCAGATGCCAGAAACTCCACACAGCACAGCAGTTTCAGAGATAAAGAATATACAGCACACCCTCGACTGGCTCCAAAGCTGTGAGTTAGTTTTACACATAATCGTAACCCAGGAAAGTTCGTTTGATCACAAATGTACACAGACACTTGTGATGCAGGTGGGTAACTCGAATACAGTTCTGCTTCTTCATGCAGATACATTATTCCCTAAATTTAATAAGCAGTAATAAGAAAGCATTATTTTGTGTCTATTTTATATTTAATCATCTACTTTCAAGCACCCCTTCAAGGTCTCAGGTAGCTTAAACTAAGAGAGCTTGGGCCCAGTGACATCTTAGCTACGTGATTCTAAGTGGTTTTGACAAGCTCTATTATAATTACTTTAAAATGTTTTGTTCTAATGCTTGTGTTTGCTGAAGTCTTTGATGGGAGATTAAATTACCTTCACCCGAAATTCCTATAATAAAATAAAGAAAACAGAAATGTAGTGTCAATTTGTGTCCAAATCTGCTTACAAAAGACAATTAGCTCAGGACTTTGCCCAGCCAAGCACTTAATCATGCGCATAATTTTTATTACGTCAGTATTCCCACTGATGTCAATGACCAATTGCAGCCACAATCTATACATGCCTGAGTGCTTTCCTGGAGCTGGGCTTGAGAGAATTCTCAACACATGGCAGGGACTTAGGACAGCCAGTCCAGGGAAAGTCTCTTGGGACCGATGTCAGGAGAAAGCTCAGCACACAGCCTGATGTTCCCTTACAGAGGGAACTAGGTTCTGCATCATAAAACTTCAATTACATTTGTAGCGTAAAAAAAAACAGCACCAGGCTGCCCTGAGTCAATGAAGTACCATCCAAACTTCAGGCAGTTAATTGATCATTAGAGTAGTGACACTTAATTAAATAAAACCATGACACATACAAAAAATTGTGAGGTTTGCTGCATTTCTGTGTAATCAAGTGTTACCTTATCACGTTTTATGTAGTCCAGGAGAACACACTGGTATCTCCAATTCCCAAAGGAGCTACTTAGGGAAGAGCTCACTTGGATGAACAGCAAATGAAGATGTCTGCACCATTTGGGTAAAGGACTTTCAGGTCATTGGGCACTTGCCTGCAGACAAAAATTGACTGCTGCTGACTGTCTGGAAGTTTCCATGTGCAAGTCAGGAAAAGCACCAGTGAGACGCATCCTCAGTTTGGAGACAAGGAAACCAGAACAACTTGGAGGAGACATCTGGGAAAGCTTTCACACCACAAAAGTTCTGGGTTTCTGCAGCAGGGACCAGGCTGAGCTTCGGCAAGACATTTTATCTGTGTTGTGGAGTTGAAAGCAGGCTCACGCAGCCAGAAAAAGGGATTTAAGTATCACTTTGTCACCCGCATCCTGTCCAGAGCCAGCACTGCCTACTTTGATGGCTGCTGCCACTTGTTCTCCCCCAGAACACAGCAGGGAAGATAAGGCGTGTTTGGGTTCTTCTGGCTGCAGAGGATATTGTTTTTCTTCTCCTTGTTTTATAAACTCTGCTCTGTCACAGCTCTTGGCCATCACTCAGATGAGTGAAAACCAAATATTTCCTGCTTTCTGCATAAAGGAGTGATTACAGTTGTAATAATTTGTATTGTACTTCACCACATTCCCTTTAATTTGCCATGTATAGTGTGTATGCATCCATTAACACTGCATACATAAATACATACTTACACACATGTATTTGTAATATTGGGTTTGTAGCCTCCAGATTTTTCTCAGAATTACTGCTATCTGACATCCTTTTTAAACAACAAATTTCAACATTTAGTCATTACTACTAGTACAAAGAAAAAACCTGTAATTTTAATTTCAGAGGGAGGCTTAAATTCATCCTAGTACAGCTAATTTTTCATGCTTACCAGGACCTCAAGTTGTACCTACATGGTAAATTGGTGGCTCTTCTCCAGTTTTAAGTATCTTGTATGTTTCATTTCTGTACAACAAACCTACAGAAGTTTTGTGTAACTCCTTAGGCAAGTATCAATCACTGCTTTGAAGATAAAGCATGAAAAATCTGCTTGGTACCACCTTCATTCATCTTGTACCATTGCCTTGGTGATAGCCATAGCTTCCAGCTCCTGGGAGACCAGGAGAAATGACAACAAATCCTTCCCAAGCTTCACACTTAACAAAAGAAATTCAAAGCACCACAAGAAGCAGCACAGCCCTTGCAGAACAAGCGCTTTAGTCTTTTTATCCCAGTGGTTTCTTGTTTATACACATCAAAAATACATTTTAAAAGATTACATACATACATACACACACACACACACACACACATATATATATATATATGGTGGGTCCACAGAACATAAGGAACTGACAGATACCCCAACAGCTCAAGCTCACTTTTGTTGATATTTTCCTCCACCCTTAGGAATGGTTTCCACAAAGGGCAAATTTAATAATAAATTACTATATTAAGAACAGAACCTATATTAAGTCATGAATCTTTATCCAGCAATTACAGTATAAACAGACACATCTGGTTCGGGAGATCCCTCTTTATTCCTTTTCAGTTTGGTTTTAAACATCCTTCATTTCTTCATAGACTTCTTTAATAACAGGTAAGCAATGTTAAGTATTTCCTGGTGAGGGAGAGCAGGAAGAGCATAAAGCTCCTTCAACAAGAAGCTGTTCTTGCACATTTATTCAGCCTGCTGTGAAAACCCCTGGTGAATTTTTGATTTTGTGGCTGCTTTTCTCTGAGGTTCAGCTTTAGTTACTTTTAAATGATTAAAGGTGAGCTAGCCAGAGACTGGGCATCTCTATTAAAGTCCTGCCTGTGTTTACAAAGCCCCACAGAAGAGGGCTGCCTGTCCAACATGATTTCCCAAAGGAACACGCAGCTCCTCTGCTGCTGAGGCTCCATCTGACATTAGCTAATGACAAAGAAAGGGCTTACATGGATCACAGGGTTTGAAGTCAGTCTGTAATAGAAACCAAAATTCACTTTCTCACTCTTTCATTAGCACTCCAGCGTGCAAAATGGAAACCTGTACATCAAACCAGAGCCAGGAGAGGGACAGCAGTCAGGAAATAGTTCAGCTGTGTAAAAAATTGTTAATTTTTATGTGGAACTGACATAGTTGTGGATGTTTTCCCCTTGTATGTCCTTATTAAAGGACAGTTTTGAGCTGTTTTACAAAGACAGGATCTTAAATTAACCTTGAGGTATTAAATATGAAAAATTCTGGAAAAACCCACCAGTTCTCACTGATACTCCATTCTGAATTTGTAACATTTAATCCTAGAGTAATCTTTACATTCTGCTCAGTTTCAAAATGTGAATTTCAGGCAAGTAACTCTGATGCTTTTCAAACTTTGGATAAAGTTCCTAAAATGGAATTTTCCAATTTGAATAATCACAGTTTAAAAATGGAGACCAGAACTGACTCAGTACAATTCACATGTATATTTACGGACACATTTCATAGTGCTAAAATATGTTTTATAATGATCTGCAGGAGCTCAGATAAGGTGCCTCATGCATTTGCCCTTTGCATCAAAGACCAGAAGAAGTTGCCATGGGGGTTTAAGGATGCTATGTGAACCCTTTCATAGTGGTATTGATCTGACAGAAAGAAACCACGTCACAAGATGGGTAACCTTAAATCTGTCAGCTATGGGGGAAAAAAAACCAAAAACACTATTTACAGGTTTAAACTCCAGCTTTGTAACCTGTTTGCAAGCGCTGTCTGGGACACCTGAAGATTATTAGGTCTTACCATCTTTTTAATGGCAAAGAGCCTGCGTTAGACTCCTGGAAGCCAAAAAGGCAACAATTCATCCTCCACCAGGCCTCCAAAGTAATAGTAAATAAGGAATCCAACATTTTCTTCTCTTTATTTCATTAGAAATTTGAAAGTTAAACATTTTCTAAAACGTAGAATAAAAAACAGAATGAAGCAAATACAAATTTGCTTTTGAAGAGTCCTCGAAGGAAAGGAAATCTAACCAATGTTAAAAACAGGGGCCCAGAAAAAGCACAAACAGTTGTCCCCACGCTTTACAAAGCTCATTTTCAAACATCTAATCCGATGGGGAAGAGTAAACTAAATTCAAATTGTATTTGAGTCCTTTTTTTGTTTTCCAATGTCCACTGAACTTCCAGGCACCTTTGCTGGTGAAGAGGGCACTTCTTCAAACCAAGCCATGGAGGTTCCTTTTTGTGCTGCTTAAAATGTACAGGGCTACCTCATGTTGGTACCAGAAGTCAGGAGTGAACTAAAGACAAATAAACTCAGCCCTTCTCAGCTCTACACAAAGAATTCCACTTTTTGTCTCTTGTCTCCAGATTCAAACATTGTACTTAGGAAATGACAGGACTCTACAAATAATGTTTCCAGTTCTTAAATTGTTTTGTCCCAAGGCTTATTATATTAATAGACTTCCCTGGGTTTAATTAGCATTTTGTATAACCCCAGCTGATCATTAAAATTTCATTTAATCTCATCACCAAAGTACATCTTTTAGGTCCAGTCCAGATGAAGGAATTGGAAGTCTACAATTACAACTGAGTAGATGAGCCAGGGCATTTTTCACTCCTAAATTTAATTTCAGTATCTCAAGTCCATTAGTGTGGATTGCTGAATCTTCCTCCTTATTTAACTGACAGCAGCAATCAGTCACAACCTCCTATTTTGTATATTGGGAACACTAATTCTCAGTTCCTGTCACTCAGCAGTTGCAGGTGGCTCTTCCGTACCCAAAACTCAAGCTCTGCCAATGTTTGAGCCTTGCTGGAAGGTACCAGCAGACATCTCGGTGCAGGCAGGTTCATGCTCACATCAAGTTATTTTGTCAATAAAACCATTTCACCAAAGAAAACACGCTCCTGCCAGTAAAAGAACTGATCTGCCTCTACAGTTGTGTTTGTAACAGAGCTTTTACTACCCAAGTTTTTGTAGCAAAACCTCTAGAAGTACATCAGGCTCCAAAGGAGCTGAATCTCCCCTAGGGTTTCTGAGAAGCTGTGCTTCCAGGTGAGTTATTGGGCTGAGAGCTAGGGGAAGCCCGAGGGGGAATTTTTACAAGCCCAGAGCTCTCAGCAAACTAACTCCACAGCTCCTGTGTCGTGCCCACAGGGAAGCATTAACTCCTTTTTGGAGGAGTGGAATATGAAGGATTGAGCACACTCACTTCCCTGCTTCTACGAGGCTCAGCCACTTGTGGAGTCATGTATGCTGCAATTCCCAGCAGGTGGGAATAATGGCACCATGAGAAGCAGTATTATAGTTCCAGCTAAGTCCTGGAAACATGGCAAACTGAGATTAAACCAGTTCTTTCAGAGGAAAACACAGCATAAAGATACACACACCTTCAGGAAAATAACAGCAAGAGCAAAGCCTAAATTGTCTCTATTAAAACCAAAATCAAGTAACAAAACCAACTGCATCAGCACTGTTTTACACCACAATCATGTACTTTAAATGCACAGATCAACCTCAAGAAATGGCCTTGCTATACAGAATTGAGGATGATTTTATAAAATACAACTGGACAGATCCCAAAGAGTTGTAGACACCTCCATATAACAAATACCCAAAGGAGAGCCTTCCTCATTCCCTGAACCCATATGGACACAGCTACAAAGGTGCTTTGGGCAGACTCTCTGTTTCTATGTCATTATCTGCCATCTCCACTTCAAAAGAAGTCACAGTGCTGGATACAGAGCCTGACACTGGATAACTTATGGAACCATTAATTCCTCTCCTTCTGGCATTCTTACAATGCATAAACTACAGCCACCACCTCTGTGATTAAAGGCCTGTACTCATGGAATCTCTGTTGCCTGTGAGCACTGATTTTCCATGATGCTGAGTGCTCCTGTCCAGGTGCAGAACAACTTCAACTCCCAGTTCTCAATTTAGTTTAGATGGAAACTTTATTCTAATGTGAGGTTAAGTCTTGAATAATTGCTGCTGGGTACTAGAACTTGTGTAGCTCAGATGTTTACAAGGCCTGGTTTACATATACTTCTGGTAGCAGCCTTTAGGTTAAACTGAGAACACACAAAATGGTTTGTATTTCCAAGAGTTTGCTTTAATAGTCCAATATTTTAATAATCTGCTTACACCTGTCTGTTTTTGTTTATCTGGGAGAAGCAGTTTGCATGAGTAAGATAGTTTGATTTAAAAAATACATTCCCTGTAGATGTCTCCAATATGTAGAAAATTTTGGTCACTGATGTTCTTCAGAAAGGCTGTGCTGCACTTTCTACACTGAAGCCATAATACTGTTCCTTGGGAGAAAAGGTTATTTGATGTATTTTGGATTTTTTTCTGTTAGATATTTTGTTGCAGATCTGAACTCCCTGGGCCGTTTTTGTTTGGACAAATCTTTCCCACCAAGTATTAGTCATGCTCTAAGTCCTGTTAAAATAGTTTTGATGAGAATTCTTGTAGTTGGCACAGGGGCTCAGAAACAAAATGAAGCTGATTTGTAAGCATTTATTTTATCCAATGTTCGTGGCTCAGCTGCTTATCTGAACTTCCATTATAAACTTTAGCTTGCTTGTAAATCTTAGCAAAGATCTTTTCACTAAATCACCAGCCATTAACATGAAAATTCAGTAAGGAAAAGCAAGTGCTTTGAAATTAATTTTTTTTTTAAATAGAGGCTCTTATTCAACCTACTAATACTTTAAGAACTTGATTCCTAGATACAATTAAAAGCAAGTAAACTCCAAAGCTCCAGAACAGCACTCCAAGGAGAGCACAGTGTTGCAGACCAAAATGCCAGGATGCAATCAGAGCTGTGTTGAAAGTGCTGATGTTTTGTGTGTCTTTGGCTTTTAAAACACATAGAGAGTCACTGCACCGAGAGAAATTAAACTGCTTGTGATTCAACAGCCTGGATCTGAGAGGGGACCAAGCAGCTGCATCTCCCATGTCCTGCAATGGCACATCAAAAGTAGAGAGCTGCTGTTGTTTCCAGAAGAAACTCCTGTTCCATGCTCTCCCTCTGTAAATCAGATCTCCACACGTGGTTCTTCAGACCCCACCTGCTCCTCGACAGCTTGCTCAAGTATTCAGATTTCAGCACCACGTAATTTGTATTCTTGCCAAGCAATGTAACCTGATGTATGACATGCTCTCCACATGGCCTCCCTCCACTGCTGCTAATTCCTGCACAATTAGCATTTGGTTGCGCACCCTTCACAAACAGAGTCCCTGTTTAATTACCAGCACACTCAGTCAGAGATCACCTAGGGATACAAAGGGGAACTGCCTCCATGGACCTTGGAAGAGAGAGAACCATTTGCAGGAAGGACACTCTCCACTGCCCTTAACTCTGCCCAGGGCAGTGCTTATTTGGCCAGTGTTTCACTCAAGAGATTTTAAAAACATCCTGTTGTAATTTGCTTCCAGGTACAGTCTCATCATCTTGTTTTAAATATCACAGCTCACTGACGTGGCTTATTAAAAACACACTCTGATCTTCTATCAAAAAGGAATGTGGTCTTGGCTGATAAGGAAGGGTGGTGTTCCCAAAAACACTCCAGTCAAGCTGCTTGAAGAAGAAACTTGCTCTACACCTGTGCAGAGACCTCTACCAAGGAAAGGAGGTTCAAGACAGGACCAAATAAGCTGAAGGTGGAGAGGAAAATGAATATAACAGTGCCACACCAGCACCTTTGCAGGCTGATGATTTCAAGAGCTTTCCGTTCTGTTGGCAACTGATCTCCAGTCCACTTGCTCACTCAGTGTCTTTCCCAAAAATACATTTCAGCTCTGCCTCTTTTCAGCCTTCCTTTCTTTAAAGCAGAAAATCCAGCATCCCAGTGTTAATACCATTTCACATTCGAGAAGTAACAAGTAAAGCTCAATTAGGAAATTGTGCTACCTGGAAATTTTACATTCTTGGTAAAGAGACACAAACTTTACGTAAAGTTCATTTCCTCAGAGCCATAACATGAACCAGTGCACCATTTACTTATCTCCAGCTGCTGCAGATCCTCAGAGCTGGAAACTGGAACTAGAACAGCACTAACTCCAGTGTTTCCATGTCAGGCAATGCCTCTGGGAAGCTGCCTTCCTGCAGGTCCTCCTTCCAAGACATCTGCATTTGATGTCAAACAATTCAGAAGAGAAAGCCAAGGAGTCATGCAAACCAAGAGCAGCAATTCAGTGGCAGCAGATGTGTCTTCCTTCAATTACCAGACATGCACATAGCAAGAAAGTTTATTCAGATAATCCTTCTTATGCCTCCTGCAAAGCTTTAGAAACCTTTGGTCTTCCTGTTTCATTTTCCTGGGTGTTGACAGTGAAGAACAATCTCCGTTTCTCCAAGAAAAAAAATAACGGATGATTCAGAGATGCACAATTAGATTGAGATATTCCAGGTTAGAGAAAGCAAATGTGACAAGGCTGTCAGGATTTTCCTCCCAGATTAAGGAGAAACAGATGAGACGTTACATAAACTCCTCACTGATCACCAAGGTTAAGCTCCACAGCAGATCATCAATTTAGAGCAATTTACTATTCTAATATGAAAGATTCACTTAGAGTTACAAGTACTGTCTTCCATAATTTAAAGGTTGGTGGAGGAAAGAATTAATGAGGGCTTATTTTTTATAAGTAAGATTCATAAAATTGAAGAAATTTAAACTTGGAAAGGACTTGAAAGGTCATTAGCAAAGTCTAATGGAGAAGAAATACTTGAGAAATACACAAATAGAAATGCCTTTGTAAATACTGCTCCTGCTTAGTGCTTCACTCCCATTTTACAATATCCACACTATTCCTACTTCACTGCAAAAAAAGCAAACAAATATTGAGGGCACTGTCTGATTTAGTTACTACTGGAAAATTACTTTGGCACAGCTCCCAAAATAATAACTATTCTGCTCCTCAGCTTTTAAACAAAACATACACATTTGCAAACACTCTCTATTCTGGGTCTGCCAGCCTGCAGCTCATTATAAAGCATAGCAGAAAGGCTACACTGATAGTACTGCAGATAACATATCTTGATCCTTCACTTTAAGTCAGCTCCTTCAACCCTGAAATAATGTCAATAAATAGCCATGCAGCTACAGAAGCAAACACGGTTTGGGCTTTAAATAAACTGAGAAAAAACATGAAAATATTTATGGAATTAGACTGTAGTGCTCTGAAGGGGAAGATCAGACTGGCAGGAGGTTTGGGATTTGTTTCTATCCATCTTCCCACCTGTCTGGTGCTTTGGCTGTGACATGCTGAGTGAGGGTAATGGATGGTTAGTGGTCATTCCTGCTGATTTGGACAGCAGGATGACATGAGGGTTTTCATTAACAGAAACATGGGAGCCAGCTTTCTAAGATCAGACAAATTGGATTTCAACTCTCAAACATGAAGTGTGCTGTCAAACAAAATTTCTTCTTCAAAGAAACATGTCTTAGATAAAGGAATGGAATTTTAAATAGATTATAAACCATATTTAACATGATTACACTGTCTTGCAGGATCCAGACCAAAGACATGCAGTGGTACAGGTTGCATATCACTGAACTGAGCTGCTGGTTCAGGGGGACTTCACAAGCAATTTTCAAGAAACAAGACTAACTACAAAGAAACTTTCCGAAAGAAATGGGAGAGATGCACTAAAAATGAAATGTCACTAAGTGAAAATGCTTTCATGGGTTGGGTGTAGCTGCACCAGGTTCAGGCTGGACATCAAGTAATTTCTTCATGGAAAAGGTTGTTAAACATTGGTTTGGACTGCCAAGGGAGGTGATGGAGTCATCATCCCTGGTCAACAAATAACTGGATGTGGCACACAGTGCTCTGGTTGACATGGTGAAGGGTTCAGCCACAGGTTGGACTCGATGACCTCAGAGTTCTTTTCCAACCTTAATGATTCTGTGATTCTGAAATAATCCAACATCAGCTGAACTCCGTAACTGAAGGTGCTTCACACAGCACTTCAAACCCCTTCAAAGGAGCAACTGTTTGGATTCCAGCTAGGAGTTAAGTAAATACAGATGTAGAAAGAGTAGAAAAATAAATACATCAGTGCACTAAAACTGCATGAGCATTACTAATTGCTGCTTATTGGACTTTTTCCTGGCTTAGCTGTTTCCCAATAAAAATCAAACAGCTGCTAAGATTGCACAAGGAGCTCTTTGCCCCACATCTTGTCCAGGCTTTGCCAGAAGCTATTTAGAGAAGACATCTCTGCTGCTTCCCAGGCCCTGAGGGTTCCCTGGTGCTCCATGCCCACACTCACGTACTTTGGCTTGGAGCATGTCCTGGCACAGGCTGAGAATCCATGGCCAAGGTAGTGCTTGCAGTGCTGTGGGGCTGGCACCAACTCACAGTATCTCAATGTTATTTTAGAGCTCTGCCCCTCTCCTTGGGGTCTCCATTTTCACATGTTTCACCACCCCTGGCTGATGGTCACTCCAATTTAATGTCCCCTGGCTGCTCTGTGGTGGCCTCTCCAAGACAATATAACTACAGTCAGCTGCTGACACCTCATTCCTACCAGACAAGGCATGTGAGCATCACCCAGCTCTTCCCTTCAGGAGAAAAAGTCCCTTTTAACAGATTACAGACACGTTAAAAAATAGACAACACCATTTCCCACATTTCTAAGGGAGTCTGTTTCAGACAGCACAATTCATGCTTTGTAACAGCACTCCTGTCTGTAACAGATCTATAAACAATGAATAGAAACAGATTTCAAGTTAGAAATAGAGAAGATTGTATTTGGCTCGGATGACCTGCTGTGGTCCCTTCCAATCACATCCATTCTGTGGGTTTTTTTTAATTTAAAAAATCTATTTGTATCTACCTCTGATCTAGCAAAATGTAGATGATTTCCACTGATATCAAGTATTTCAAATGAGAAAAACAAAAATATTTGCAAAATACTTAAATTAATAACTAACTACTGCATCTAAAATACAAAATTTTAGACTAAATATGAATTTACATGGAATTTTTCCTCAAAGTCTCCCTTGTGATGCCATTTGCTAAGAAAGCTCATCAGAATTGTTTTTGTCTCATTCCAGTCTCACGCTTAAGAAATAAAATTTACTCACATTTGTTAAAATGCAACTTTTAATGAAGCTCCCGGTGCAGACATACAAAGAAATCAGAACACACACATCAAATTACACTGAAAACCAAACCTACCCAGCTGAATTAACCAGCCTGGCTCTGCTCTGTGTACCCAGACTAAACTGTGCCCTCCCAGCCCAGGGTTTGCAGAAGAATTTAAACCCAGAGCCAGCTGCTGCCCACATCACTCATCCTTGCATTTCAAGAAAGCTCTTCAAACACAATAAGCCATCGTATTTCTTTCCCAGCCATGGTTTCAAACATTAGTGCTTTTGTTCTGAGCCTGCACATTATTTTCTCTTACACACACAGGACATGACCAGCCAGCCCAGTTTTTTGCAACGTGATGAGGTTTTTCTTTGGCATATCCACTAATCAGTGTTGAGAGCAACTTGGGAAAGAGAGACTCTGGATGAGCAGAGCCCACTCAAGTTTGCTTTGCAAGTTAAGATTTTATTATTTGAAGCAAAATTAAAAGGAAGCCAATCAGCTCCCTCTGGGTGACAGGAATTTTAAAGAACTCTGCTGCACATCTCAAGAACAAATAACTGAAATACANCTGTTCATTTCCTGGAGACATTTCTAAGCCTTCTACTCCCAAAACCCAAATAAAATCAATCCACCCCCCCCCAACTGCAATCATCCACTGATGGGAGAGCAAAAACTGGAGGCAGCACTCAAAGCCTTATGTTTATGCTGCCTCTGGTCAGAAGCACAGCTAGGAAAGCATTTCTTTATATTTCTCTGGGGTGTGGGCTCAGTCCACCATCAAGGGAACTGGAAAACATGTGACCTACTGATAAGTGCCCTATAAATAGATTTTGGATTTGCCCAAGTGCTCTGATTTGCAGCAATTGATGTAAATAAGCTCTGGGTTTAAAGCTTGTGACAAACACTACTCTAAAACGGCTTGGTTGTGTAAACAACTGTCTCCATGGTACAAGGGAGGATGACATCCACTCCTCAGCTCCCTCCCTGCAAAACTGAGCACAGGAGTTCCAAGGAGGGCTTTTGCTGTCTGCCATTAGCTTTTCCATTTTGTGTCCATGCTGCTGAGAGCACAGAACCTGTATTAACACTTGCACAGTGTACCTTGCAATTCTCGAGTAAAATCCCATGCAGAAAAGCAGAGAAAAACAAGAATTCCTTAACTTTTTTTATCTCCAGTTCTCTTATTTGCAGCAGGTAGAGCAACTGTACCACATTCATCTGGCCAGACTGAACCATGCATTCATGCAATTCAGTTCTGCACTCCCAGGGGCAATAGACAATGTGCACCCGAAGAAAAATATCTATCTGCACCTACATCAGGGTTCACTATTTTTATGCAAATAAAAACATATCTCCTCATCTTTTTCTCTGGTTTATAAGCACATTAGAATTCTAAGTATGTTTCTAATATTCAACTGCAATTGAAATAACTTTAGATCAAATAGTTCTATATCACATTTGACATAGCTCAAGGAGTAAAGGAAAATACATTTTTTTTCTGATACTCTAAATAATCTTGCAAATAGTTTTGAATTTATCATGAGGATAAACTGCTTGACTAATAGGCGCAGTTCCTACTCAGGGGAATGCTGCTGACAACACTTCTACATTCTCATCATTCACCTTAATTCAGGGCTACTTGATACAGAATTCTCTTCAAATGCCACTTTGTCTCCCAGTTCTCCTATCCCAAGATCACACCTTTCCTGGATGTGCTAAACAAATACTTGGTCATTGCAGGGCTTCCCACAAGGCTTCTGGAGCATATACCAAGTGCCTTGATGAATCAGGCTCTGCAGGCAAGCAGGACAGGAATCCACTTCCTTTCCATGCAATATGCAATCCCAGCTCAGGCAATTCCTTGTCTGGGCTCCTCAGCTCCCAGCAGGAAGGGAGTTCATAGTGGATACTCTTTATTACAGGAATCTTAAATAGGACTGAGCAAATCTGTATAGGAGCACTAGGGGTGCTCACATTAGTCCTCCCTACTGTGGAGCTACATGAGCTCTCCAGTTTGCTTGAAGATACTGAACTGATAATCTGAAGATTATTCCAAATATTTAAACAGCTGACAATATGAAATTTTCTAAAGCCATGGGAAGGTACCCACAGTGCCAGCAGCGGGCACCTGGTCTGGGAGCGAGGGGAAGGAACCTCACATCCCCATCCCCTACGAGCATAAGGCCTTGTGTTCATACACACAGAGACAGAGGACAAGAACTTGTGGCTCCTCTACCACACCTTCTCCTCCCCTGGCAGCACTGCCAGCTGTGGGCAGCTTTTTTTCCATGTTGCCAAGCACTGCACTACTCTGTAAAGAGCACAAGACCGTCTGAGAATCACTGGTTTTTGCTAGATGGCAGAAAGCCTACAGAGATTGTGTAACATTTGGAAGTTTTCAGGTGAAGTAGAAAACACAATACATCCCTTTCAAACACACGTATATTTAAATGCTCTTAATCAAGCTGGTATGTGATTCCTAAAAACACCAGTAAACGGTTCCTTTTAATTACGTAATTTGCAAATGTCACACGCAAACATTTAAATTAGCAATATCAAGTGATTATACTTTCAGAGAACACTTTAAATATAAACCAAATGGTAAAGCCAAGCATCATCAGAGTATGAGGAGACCTAAGCACAGCTTTCAAATTCTCCTTTTTTTATTATGAAAGTAACAGTTAAATAATTCCACTTCTCCTCCCACCATTTGAAACTCTCCTGACTCGAGCAGGCTGAAAAAAAACACAGTCTTGAAAAAAAGTCACTTCCCACAACTGAAATACTGCCACAAACTTATCAGCGTCTTAAAAATGAGCTAGATCATATTCAGTGTTGCCTACAAGAATTTGCAGCAGCAATAGTTCCTTTGAAACATGCAGAAGTGCTGCCACTTCTCAGTACAGGGACAAACACGGTTCAATGACCAACACATCAGTTATGAGGAGTTGCAACCAAGGACATCAGAGTGTTGTACAATGGTTTGGGTTGGAAGGAGCTTTAAAGACCATATTTTTCCAACAACCCTGGTATGCGCACGGACATCCTTCCACTAGACCAGGTTGCTCAGAACTCCATCCAAACTGGCCTTGAACACACTTTAATCAGATTCAAGCTCTACAGCAGCAGCAGCAGCCTCAGCACCCCAGAGCCTTGGGCCACTGCACTGCATGAAGGATGATATGAAAGCAACTCCAAAAGACATTCTCCTCTCCTTTCAGCCAAAACCAAGCAAACCCAAAGCCCTGCAGCAGCTGTGAAAATGTTCATGCACTGACCTACAAACACACACACCACAAGACCTGAACAAGCTCCCGTCCTCCTGCCTCTCTCCAACATCTTGCATGTTTACCCTGGTAGCAACAGTTCATGGCTGTAAAGACTTTACCACTGCTTTAACCAAACATATAAATATTTCTGGAGAAGGTGACATTCTCTCCTACAAAATCAGTGTTGTCTGAGGGGTTTGTGAACACAGAGAAGGAAGGACACTGCTGGGCTGCAGCTCGAGGTTTCTGGGCATGGAAGCAGCAGCATGGGCAGATCCCTGGAGCCGGCTTTTGGGAGCAAGGGCAGAAAGGGATCTTTGCACAGCTTGGCAAAACTGGGCTAACTAGGATAGCTAAATCAGCCTTCCCTCCAAAACTGCCAAATAACCATTTCGAGGTTTAGGCTTGTTTACCAAAAACCTGCTACAGAAAACCTTCCTGCGTTGGCTTTGATCTCTAACCCCCTGAAGGGAGTCTGGCTCTAAGCAACAGCCAAAGCAGAGTACCCCTGCCGTGGGAGGGCTGGGATCTGCTCCCACAGCCCTATCAAATATCCCCCCACGCATTAGTTTATTCTATTTGTCCCAAAATGAGGGTAACCGTTCACATAGACACTTTAGTTTACCTGAATTCAGTTTTGTCCTTTTTTAAAGTATTTTAACACCATGCAAATTACAACCATTATTTCCAAGATTAATGCTTCCCCTTTATACCATGACCTTACCTAGCACAGCTGTTCTGCTTCTGCTGTTTTATTAGCAAACACCATTTTGAAGCCATTTACCCTAAGCATTCCCAACTACAGCACACAATTTCTCATATAAATTATTTTAAATGTATTTCATTAATCTTGGAGGAAGAAGGTTAACTCTGAGAGGCAACAAGAACAAAAAAAAAATAAATCTTCATGTAATTTCAGTTATGGGGTTATCAATATTGGATGTGTTTCAGAAAAGGGAAAATAAGTATGGGATGCATTGCAAATCAGACCCACCATCGGTGCAGCCCCCCTGAACTACCAGAACCTTCCACCACAGTAATTTTTTATAAAAATTACTCAGTTGATAATGATTTTTCTGTATCTCACCACAACAAAAAGATCTCATTTCCTCTGATCTATTTTTTTAAAAAAACTAACTGTTTACCAGTTAAAGTAACTATGTTTAACACTGTCCTAGCACCAGGACTGGACATAACTTTCATGAATTCAAACAAGATTGTGATCTGTAAGTCTTTGCAAATTATACTGACACTTGTTCTACGATTCCTCCTGGAAATAATATGGAAAGGATATGTTCTTTTAACATGTTATGGTAATCAACCACCATTAGAAGTCTGGCATGTGGAAACCAGTCTCCCTTGATGGAACAAGCCCAGGTGTGGAGACAGCACACAACAGGGTAGGAAAATATCAGCTTCCATCTAGGCCTAATTCTAAATCACACTTCTGAGTTCACTCTGATTCCAAAAGACAACAAAGGAACAGGATACTGCAAAATATCACAGCCAAGAACTCCCTAAGAAACTTCCAGCCAAGGGGATTTCTTCTCCAAAGTAAGGCAACTGTGTTTTTATCCAAATTCCTCCAGATAAACAGTGTAACTCAGAAGCTCACAAACATAAACCATACAGAATATGTCTTGAAAAGAGCAAACTTGCATTTTAACATACTGCTGCACGTTACAGATACAAACTCAGGTTTTTTTCTGTTTTGTTTGGCAATTCAGGACCATGGTACCAGCTCAAACCAGAGCTACCTGAACCTTAGTGTAAGATCAGCATGGAATTGCCCCTTCTGCACCTGCTCTTTCTGAGGTATGCCACAATCCCAGAGCACTGATACATTTCTGTCAGTTTTTTCTGTAAGATTCTTCACATTTCAGGCTGGTTAATAATTCAATCTACACTTGAGGGGTATGAAGGCAAGTTCACACTCAGGAGTGGCTAAGTTTGGGAAATGCTTAATTCACCTGCTTAATTACCCAGCCCCTAAAATGATTTCTGTTCACCAAGAATCACACATATATACATGCAGGCACAAGATTTCCCTGCAGATCAACCTTCTCAAGAATCAAGACCTGACTTTAGCCATATAAGCCAAACTAGGAAGGATATTGGACACTCCCAATGCTATTAACCACGGGAAAGAAGATCCAGATGCAGAAAACTGCTCCTAATTCTGTCTGTGTGCAATGCTAATGCAGATCAGTCACACTGAGGAGTAGCTGTGCAACCTGTACTTCCTGCAGTTTGTAGCTCTGGAAATGCTTCTCTTTGGAAAAACAATCCACAATGACCCTCCATAGTGAGAAAAACCTTCTTAAATCATTTATAAGCTATGTATCAGTCTTAACACAGCAGTTTTCACCAGGAATTCAATGCACTTTGTTCTTGTGAATCTCAAAGGAATTTGGGATTCACAAGAACATTGGGAAAATGCATTATGCCAACTTTCGGCCCTCAGAAAATGTTCTTGAAGCTCCAGCCTACAGAGAACCATTTTGCTTCCCTGTGCCGTGCATTTTG
Source organism: Chaetops frenatus (assembly GCA_013400775.1). Lineage (NCBI taxonomy): Eukaryota > Metazoa > Chordata > Aves > Passeriformes > Picathartidae > Chaetops > Chaetops frenatus. The sequence continues at coordinate 304,278 of VZTR01020491.1, forward strand.
CAGAAACACCCCTGTGGATAGCTCATTAACAGCCCAAGAGTGTCTGAACTCCCCAGTGGAAATGGCTGATAATTTTGTTTATTTAACTAGGATGAGTTTGGAAGGTGACAGCTGAGAAAGTCACAGACAGGCAACTCGCCCTTAATACAGCTGTAAGGTTTTTTGTTATCACCACACAAATACTGCCCAGGGCTTAATTAAAAATGAAGTATCTGTAAGTCTTACTTGGTAGCATAACCCTATTTATAATTAAATAACAAGGGAGCTTTGTTTGGTTTGGTTTCAAAAATAACCTAGTGTATTAAAAACCCCAAACTATCAGGTATTTGGGTGCATTTGCCTCTACTTTCTTGCACATCCACAGCAGAAAAACCAAAGAAACCAGTCTCATTTCTGCTTGATGCTTTGGAAAAATGCCAACATGGATTTAGCATGAATATACTGATACCACTGCCTTGGAAGTTCATGGTTTTCTGCTGCTTTACAGTTCACATGGGGCTCTGGCTATTTCCATTTGCTCCCATTCACTACCTTATCTGTAGCTGAATTTTAAGTCCTGCTCTCACATTCCTAATAAAATGTTTCCCAGTAATACTGGTCATGGTCTCTGGTGCAGCTGGGGCATCCCAGTGGCACAGCCACGCCTTGGGACACACACAGATCAAAAAGCCTCACAGTTCCATCAGGAGATCCCAAAAAACCCATTTATATGCACATGATAACAAGCATATCAAACCTCTGCAACTAATTAAAATCTGACAGCTTTCTCCAAATGGCTGCTTACAAGCTAAGGGATGTAATGACAAATCACCAAGCTGGATTCCAATAAACCAGGAAAATTTTAATCATTTGTTCTAAACAGTTGCAGAAAGATGCATCTGTGCTGTGACATTTTCACTTGAGACTTTTGATCCTACATTTGAAGCTTGAGGGTACTGCACTCCAATCAGATGTCTCCACACTATTGGCAAAATACGTACTTTAATATTTATGAAATATTTCTAGATGGAGATTATGGCTCCAAAGCAAAGACTAGCACGGTTCACTTATTGAGTATCTTTACATTTTGCAGTGAAAAAATTTAATATTCTTTCCAGACTGAGTGCTCATGACACAGGCTGAATGGAGCACTCATTATTTTTATGGATAGCAACATTTTATTTATTAGTTTTTGTATTAGTGTTGCACTAGGGCTGTACTTCACAAGACTTGGTGAACTTGGTGCAAGTCAAAAGGTAATATGTGGGTCTGCAAGGTAACAAAACAATAATACTGGAAATTGATAGGCAGCATCAACATCTTAGCATTGCTAAAAGTGCCTCCAAAATAACTTTGTCATCCCACCAATTTTTAAATTTTGTGCCAGCCACTGCAAAAATGCTATTTGTCAGATTCAAGTGAGGTTTATCACGAGTGACAGGGCGTGGGGGATTGTGACAGCCATGGCTGGACATGCTATCCCAGCTGCACCCTCATCTCATTAACATCATTAGTTGTGAAAGCAGGAATAACATATCCCTGTCCTGGATTACTGGGCAGAAACACTGGTCGTATGAAAAGGGGCATAGGAAATTAATAAAAGTGTGCATGTACACAGGTTTATTCAAAAGCAGCAGCAGTAGCATTTAAAGCACAGCTTCACAGATAATTTCTGGTGTTTTCAGGAACTCAAATATCACATATTTAATTGAGCAGTGCCTACCTTTTCAAATTTAAATGTCAAGTTTTAAAATCACAGTTGTAAGATGCCTCTGTGCTTCTTAAAATATGGAATTTCTTATTACAGGCTTTGTGCTGCAAACTTTGGCAAACAAAGAGAAGAGGGAGGCTTTATAAATATAACAAGGAAGAGTATAAAACCAACCAGCTCAGAAAGCTAACTGAAACAGTCAGCGAGCAGAGGAAAAAAAAATTAAATCTTTCTGGCAATGATTCATAGTGAAAGCCTTGGAAAAAACCCTGTGCTTTCTGCCCTGAATGCTACTAAATAGTGATTTCAATGAGCTGCCCAGACAGAGCTCAGTTACACAGTGGATGACATGCAGTTGAGAAGGTCCCAGCTCCCCAAGCATTAGGGGTTGTGAATAAAATCACCAATTTGGGCCATTGGAGGGTCCAAGGAAAAGCCCTCTCACTGTCAGGGCCCACAGCTTCCACATTCCTGGTGGCCTTTAAAGCACTTCCATTTCTGTAGGAGCACTGGCCAAATATCACACAAAGAAATGCATCTTAACCCTCCTTAATAGAGTAAAACTAAACCTAGAGCAAGTGTTTATGCAACTCAATCATTAGTATAAAAAAAAAAAATCAGTTACGTAAAAGAACAAACACATTTGGGGCTGATGTTTGTGGCTGTCGCTGTTAGCCCCAAGATGAGTGGGAAGAAGGTGAGCTGCATGCACATTCCATTTTTATATCCTTTTGGCAGAAATAGAACATTGCTTAGGCATAATTTACATTTTCTAATTTAGCATCAAGGTATTGAGGGAGAGCAGTGTGCATTTATATCAGCAGACAAAAATAACAGCAACAGTGGCCTTTGAGAGGGGCAGAACGACAGAAGCTGGTGCTGCAAAGGGCAGCAGGTGTGTTGCTGTCCTGTGCCATCCATGGACACAGCTGGCTTTTCCAGGGAATTAAGTGAGTGGACAAAAAGGAAAAAAACCAATAAATCTGCCATTTCCCATAGGCAGTCTAATCTGGGTGTCATTAAACACAACAGAAATGTTCTTGCACAGACTGTCAGTCCAGAGGCAAACACTGCATCCGGAGAGCTCTGACAATTCAAATAGACTTGCACGCCCTCATTTCCCCCAGAATCACCTGATTTTCAGTTAATAATTATTTAGACTTTCCTTGCTAGTTTTCCTTTTAGTTCCCGAGACCTAGGTTCAGGAAATGCTGTTTTTACTCCACAGATGTGTGAGAAGCCAGCAAACCTTCCACAGCAGCTTCTGGAGCACAACTGAGATAGGTCCAAAATCATCTCACTCTACTTGAGCATTTCAAGAAAACCCACTAAATACGGAAAGGCTGGTGTGATATTAAAATAGTAGTTGGGGCCTTGGCAAATTCCTGACATTCAAACATCTGAATTATTTTTCTCTGTAGAGCTCGCTTGTTAAAGTGAGAAAATTTGGGGTGGGGGAGCCACAAGATTTTTTAAAATTGGGGATTACTCTCTAAATACATCTTGGCATGAGAGTGATTCTGTCATTCATAATTTCATCTCCTACAGGTTTCACAGTATATGTTATTTAAAGAAATTCATTTCCTGCTGAATCATTTATGAGGGAAAACAGGATGCTGAGAGAAAACAGACTGATCAGATGCATCAAAAGTTTTCAATATGAGCATTTACCATGGGGTTATTTCCTTCTCCCTGTCAACTCATCCTGATATTTCTTCTTGCTAGTAAAAACACATATAGTTGCTTAAGACTTTAGTTTCCATAGAAACTATTATTGGCTAAATTACATACGAGATGGTATAAAGTATGACTTCCCCAGTCCTGTGAGCATGTGTGCAGCTGCCAAATTTTTACCACCTGACCATTTGTTTCTCAGTATTTACTGGTGCCTGACATTTTTAGCTACAGCTCCCTTTAAAGAGCACAGACACTCTTTTGAGAGGCACTTCCATGCTTTCCAGAAGGCATGCGAATATTCATAGCTATTCCTTGGACAAAAGCACATTTTGAGTTATTTTATTTTACAGACCTCGTCACTGAACTTTGCACAGGAAAAGATATCTCTCAGTCTGCACATCGAACCAAAGCTTGAGAGGGTATTACCAGGTAATGTGTGAATAAAGGGAAATAAATAATTGCTTCATCGCAACTAATTATTTTCTCCTGTCCTCAAAATTCCTCTTGCTCCCTTTCCTATCTGACTCTAATGCCAACTAAAAAAGCGAAGTCCTAATAATGATTTCATAATTCCCTCACTTCTTTATACATTTCATTTTACTTTGAATGGGGGCACTTTTTCCTAACATGCACAATTAATGGGTCTTTTCTTCTTGCCTTCAGAACATGGCTCTCTTTTTTTTTTTTTTTTTCCATGTAAAGCTCTGCTGCAGTGCTCTGTGCTGCCTGAGATTTTGCCTTTCTACCAAGGAATCAGCCTTTGCATGTATATGGAATTGAGATAGAAAACTCTGTTACCATTTCTGAAAATAGCAGCTGAAGACAGGAGCCATCACTGACAACGTGCAAAAAGAAGGCGATGCTGCAGCTTCTCAGGATCTCAGGGTCATTTGAGTAGACTGCTTTTGATCTCCCAAGCATCAAGAGCCTTGGTACCCACTAAAAACTGCCTTCTACATCATCAGAAACCCAAGTTGCTGCCCACATGGTAACAGCACTGCTCAGGGGCAGCCACAAATTCATTACAGCACCCAAAAGTGTGCTCTCAGCTCATTCCCTGTAGGGTGAGAGCTGCACTTCTGTGCCTTCAAGGAAACTTTTGAGGCTAAACATTGAGAGATGGAGAAAGCAACCAGAGCAGTTGGGTGAGAAGCCCAGGAAGATGCAAAAACCATGTAAGAACAATCACTAAATATACAGGACTGGACTTACAGAAAAATGTTGTGGTGTGTTTTATGCTTTTATGTATGTTTGTACCTCGTTTTGTATTGTGAATGGTTTACTCCTTTATCCCCTCCCGGTATTGGTCTGTTCCTTCCCTAAGACCTTCCTCCAAGATACGTATCCACCCCCTTCCCTGTCCATCCCTTTCCCCCTGAGTTGTCACTCCCTATGCCTGGAAAGTTCTCTGTTCCTGCACCCATCATTAGTTTGTTCAAATGTATCCCCTCCCCTTGAACACTCCCCTGAAATGTCAATCCCTTTGCCCCTCCCTGGAATTCCCCTAAACCATGAAGCCCCACTGGTTACTTTAGATTGTATCCCTTCCCCCAGTTCATCTCACCTGTTCCCTGAGCTGTCACCCCTGATGTAACCCCTCCCATGCTCTGATCTTATTGGCCCTGCGAGCGTACCCACCCCCGAGATCCTTTCCCTTTATAATGCCCTGCATTGCCTTATTCCCTGCTCTTTGATCCCTGCTCCCCTCTGGTGCAGGCGGGACTGGAGATCCCCACAAATACACCATGCTGGAAAGGCATATCAAAGAGTCCCTCCAGCCTCTGCTGCTCCATTGCCAATGTCTGGACCAGGGAACTTCACAGCCAGGCTTGGGAGTGATCTTTGAGGGGAACGCTCCGGGAAAGCTACAGCACACACCGCATGGAGTGGGTGCAGCAGAAAAATACTGTGAGAACTGAATATAAACCAAAAAGGCTAAAAAAGAAACTGCAAACCCCTTTGTGCTTCTCAGTCCTTTTTCAGAAATAAAGAATATTCATGGCAGTGCACTGAATGCAGTGTGAGAACTGACTCTGAATTTTGGAAACTAGGACTGCCTACAGTCGTCTGAAATAATTTCTTGCTGGTGGCCTCCTATAGCAGCACACCTCACCCATTCTGGTAGCTTACTGTGGGTGAAGTTAATGCCACTGAAACATAGCTTACTATAAAAATAAAAAATAATCAATCTATTTAATGGAGAAGTCAAAGCTTATTTTAAAAGATACTTATTTCTATCAAAAAGCAGCAGTAGATCAGAGATACACTAAATGAGGTTTACAGGTTCCCGTTAAGTTTGTAATGACAACCCATGGGTGAAATCTACTCCTGGAATTCTGAGAATAGATTTAAAAATTTGCATAAACTGGCAGAAGTCCCCTAATGCAGTATAAAAATTGTACATAACTATGGGCAGAAGGAGGAGTGGTGGGGTGATGTAGAAAAAATCACCTCAGTCTCATGGTTTAGAGTGAAAGCAAGGGGAAGCAGAGCTGAGGAAAAGGGCCCCTGTGGAAGTGACACACATAGGGCTCTGTAACACTGCTCGCTTGCAGCCAATGCTCCTCTGCTCAGCCCCACAACACGGATCAGAGCAAAACTGGCATGAATGGCCCCAAAAGCAGCCTTTTATTTCGTACCATTTGCAAGATGCCATCAACAGCCAACCCAGGTGCTGTTTAGCTGCTGCCCACACACAAATCAATGGCAAAAAGCAAGCTCGTTCACACAGGTGGTGAATTTCACCACCCCTAGAGCAGGGATTTTCTCCTACCCTTCATTTAATGCCACTCCTGTCAAATCTGTAACGTGCTCTAACAAAACCAGCCTTTATGTAACCCAATAAATAAGTCACCAAGGCAATAGCTATGCATAAATTTTAGCTAAAAACATTTTGTTAGAAGAACATGAATGTCCTTTGTAAAGCAGGTAGCATTTTAAAATAATGTTCTAGACATCGTTAATACTTTATTGCTATTCATCATAGAACCATTAATCATGGTGAACTCATTTGGTATTAATGTGGATGTCATAAGGTACTTCTGTTGCATTTCAATTATAACTCAGCCTTTAAAATGCTGCCAGCACTTCATGGAGAGCTTTGAAAACCAAATGTGAATAGTCTGTTTGGAGATAACTACAACTGTTTTCTGGCACAGAAAAACAACCTTTTCCATTCCTTACTGCCTTTGGGGGGCTGGGGAGCCCCTGGGGCTGTGCCTGGGCCCAAGGCTGGGCTGCAGGGAAGAGAGGTCATCCAGACCCAGGAATATTCCTCCCACAAGATGAGAACAGGAGAAACATTCTTTTGGTGCGTTCAACCAGGGCTAAGCAGCAGCAAGGCCAAACTTTCCAGCCCCTGGGGAGATTTCAATTTTTTGCTATCTCTTGTGGGATTCCCTGAGGCGCTCTTTTTTGCTTCTGGAGCTGAGTGCTTTGGTTTTTCCTCTGATGTGCTGTGTCTGCCCAAACAAAAACACCAGAGAGAACTTAAATCTACAGCCTACTGTCTGTAGAGACTGTAAAGGAGTGCACAACACATCAGGGCAAACCCAAAGGGAGATGGTATCCCAACCTCTCTGATAGCAGCTTAAAAAAAAAACCTCAAAAATCTCTTTCCAGCCTCAAGAGGCACTGAAAGAGGAATATTACCAGCACGAAACAACATGGACTCAAACAACTATCAGCTCCTTGCCACCAGGGAAGCCAAGAACTTGTGTAAGAGTACCTTGACAAATCAGTATTTTTGTTCCTGTGCTGCCAGCAGAGCTTCCAGCAGGATTTTACACACAGAATCCAATGACAACTGCTCAACAATCCCAACACTTCTCAACAGAAACAGTGTTAAAGAAAGAAATGGCAAAATACTTCTTCTTAGCGAAGGAAACTTTTTTCCTTCTTTTCAATTTTTGCATATAATTCCCATTCTTTTTATCTAGGTCATCAATGTAACAGCGAAGCATGCAGCAAGAATTCCTACCTTGGGAGCTCTGGCATGTTTTCCACATCTGGCATCTTTGACAAGGCTGATATCCAGCAGCTCAGTCTCCTAGAAGGAAAAATTGCAATACAAGTAATTATTACATTATTCGAGAAGCCTTGTTGTGTTATCAGTGTCCCAGCTTCCCACATCCATTTGTCCGAACTGAGATCAGCTTCAAGGAGAGCTCAGGTGCACCCAGGCAATTCCAGCAGCAATACTGTGCAGGTCCCTTAGGATATATAGATTATATAGAAGCCATAAGAGTCAAGCTGATTTCCAGAATCATTAAATAGCAGCTGCTGTGCTTTTGGTTTAATCTTTTTAATACAATTCTAGGATTTTGATGCCTGTCACAGTGTGACAAAGGCAGCGTTACAAACAGAAAACCTTGCCTCTGCAATAGAAAACCTGCTTTATTGTTGCCAGAACACTTTGAAAAGTGCACATAAACCCCAAGAAATGTTATATCTATAATGATAACAAGGTTCAACAATTTTAGTGACTGTTGCTCAGTAAAACATACTTTCTGACAAGCATTTCAGAGTTCATGTGCTACTCTTGAGTTGTGGGTTATACAAAACATGCCACGCTTGGAATAAAGCTGGCACATCATGACAGTTTCTGTTCAAATTCCTGCCCTCCCCTACACACATGTAACATGAAGAATCCCCCTTCCCTGATTTGATGGAGGATTTGGAAGGAGAATGGATGCTGGAGACGGGAGCAGTGTGATTCCCAGCTGCCAGCAGCAGTCTGAAATACTTCAGCAGGAGTGTGACCACACTGCAGGGAAAGCCACCCCACTTCCAAGCATTTCGGCCTTCCAAAATAGTAACTGCAAATGCTGTGCAGAGAACTTGAAATCTTTGTGCTGGACAAAGCCCCTACTCCTTTTCTTTTTAATTCCAAGGAGAAAAACTGATGGGCATGTTGTTTTGCCATGGGTTGCTTGGGATCTGATTTGTTTTTCATTTTAAGGAACCCAATCCTGCCCAGCTCTTGCAGATCTTTGTTTTCTACTAAGACCTTCTCTACCAACAAATTTTCATGTGACAGCACATTCATCACATTCCCCTCTGTGCCCCCTAGCAATTCCAATTCCCTTCTGTTCTAGTACTTTCTGAACTACATAAGCACTTTTCCCCTTCTTCATGGAGCCTGTTCAGAGGAAACTTGCACTTTTGAAATGGTTATTTTTTGCTCTCACCTCCTTGAAAGAGGACAAGGGTATGAAAACTTGCAGATATTAGAAAGAAGCATTGGCAGGGTGATAAAAGGTGGAAGTAAGCCAAACTCCACCAATACTCAGGGCCTATGGACACAAGCACTCTTCTGACAGTGCAGGTGAAGCTTTAAATAAGAACAATTTACAATTAAGTACACCAGAGGCCTTTAGGTCCTTTTAACTTTGACTTAATCCATATGGCCATTAGGATCCTGGTGGGAATGAAAACAATGGAATATGGCAGAGCTACACAAATTTATCACGCTCAGAGCAAGAATTCAGGTGGGAAACAGGAGTTATATTTATGACACCAAACAACACACCCCAAAGTGGCGTCAAGCCCATGGTGAAATGTTCCACAGAAGCTCCAGGCACATGCAGACCATGCCATAAAAATCACGTTTCACCAACTGAAAGGACTAAGAAGCACTAAAAATAAAGGCTTTAAACAGCAAACACATGAGGGAAATGAAATATTCTGAAGAAAAATGGGTCTTACACAGAGATGCTGAGCCACACAGAGTGAATTTCAAAAGCTTTTTTTATTTGTCTGGTATCTTGGTTTTTTAAAGAAGAGAAGAACAATGAACAGAATTAGTAATTTATTCACTTACAAAAGTGCAACCAGACCTCCTGTAACATAAACACAAAAAGACCCTTTTAAGTGGAATAACATACATTAGAAAGACACACAAAAAAAGGAAAAGGCAATGAGCACTCCCAAGGACCTGAACAACCCTGCCCAGGTCTCCATCCTCCAAGATGGAGGAGGATGAGCAGGTATAGAGTTGGTTTGGAGTTTTAACTACTGCTTTCAAGCTGCTTGCATACTACTAAGCCATGTGAAGAAAATGTGACCACCTGAGGATCCAAAAACTGACAAGGGCAGTCTAAGAGTAAGGGAAATGTAGAGTTTTCTGGGGATACTTGGCCCAGCCCAGCTGCCAGGGGTCAGCTGCCACTGACCCCCTGAACTTCATGGCCCTCCTGGCCTGTTACCTCTCTGACAGAGAACACAAGGTTTGTAATCCTACCCTCCAAAACCCTTTATATCTCTGTTTGACAGTATCATTTAATATAAGTAGACGAGAGCAGGACCTGCATCCATGAAAATGCCTCTGTAGGCAGCATTTGGTGGGGCTTGGATACATCAGAATTCATCACAGGCCATTTCTTAGTACTTTGGTTCAAAAAAACCTCCTGGAATTCCCTCACCCCAGGCACTTGCTTTCATCTTTCAAACAACTAATTAAGAGGGCAGAGATCAACTTCGTTGCGAGTCAGAGGAAATACAATTTCCTATTTCCCTATTGAAAAACATGGGCAGATTTTTGTAAAGGCAAAATACGCTTGAGCAGTGGCCAAAGAAATGCCCCACTTCCTGTGCAGCAAAATAGCCCAAGCCCTCCTCCACCTCAGTCAACAGGAGTTTTGTTAACAACTTCCTCCATCCAGGCTTGGAAAACACTCCCTTGTGTTGCAGGAGCCACGGAAGCCATAGCACCTAGGGGGAAAGAAAAAATCCAAATCCTCTGCAAGTCCAATTTTTCCCTGTTTAGAGACATTCAGTCATTGCTGCTGGGACTTAATCCTACAACAGAGTAACATCTCTTAATGCAAGTGGTAGATCCCTCCAATAATTTATAATATAAAAATTCCAGAGAAGTGAATTATTAATCTTAATGTTTGTTTTCAATTAGCAGCCGAGACAGGGATGCATTCAGAGAGGGCTGCATTGTGCAATCTCACTTTTATGGGTGCACACACACACTCACAAAAGCAATGGATTGTGCAACCCTCAGTGTCTGCTCGAGCACTTGTAATTAGACCCATCTGAATTTAATATAATAACACCAATTTATACCAGCTGAGGACCTGGCTCACTTCTGTTTTAAACTGCCCAAAATGATGCCAGTGGTGCCTAGGGAATGTGCTTGTGACATAACCCCAGCTAGAAAGAAGCAGGATCCTCATGGATCCTGCTGGAGAGCCATCAGCAGCAGGATCAACTGTCCTACAGAACAAGGAGTGTCAAGGAGACCCAGCAAGAGCAGGTGTGCCCTACAGCAGCTGCACAGGTTAGGCAGTCCAGAGAGCCAGCTGCTTTACAGACATCCCTAACAAAAATAATTCCCCTCTTCTGCAAACACTCATTGTGGCTGAGTAGTCATGTATTGCTCTGACCTCAACTGTTCAACCTCCACTCCCATGTCCCTTCTGGCTGGATGTTCTTTTTTCCCAATGTATGGCACAGCTCCCAGCCAGTGCCACTTAAAGAGAAGGTCTAACCAATTAAACTCTGTAAACTAATTTTCACTTAGCTGGAAAACCTGTGGCTTCAGTGTTTCAAATCTGAAGAAGAAATTGTGTGCCTGAAAGCTATCTAATTCTTCTAAATATTACCAATCAGTCTACTACAAGACACTGCCTTTAAAGTTTGCCCAATACAGTGCTAGCAAAATAAACTTTGGAAAATTAAGCCAGTTTTCTAAACAAGCAGCATTTAGTGCTACTGGATGGCAACATCTGGTCAAAGTTTTCAAAGGGGTAAGGCAAATTTGCTGAAATGAACTTCAAACAGACTCAAACAATGTTTTCTATTGGGAATAGTTAATCAAAATGAAATGGTACTTTAATATAGAAAGACTGTTTTATCATTTTCTGAATATGAAAGCACTGAATACCTTTGGAAGGAAAAGAAATGTATGCAGTAATGCGCTATACTTATTTTTTATTCAGCATTTTTAAAATGTTATTTTAAGTGAAACCATGTGACTACTGTCCTAACAACATGTTAGAAAGAATATACTGAGATCAACACTTGAATCTGATGTGGAACAATTACAGGATAATTCAGGTTGGAAAAGACCTCTGAGATCACCGAGTTCAACCTCTGACCAATTACCACCAATAGCACCAAGTGCCATGTCCAGTCTTTCCTTCAGCACCTCCACAGACTGTGACTCCACCTCCTCCCTGAGCAGCCTACTCCAATTTCTAATCAGCCTTTCTGTAAAGAATTTACAAGTTATGAAGAAATTGCAAGCTATGCTGCAGAACTACCCTAGGCCCTATAGGTCTGGGATAAATACATATAGAAACTCATCAATTTACAGCCATTTATGGGATACACCTCACTGAGATTTCAGGGATTTTGACACTGATCCATCAGGCACACTCAGATTAACTCCAGGATGAATTTCTCCACAGTGGGATTGAATACTTAGCATCAGTTCCAAAAGGGTTGGAACCTTTCCTTGCAAAGCTAGGGGATGTCATGTATCATTTCCCTGTTCAGAACATACCTATTTTTCCTTATTATCATTAAGAATAAATTGAATGGAACACAGCAATTTGTCTCCTCATCCCAGAGGAAAACCTTGGAGGACTGGTGAGACTGATTTAACAGAAACCTTCACCGACAGCTACAAGCAGGAACAGCAAGGTTGTCAGTGACTGTAATTGGAGCTCTGCTAAGGTAGTGCTGTGCTTCCCCAAAAGTCCCATTATATAATTCATAAGCTGCATCCCAGTAGAGAGAGATAGTCCCTGAAGAAGCTGTCTCCATGCTTCCTCCTGGCAGCACACAATTCAATTATTGGGCATCAAAATTATGGGCTGTGTCAATAAGGCAACAGCAGAGAGGCACGTACACCTCAAATCAACAGGAGAATTCTCCTCAACAACAGCAAAGTCTCTAGCTGCACAGTTGTCCTCCACAAGTTCAAAGTATTTTGTTACATTCCCACCCATTCTTCTCAAAGAAAAATATTAAGAATTATATTATTAATGCTAAAACTTGCCAACCTGCCCAAAGCAGACAGACCTCCTTCTTGCTCTTTACAGGTGATGGATAAAGCAGCAGCAAGGCACTCAAATGATGGAACAAAGGCTCAGGTTAAGCTCTTATTCCTAGAGTAGCCCTTGATTTCTCAAATGGTCAATTAAACAGACAAAATTTTAACTTGGTTAAAATGGCTTCTGAATTCTCCATGTTGTAAACATCTGTTACAAAATCCAAAGCCTAAAACAAATCCACCACCCTGGCACATGAAATGAAAATTTGGGTGAGAGGCACAGCTGTTCCTGAGGGCCAGGAGAGACAACAAACACTCTGCTGCCTCCACTACTTCACTCAAAAATCTCCTATTTTCAAGCTTTTCCTTCCTGGCCAATGAGCACTGGCAGAAAATCACTGCAGCCCCATCCACGTCAGGCCCATTCTGAGCATGAGGCCAGGCACATCTTACCACACACTGAGGGGAATTTCCAAACCCCCAGGGAGGAGGGTCCAGAAGAGGGGACTGTTTGCCATGGGGTTGGGGAGGCATTGCTGCCATTTGTTCTGTTACCTGCAGTGACAAGGGACATCCCACAAGGCACGGAGTGACAGAGATGGAAGAAAGGACAGAGATGAGCTCCTCTTAGCAGCAGCAGCTGCTTGGGAAACAACAGTGGATGGGTTTAAACCCTGCTTTGACCATATGGCTCCCTAGGCCTGGCCTACCATTTCTGAACTGGCAAAACCATGGGGCTTGGCATCACAGAGAATGGAAATTTTTCATGTATTACTTTAACGGAATGAGAACAAAATGATTTCTTACTACCCAAAATGTATCATCTGTAAATTTGAACTTGTGCTAAACTTTACTTGGTGGTCGCTAATTCTTAATTCAAAAAGACTTGGGGGACCTCAGCAAGGCAAGAACCAGCATTTATGATTTGACTCAGCTGCTCTGGGAGTGAGCTCCAAACACCTTGCAAGGTTTCCTGGTACTTCAAGAAGAACCTACAAGCACAGTTACACGACATTCTTCCTGCAAGGCCCTTACAGGAAGCATTCCTATGGGAAAACAAGGCCAAAACTGAAAAGTTTTGATAACACAGAGTCTCTCAATGTATCCCTGGAGTTGTAAGAACAGCAATATTTTTTAGTACAGGGAAAATGATCTGCAGTTTATATAAAGCATAAAACATTGAGCTATTAGGAAAAAAAATGAGAGGGAATTTTCATGCTAAGCGCCCTTTTAATAATGAAAGTGAAACAATTCTTCTGCAGCTGTGCATAGAGTTCTTTGCTGCCTCATTAAAGGAAAAATTCATCTACTCAGATTTACAGATGCTGTGGCTGAGCAGTCTAGAAACAGGCACAGGGATTTAACAATACAAATCTTAGTGCAAAGAAAGAGGAAGCAGAAGAACACAGTAAAGATTTGCTGCCTGCCTTCATCCCAGCAAACTGACCATCACAGTGAAGACTCAGTATGCTATGATCAGCCATCATCCCAGGTGTTAGAAGTAATGCACTGGAAAAAGAGAGAATTTCCATACCAGGTAAGACTTCAGCCATTCTGGTATTACAGTTCAAGCCCAAAGTCACCAGTGTTGATAGGGTATAAGCTCAGCTTGGTATATAAAAATAATTACTTCCCCTGTCATTTATAGTGTCAGTACATACTAAAAAAAACCAAGCCACAATGCTTAATCTTACAGCCTAAATACACCAATCAGTGAATGTAAGGAGCAATGGATTTATGATCTCCCAGACACAAAGAAAAACAAAGCTGGAGAAGTACCTCCCTATCCTAATCCCACACCCATTAACATGGTGTTCTCCTTATCCCACTGCTGCCTTTGCCAGTGCTCTCCCTTCCCAGGAAAGGCTCCACCACAAGCACACTAAAACCCAGAAGGTTCTCACCCAAAAAACTTGGATTGTTGCAGTTGGCAGTGGGAATTGTGTGGACAGGAACACCTTGAATGTACCTGGTTGGAACTGGTTTGGATCTGCTAAAATTGTTTTCATGCTGCTGTTCGTCCCACTCACCCAAGCAGGGGAGAACAGGAGGAAAAGGAGAATTCATGAGGTGCAACCATATTCAAAAATGAAAAGAGCTAGGGGTAGACCTGCTCCAGAAGAAAATACAAAAGCATCTTGTAGGCAGCCTTCATAATGGTACTTGACTGATTTTTATTCACATAACTGAGAATAACCTGCAAATTTGTAGCTTTAGAGCCACAAGGAAAAGTACAGCAAATTGAAGTTCTAAGCAGCGTATTAAAAATCAACAAAAAAAGCAGTATTTTTATTAAGGAACTTCTTTCAAATCACAACTCAAACAGGTATGATTACATGCCTGCCCAAGAAGGGATTTATCATATTTTGGGGGTGATGTTCTCATGCTATTATTTCCCACTGACAGGGGATCACAAACTACATGGAGCATTATTATGGTTTTTCCTTTGAATCAAGTAAAATGTATTCTTTTCAAAGTGCCCCAAACAGTGAACAGCTGGAGCACAGATTTTCATCCCACATGGAAAACCACTGTACAACTCCTACCTCCACCATACTGCAGCTAGCTCCTCCTCAGGAAAATCTGTCCATCAACAGAAGGTTTTTCAAAGACTGATTGAGATTCAAGTCTTTTGAACTTCTAGAAAAATCCTTTTTTTATGCATGCAGCATAAGTTGGAGGCATCTAAACAGATACCAACAAATTATTGGCTCTGACTGCTTGATTTTTAGAAAATACTTCAGCAGGTGAGGGTATTTCTGGCAGAACACTGCTCTGGAATAGTTCTCCTTCTGACTAGTTGGGTTTGGAGACTGAACATTCATGTCAACAGCACAGAGCTTTTGGCTGGTCTATATTAAAACAATAAATGCATTTTACATATCTAAATTTAACACTGTTGGGAGATTAGGACCTTGGAGTTGCTCTGCTCCCCACCTAACACCAGGAGTTCTAATGTTAAGGCACAAACACAGAAATCCATGCCCTACTTACATGCCTGCCACTTCCATGGATGGATAAAGAGAATCAATTAAAAACTGTATGGAAGTAGAATGCACATTGCTGCCAACTCCTCTTGCTATAGCCCTGGCACGTGTTACTTAACTGGAAAATCCACAGTCCAGGCACAATTCCAACTGGAGACTCCAGCTATAACATGCTGCTTGAGCACTAACAACAACAGCTGAAAACCTGCAAAACCTGGAGACTGGAAAAAACCTAAAACTTCTACAATTTAGGAAAAAAAAGGAGGAGAAATAACCTGAGCAGCTGCAGGCACATTAGTCTGATAGGCAAAGTTCTGGATGAGATGATGAAAGGAGTATTAATCACATGAAGGCAAAACAACAAAAAATAAGACACCGCATGAACTTGCCAGCCAGATCATACCTAAGCTGGTAATTTTTCTTTTTTCTTGGCACAGGAAGCTTTGAAGATCTTCTCTGCCTGAATTTTGATTAATGACATGAGCCAGAATTGACAAATCATCCCAAACTCTGGTCACCAGTACTCTGAGGTGAATCTAACCTGAAGGAGCTACAGAGAAGGTTCCAGAAGCAATCACAGAACCCAGAGCAGGCTCTTGTTAGAGGAGACTCAGAGAGCTTGGCTTCCACCAAACAGCTAAGAGGAGGATGATTATTTTCTATAAATACATACATTGTATAATCAGCTGAGAGGAAGAGGAGCTATTCAGTCTAGAAAGAAATAAGAACTGAGTTATATGGATTCTAATAAATGTGGGCAAAATTAGGACTATTTTTCTTCAGATACTGAAAGCAAAAATCACTTTTAAAAGGGAGGTTGATGTGTTTCTGAATACTGAAATAATACATGCACTACACAATATCCATAACCATAGAACACAGAAAATGTTTATCTTACAGTAGTGGTCTAAAGGAATTGTATTTATTTACAGTAAAATCTTGGAGTTCTCACGACTCCAACCATGATGCAGCTTTATCTCCAAAGCTACTACTGGATAGTTCAGAGAGTAACTCATTAAATACTAATTTGTAAGTGACCCATCTGGCAGGTGTTGATACTCCAATAATTTCAGAAGAGATTTGTACTTTCAGGCTCTTTATATAAACATCAGAAAAAGGCAGCAGAAGCTGCACATGAGGAGGGAAAAGCTTTTCTCAGCCAGATCCTCAGTCTTTCCCAGCTGCTCTCAAGGAGGATGAAGCACACCAACAGCATCAGCTGAAGATGTCCACACACACCAAAGAGATGAGAAATGTGCAGGTGAGAGCACAACAGATCTATAAGGAAGCACTGGCTTGTTCTGAGGGAAATCATATTTTGCTTCTTCAAATGTGCACAGTCCCTAGTGCAGGAATTTGGCAGCAATATTCCATTTCTCCCTGTGCAGTGCCACAGACTGTTACTCCATCCTCCCACAGCCCCTTCTATTTCACCTGCTGCTGCCACACTTTAATTTCCCTTATTACCTCCATTTGCTGCTTACCTTGTAAATATAAGTGAGTTTAAAACAGTTGTTTGTTCAGTGTTTATTAGGAAATTAATTAGAGGAGAGTAAGAATTGCTTGCTAATTTATTCTTTACAAGCTGTAATCATTATTATTTTTGCATGCTCCCAGGGTTTATGGATAAGTGCATCTTAAAAATCAAAGCAAAAAAAACCAAAAAGAAGAATCCCAAGATCAGAATCAGTGGGTGAATCTCTACAGATTTAATTTACATTCATCTGCTATTAATCTGAATGCATAATATTCTTCACCATTATTTTATAAATCTCTAGATAGAGCCGGGAGATTATTTTTATTGAATTATTTGCATTCACGTGCCTCAGATTCTTTTAGTCTTGGCAGTGGTGCCTGAAATTGGAATTTACACTGAATGAGGAAATACGGGTCATTCTGCAAACACAACAGAGATGAAGTCAATGGCAACTTGTTGGAAGACCTTGAATTCTTGCCAAGCTACGCTTCCCAAAATATTTTGCCCTACACCACACTCAAGCCTCAATTACCAGCTACTCTCTCCTGCAGGAGCCAGCTGCTCTGAGCATCAAAGGCACATACACAGAACAGAACCAAGTTGTAAATCAGCAAAAAACCCGTGAGGATGGATGATTAGCTCTTCTTATCTTTCATCAAACTGAAGAACACACTTTTCTTAACAGGGACTCACTTCAGCCTACACCTGAAGTGTGCCAATAGTTGGATGTGTTCAGCATTACACTCAGCACACTCTGAACTTTGCATTTTATTCCTTGCCTGAATCCAACACTCTGGGGCTGTTACAAGGTGGGGTTTTTTTGTTTTTTTTTTTTTTTTGCTGACTGTGTCCCATCTCCACTTGTTGGCAGCACAGACACAAGAAGATATTTTCCTTCCCTATCCGGGCACTCTTTGGCTCTTTCCTGTTTATATTTTCTCCTACTATGTGGAACTAAAAGCAAGGCAGCAAACCCAAGGTTAGCCCTGTTGTCTGATGATGTTTCCTTATTTAGCAGCTCATTTGACTACAGTTGTTGTTTTCTCTCCCAGAAATGTTCTCAGTTCTGTTCTCTGGAGCATAATTATTACAAGTACCTTTCCCCCACCAGCAGCATGCCAAGACTTCCTGACTTTGCAAAAAGAAGTTTGTGTTCTTGAAGGTGACTGAAACACAACTTGAAGAAAGTACTGAAGGACTAAATCCTGGCAGGGAATTGCAAAAGGAGAGGACCCAAATACTTTGCAGTCCCCCAAGCCTCTGCAAAAGTTTTAAAAACCTCAAGGGCATTTTTCACAACACAACCAACCTGCAAGCCTGAAGGGCATTTAACACCCAGACACATTGATTTGAATCCTTTTGTATCTCATATTGTCAGAAGAATCGTCTCGCTTTTCCAGTGCTCTCCCTTACACAACCTGGATGTCAGCTCTGCATTTCTTTTCCAAACTTGAACCACTCAGCATGAAATAATCCTGCTGGATGATTGCCTGGGCTGGGGTGTGTTGGTTGTTATTATTCTTAATGCAGCAGCCAAGGTGACTTCACCAATTTCCTCAAATCAGCCTGCAATTTCTGTAATAAGGCACATCCTAGAGAAGGAGATGAACGGGAGTCAAAATGCTTTGGGAAATGTTTCATGCATGCTCTGAAATAACAACTATTCTTGTATGTGGGAAGATCTTATGCCTTCCTGCTTGGAAAAATACCTTTGGATTTCAACAGTCAGCAAGGTTGTCGCTACCACATCTGTAAAAATACAGCCAAGTTTGGGCAAACTACTGAAACATCTCCGTTTGCACAAAATGAATTAAAAAACCATAGAGAATATATGTGCATGCTGTTATTCTCATAATGCATAAGGGAAATTAAATGTTTAATCTAGCATTTCACAACATCTAAGTGCTTAAGCGCACAGCCTAAGTACTGTCTTAACAAGTGTCTCGTTTCTTTCTAAATAAAATTTCACATGTAATGAAATTACTGGTAGGAATCAAGGGAATGATTTAGGATGTCTTTCAAAGCAGGCTAGGCTGCCTCCAGAATAACACCAAAAAGTGCTATTATTGAGTAAAAAGCATGATAGTTGCAGGGAAAAAAGACTCACACACTTAGAAAAAGGAATGCTTTTTCCGTAATTATGTGGATTGAGAAACAGCTATTTTTGTCAACATCTTCAAAGAGACTTTTCAAGTTATGGAAAGTAAACAGAGGAAAATTACAACAACATCTTTCCCTCCCCCCTCCC
>VZTR01020491.1:323376-339876 GCA_013400775.1 Chaetops frenatus
ATGATGGTTTGAAAACCAACAATGAGAAAACAAACCTATTTAGGAGAACAAGGAGAGCAGCATTTGGGCAGAGGCTGGGGTCAGCGGGATCACCGACTGTGCTTTTAGTCCATGGGCACATCCGACCAGGATTTTACTGATAAGAATTTAACTGCAGTTTTTCAAAAATCCCTCCCACAACACACAGCTGGGCTGGCTGTAAGTCAGGGCAGGAGAGGTGATGACACAAGACACCCAAAATTAAAGCCTGGGTGACAGCTAAGCCCTGTAAAAGATATGTGGTAGGGGAGAGAGCAAATAAACAGGAACTTGTTAGAAGGTCATGTCTGTGTGTTTTGTCGTCAACCCTTGCAGCCTTATAATGACAATTATGATATTTAGGGCTATATTTGGTGGGGTTTTTTTCTACTACTGTTTGTGAGTCCAAGGTCCTGTATAATAATTACAGGGTTAAACACAGATTGGGATGTGTAGAGGGACACACAAATTTTTAGGTACTGATGTCCCTGGCTGCGTACCCAATAAAAAATGCTTTATCCAGTTAAACCAGACTCAAATTCTCATTGTCCTTCCCCAGGATAAGCAAACTAATTATAGGCCACATTTTAGCACCTTCCCCTATTTTTTGCAGGATTTTTTATATGAAAACCCACAAAGCATCTCATAGAAGGGTCAAGAGTGACCATAATAAACATGTTTTACTTAGTGATGGGCAAACACAAAACTGGCAGAAACTGTGCAATTGTCTCAAAAACAAGCAAATAAACACAGGGACTTGTGACACTTTCTTCCACACATTTACACACATTCTTGTTACAAAACTTGCCTCTTCTGTAACAAAGGAAATCCCCCCTCAGACACATGATCTAATATTTTATACTTCTTTTTTTTGTCTGGATTATCTCCAAGATCTTCCAAACTTGATTCAAAACAATAATCTGTGTATCAACAGTTCTGGGACTGTGGGTATATGACAACGTAATGGCATTCCCACAGCAAACACAATTTTCCATTCATAAAAAAAAAATTGCAGAAACAGTTTTAATCTCTCTGAAAGTCTGGCTTTACTGACAGTCCATATCTAAATTTACCTTTTTCTATACAGAAAGGCCTCTTACATTTTAACTGTGGTTATCTGTTTTTTAAAATAAGTTTTTATTTAGGCTGGTAGGGGCTTAGTCTCTCTCAGCAGCCTTAAGCTTTCAAAAGGATTGTTTACCACTTCAATTAACAGAGAACAGAATAATATGACCAATTAAAAAGATGAAGGAGCTGGAGTTTTATATTAAACTTGAAATTACCCTTATGGATAAACAAACCTTAGCCAATTATTGCAGCAGCAAAACAAATTAAGATACAGTCTCAGACCAGATTAAACATGAGATTAATTTCTTGAACAAGTATGTGCCCAAGATGGGAGAACTCAGCAGCCACAACCCTGCGTGTCCCTGTCATTACAGCCCTGAAGGAGGAATTTGGTAATTCAGGCATCGGGAAAGCACCAGTAGGAATGGTATTTTAATACTTTTTCCATTATTTGGTGTAACTTTTGTTATGAGTTAACAGACTCATTTGTGCTTCAGGAAGATCCTATCAATATTTGAGAAGCACATTCAACCTCCACCAAATAAATCAACTGGACTTTTATTGCCCTGGATATAGAATCTGCATTTGATCATCTCATAAATAATTGCTCACCTCTGATCCTCAGAAGAGTTTGAATGGTCCATTATCAGGCAGAAGTCTAAATAACATACTATTACTATTCCATTGATGGAACAATCTCCCCACCTCCAAAATTCATAATTAAAGAAGCAGGCTGGGCATATTGACTCTGTTCACTTCAGAAATATTGGAGACATTTGTTTCTTCTGCATTTGCCACATAGGAACAGGAATCTGCACAGTGTCTTTCCCCCCAGCAATAAATGTAGGGAATAGATCTCAACATCCACTACTGCCTGATTGATTTGGTTCCTGAAGGGGCTCCATGCTCCCTCAGAATCCAAGGCAAACTAAACACCAGACACTATGAAGAAACAGGAAAAACCATTTCCCAAACAGATTTATAAAGGAAATTTGGAAAAAGCCAGAGAGTTAACATTTACTTTGGCTACATAAACCTTCCTAAAGTTTCTCTGGGATACAGGAATGCTCCTCAGAACTGTCTCAGTATGATGGTGCCTCTGGCAGCTGCTGTGGAGTGGGTTTCCCTTCAGGACCTCCTCCTGAGCCATCCCGTCCAAAACCCTGCTGTGTGGATAAGGGAAGTGTGGATGTTGTTGGCTGCACACGCTGAGTGCCTGCACTTGGCTCCACAGTTCATTCCTGCTGGGACTCCCTGCAGCGCCACGAGCCTTTGGGAAGCTTCAGAGGACAGGGAAAGAAACACATCCTGCGCCCTTTGCTGCTTTACAAGTCCAGGAGCCAACCCACATTTAGTAATAAAATGTGCCCTAGGCAGAATCATCGCTTCTCCTTTTAGATGTGCATGCAGCAAGTCCCTGTTTCTCTTCCCTTTCAATCTCCAAATTAGTTTCCAGAATGCTTTAGGTTATTTTAAAAGGGAAAAAAAAAATCTGCAAAACTTGCTTCTGGTACCTGATAGGGAAATGGATGTATTTCTACAGCAGCAACTGCCCTCGCCACAGACCTTCCTACATCTGCATTTACAGCTCCCTGAGCATAAAGAGATAGGAGGAAAAAAAAAATCTGATTTGAATTTATTATGTCATTTCTATGGTTTTTACGGAAGACATGTTAACAATGGTCTGCTATGCATGCAGGTTAACATGCCTCTCACATTATGGAGTCAATATCCCACGCAGTGTAAATCTCAAAGTTCAGCATGCCCCGAATTAAGTCCTGTAATGACTCCTAAAGATGACAGTACAATCTCTAATGTCAATACCATACTCTAGTCCATGGTTATAATTTGTTCGGTCAATAATTCACCACAGTCTATTAAACTTAGTACTGGCTTCCTCAAAAGCGCTAAAATGTTTAAAAGATCCCCAATGGCATATTTATAGTTATCTATAATTGGCTCTGCAGCATCACAGGAGCACATCACGGAAATTATACATATAAATCAGACCACGATCTTAATTTCACACTTATTCTCCAAGGACTGGCATAAACAATTGCAAAACCTCCTGTAGCTCATGATAGCCTTAATCCATAGCCCAGGCTGCACAGCCAGCAAGACTCCTCCGAGTTTGTTCTCCTTTGACTACGTCAAGAGTCTGAGCAGAAGCCGAAAGCCAATTCCCAGCTGAAATGACAGGACAGCTCCTCATTAGGAGGAATCATTGTGATTCCACAGTGTAATTCAGCTTCAGCAAGCAGCTGAGAGCAGTCAGGTCTTCAGGATGCAGCTGCATGGAAAAGGATTGGCTGTGGGACTGCATGGAGTTATGGATGTGACAGGGAAAGTGTCCCTGCCCAGCAGATCTCCACAGATCCACCATGGAGGGCTCCTTCCTATCCAGGTGTAACCTTCTAGGTGACACACAAGTCCTGATCAACAACAGTCATAACACAGCTCTGATTTTCAGAAGGTTGAACAGCAAGTGCCAGCTTGGTTATCTCTACTACCTCACTCTTCATTATTAAAAAAAAAAACAAACAACAAAAAAAACCCCAAACCAATACAAGCAACCAGTGCAGAAGTGCTGAATGCTTTCAAAAGTTTGTATCTACCTTTGTGATAGATATAACCTCCATGAGAAGGAAAAAACAATGAAAGAAAAAAAAAAAAAAAAGACTGGCAAATGTTGATGTACAGCCGCTCATGTTATAACACACTGCTGGAGTCCTTTTTCCATCCATATGCCAGGAACAATTGACCTAAGGCAAGGCTTTTTTATTGCAACTTTTGGCAGATGCAGTCAATAGCCACTATTTACAATTATGCTTTTGTGTGTTTCCGCTGCAGTATCTCTGTCTAATTGTCAAGATAGGACTTTGCCATATAATTATTCAAAATGCATTTAGTAAGTGATGCAGATGGAAGATACAGGAGGAAAATAATCCCAGTATGAAATTACATTTCTAACAGCACTCTTCAGTGCATCTCTCTCTAAGCAGAACGTATATGGCAAGCTAGCACTAAAAACCCTCTACTAAAACCCCTCCTTGTTCATGTTTCCTTCAGTAATTTAACACCCTTTGTTTTCTTCATCTGTAGTGACCAGCAGCTGGACTTGCACTGCAAAATCCCACTTCTACCACTCCATAACACAGATCTGCTTAGGGCCAAAACCCACAACATAACTGGAGTCCCCTAGACCCATGCTTAAAACAAAAATCCCATGTTCCACACCAGGGTGACAGGGCTAGGGGACTGGACCTGGTATAAGCATGGACCTGCTGCCTCCAGAAGTTACAGTTGAAAAGTTAAACTCAGCTTGATTCAGTGCAGCTGAGCAGATTATGGCATTTCTTTCAGCTGACAAATTTTTGATGTGATACTTCAAGAGGGTGATAAATTTATTTTAAGATGATTAAATTTGTCACATGACAAGATCATCTAATGCCAGAGGTCCTGAACTTTCCCTCTGAATAGCTGAGGGTGGATCAGGCAGGTACCAGTTTAGTATCCAGCTACATCCAAGCTTCTCTCATCTGCTCCTGGGACAGCCAAGATTTTTGGAAAGGTGGAAAAGAGAGGCAGGGGGGAGCCACAGGAGTTTCAATATCAAATATATGACATGAAATACACTGTTTGTACTTGCTTTCAGGGCTCTTTGCAAGTATCACATCTCGATGCCCCTCCCTCGCTTTCATGCTGCTTTTCGTGAGCATCTTCTAAGCAAGTGATAAGAGAAAGCTGCAGGCTGGAATTTGCAAATGCACCGAGTGTGGGAGTTGCTCAATTCCCCCTGGAATAAATGCTATAAGCACTAGCAGTGCTAATGGAGGAAGACAGCCAAGAATGATTCCTCTGAGACACCAGCTTGTCTGAATTACCTGTTCTATTAGGACTCTTGGAGGACAGAGGAGCTTTGGCAAAGCTGTGCTTCCAATATCTCTTTCTAAGCCAGCCAAATTAGTGTAAATGAACAATGGCAGGCCAAAAAAAGCTTCAGCAATATAATGTAGCTGTGTACTAAATATAGCACAACAGTGTGCATTCTCTTCTGAAATGCAACTCTAACAAAATGCAAAAGGTAACTTCTAAATCCTCTCAACACTTTTCTTTGCACATCCCTACAAAAGATGAAGGATCAGGTACTGCCCAGTTTTTGCAATCCTTGAGCGAAAACACTGCAGACTAACACACCAGCATAAATAACTTGACCATTGCTACATAATCAAGTGGCAGCAGAGTTCACTGCATCTGTTCACTAAGGGATTATAGGAAAGAAAACTGGAAGAAAAAATTGCTCCTCAGCAGGCACAGGAATGGACTTGTGCAATGATCCCTCAACAAACACTGCCGGTTCTGCTTCTCCTAAGCTGAACAAGCAATGGAAGGAATTGTTCTCCTCCTCTGCTCACGTGTGTTTCCCCAATGCCACGTCTGAGCAGCTCCTGCAGCCATGGCAGAACCAGGTTGATGTTCCCACTGAACCAGGCTGCAAGACACCTACTCCAGGCTGGGAAAGGAACGGCTGCACACCCACAGGCTGCCAGTTCTGCTTCAAGCTCAGCTGAGAGCACCCACCAGCCCCTGTCCCTGCCTCCACAGGCAACAGAACCTGATGAGCTCAGTCTCGCTCCAATGGGAGAAATCAAAAGTTCACACAATCCAGATAGAGAAGCATTTTAGCAGGCTCCTGTTGGCATGCTGAGCCAACAGATCTCATTATTTCCTTTCATTTAATTTTTGTTGTCTGCAGATAAGAAGTATTTGTTTTTAAAAAAAAAAAAAAGCCACCAAGAAAAGGTAAAATACTTCTGGGCTTGTTGCAGAAAGGCTGAATAGTGAGAAAATGCTAAGGGTCAAAAAGACTAAATTCCCTATCCAGCTCCAGTAGCCCTGCCAGCTCTGCCTCCTGACTAACAGCATCCCTGAGATGCTGCCCATACTGCCAGTGGCAGAACTGCTCATATTTGATTTCCTCTCTTCCATCCTTTGCTCTCATTCCTCCAATGCTCTGTCGTGGCATCCCCTCCTCAGGCTCTCGCTCTCCTAACCCTGCCAAGCCACCTCTTGTCTATTCCAAGCTTTTTGTGCATCTACAAAAGTGACCTCGTGACCCCTTGTAAAAGTCACCTTGACAACACAAAGGGACAGGCAGAAGATAAACACACATTTCTCAGTGCTGCCTGTAGCATCAGCCTGACTTGCTAGCATGGGAACTCTTCTTCCCTGAGCTATTCCTGCTCCATCACGTCCTCTGTCCCCACACAGCACTGGCTGGTGGATCCAGCTGCTGCCTGCAGGGTTTAAGAGAAGGTTGTGCATAATTCACACATCTCACAGGACTGGATTAAGCCTGGAAGCTTGGCCATCCAAGTGCAGGTGGAGACATTGCTGCTGCAGCAGCCAAACAAATCTGCTGGCAGCCCCTCACATCATCACTCCATACATCACAGTAAAGTTCTCTGCCAGCAGTTTTGGCTGCTTGGAGCCTGGGCTGGAGTCATCTGTGCAAGGCAGGATTTCACCATGGACCCTTCCTGCAAATAACATCTCCTTCCTCATGCAATCCCAAACATGCTGTGATTTCAGGCTCAGGATGGCTGCTCTGGCCATAATGAAGTGCCTGGGGTTTATTCAAATATCATGATTACACAGTAAGGTGTAGCAAGCACAACTTTTGACCAACCAGCATATGGTAGAAGAGAAAGACAAGATTGTTAGAAGAGAATCACCCAAACCTGCCCTCTCCCACAGTTTCTACTTTGGGGGCAGTTTTGAGCAAAAAGAAAGTCCAGCTGATTTCAGAACATTCATTTGGAGAACAGGTAGGGCAAGGCAAAAGCAGACTTAATTTAAAAATTAAAATATTGAGACATTCACTTTTATGCTGACTGAACACTTTCTACAAGAAGAAAATTGACCGTCTTTTCTCCTTTCTGCCTCTCCAAAGAAGCTCATTTTCTTCTAGTTGCTATCTTGCAGAAATAGTAAGTATTGACTCACAGAACTTGTGTTTAGTATCCTACAGCAAACAACAGCACGTGCCTGTACTTGGAATCTAAGAAAAAAGGAAACCATGTTTGTCCTCACACAATCAGGCAAGCCAAAATTATTTGGGGGATAGTTTTAAATCACACATGTGTTTAAAAATATATATGGAAACATACTTTTGGTTTGTTTAAACCAATAATTCATGTCAAGGACCATCAGCTTCAACTCCTCATAGACTTTGATGGCTTGTTTAGCCAGAAGGGAGAAAAGGAAGTGATTTCCTTTTGCGGTAAAAAAGGAAAATAAACAACCCCCCTCCATTTCTCCAGACCCACTCCTCCTCACACACACATACCAGAAGACCCAAAACCAAACAAACAATAGCCCCAGAGAAAATAAACATTAATGAAACCAAACAAGCATAAAATTCCTTAAAATGTATCACCTTTACAGAGAACATTTGGCATCCACTTCAAAATAACAAATGGGGACATGCAGCCCATGTATCTCCTCCCTTTGCAGAAATAAACTGAGAATTGCTGTGATACTTAAGAGATCCATCAACAACAAAAAAATAACCAGTGAGGTTTTTCCATGTGTGTGTCTGCAGACCTACAGTGTTGACAGATTCTGCCATCTTCAAAATATATTAAATGTTGTTTGAACTGTAGCTCAGTATTTAAAGTTGGCGAGTCACACCTAAATTTTCCAGACCACCATTGAGAATACCTGGAAAAAACAATGCTGGTTTAGGTATTCTCCACATCACCAAAAAAACCACACATTTAGGGCATGTGCATATGCACAGCAATGTACATGACACTTTGTATTTTATAGTTGTGTCCAGTGATCCAAAACAACAACAAAAAAATTAAACAACCTTATGTGTTATAAGAGTCTTTAAATCATGTATTTAAGCTTCTTTGTTACATGCTCTTGATCCATTTTTTACACTATTTAACAATTTTCTTTTCACCTAACAAGAGCCAAGAAAATTCCTTTCTAAAAACAAGCAAAAAAATCTGTTATGTCACAATGGAACTGCAGAAATTGGGACTTTGAACAAAACAGTAAACATGACGAGGTTTGGGCTTCAGAGGATCTGTGGACATCTGAAGGAATCAGTGAAACCAAAGGTAAAAATAACAACAGGAACTGCACCACTGATTTCAACAGGACCAGGTTCTTATATTGCCTGCCCAAACTTAATTTCTTTTGTGTCAGTCGATTATGCCTTGGCATTCTGCCCTCCTGTTGCAAGCCACAATTTGTAAATTAGTTTTCAAGGTTAAAAAAAAGTGCAAGGAAATGAGATTTCCTACTGCCAACCAAACATCACAATGAAGTATTGCAGTAGCTTTCCCAAAAGTGCACACAATGGTCAATCTTCTGATAAGAAAACCTTAAAAATACATTCTGACAGGTGATTCATTTGCCTTTTACCACAACCCCAGCACAGCCAGGGAGATGTGCTGACCCCCAAAGGCCATGGCTCCAGCAGCAGCTCAACATTTGCATTTTCACAGGGTGCTCCAGAGCAGCCACCCCAAAGCTCATTTTCACCACATGAAAAAAGCCTGAGCACAAAGCAGGAGCAACAGGGACAAATTCAGGCAAAATTCAGGCAGTGATTCTCTTCTAAACACAAGGTTCTGTCTGTTCTACAGAATAATCATCATCATCATCATCACTGTCATATGTCTCATAAGAAATCCGGAGTCATATCTTGCTGTCTGTTTTGCAAACAGAGTTAATGAGAGTCATGTGGATAATGTTTTTCATTAGATTGAGGATATGAGCCTGATTCAACTCCACTGAAATCAATGGCAGGCTTTCCATTCATCTTAATGAACCTGAATCAACTTTCATAATTGCAGAATGCAAAACCCTCCACTCTCTTCACCCCACATAAGTATCTGCTGTGGTCAGAGGAGTCCTAGGACAATTTTAACACACCAGAAAATCAGTCAAATTAGGTCAGAAGAAAAGAATACACAACCAGTGAGGACATTTTCATATGGAAATGCCTTATGTCAGTGGGAAATAGCTGCCTATTTCCCTTACTGTACTTTTTTCAGGGTTATCTTTGAACTAAATTAATCACGGAAAATCTGAAAAACCTCAGCAGGTACTGACAGAACTCCTGTGCATGCATGGGAAATGTGCAGAGAACTCCATGGCAGTGCAGCCTTCCTGTGTCTCAGAAAGTCCTGTTCATTTTATCAATGTAAAAAAAAAAAAACTAAAATACAGTATTTAAAAAGAAAAGCTAAGGAAACTCCTGATTAGTTTCAGGCATTCATTTACAAGAGGGTAAAACAAA
This sequence comes from Chaetops frenatus, assembly GCA_013400775.1. NCBI lineage: Eukaryota > Metazoa > Chordata > Aves > Passeriformes > Picathartidae > Chaetops > Chaetops frenatus. The sequence goes on from VZTR01020491.1 coordinate 332,780, forward strand.
GGAAACGCCACTTTCCTCCACACAAGTTCTGCAAACGTTGCATTTTAACAGGTATCCGAACTGGGATTCTGGCTACCACAAGGGAATCCTGTGTTCTCATGTTACCCTCGCTTAAGGGCACCAAAGTGGCAGCATCGCTGCAGAGAAATCTCTACCAGTTTGTTTTAGAGCTTTTCTTATTTTTATACTAAATAATGGCAAGGTGGTGGGAGGAAGGGAGGGCTGCATCAGATCAAAAGCATGTCAGGAAAAGCTGCAAGGATGGACAGGGTTGTTATTATTTGGATCAGCACTGTCTTCGGCTGGGTCCAACACAAACACACTGCAGGACAGACCTTCCTCACAAGGACACAAACTACAGGGATGCTCATTTAATCACTGCCAACTGGAGATAGACTGGGAATGAAAATATTTTTTTACTTAAATGTTGACTTTATAGCAACTTCAACAGCAGCTCTACCACTCCTAGCAAATAAATCTTGCCACCAACTTGAAGCAACGTGCTCTCTCCCTAGTTACCCTCATTGTTAGCAAAGCCATCAATATTATTTTTATTCCTTCTTGTTTTACTTGTAAACTGTGTGCATAATGCCAACCCCCCTCCAGCCCTATGGAAGCTCTACACTTCAAAAGGACAAAAACAGTACTGAGGGTTACTTGTGGATGTTCATTCAGGGAGGCTGCTCCAGTCCCTTGCCTATCTCCTGAGCACTTGGGGGATGCAATTCATCTTGGTCTAGTGCTTTGTCAACTTTCCACAGTCCTAATTACCTCATTATATGCTTCACTACACCAGTCAAGCCTTTTTCCTTTCTACATTGCCTCTTATGGTTCTGTTGCTTATCCTAAGGAACTTTTTTTTTCTTTTTTTTTTTAAACTTTTTTTTTCCCCCCTATGTGTGAAAAGCAGCGCAGGGAAATGGAGTGAACACGCTCCGTGAACTTCCCGGCTCTTGCCCGGCTGCATGCCTGAAGGCACAGGATAATTAGGCACATGCCAGACAGATCACATCTGATGCTTTGCTCTCTCCAGCTGATTGCCTTTCATCAGCACCTTCAGCCATCCTCAGCTTACTTTCTTTTTCAGGTCCCTGTGTGCCTGTCACTTCACAAAGAATTATTTTAGGAAGAAGTATCTGGAGACAGACAGGTTGGAAACAGATCTGAAAAAGCAGGAAACTGAATACAGAAAGAACCGCAGAGATGGTGACATCAGCCTCCCAATTCTGGGTTTCCATGGCTAAGAATAAGTTATACCTGCTATCATAAGTATGGAAAGGCTCTCTGGAAGGCAGAGCATTAAGCATGCACCAAAGAGACAACTGACTTGTATTTGCTGTTTACCCCATTAAAGGGAATTGTTTCCAGTGCAGGAAGAGCAGCGTTCTATTGAACACTGTGTTGAGATCTTCTCTACTCCAGATTGAAACACAGGGAAGATGAATCTGCACCTTATGGAAGTGGATTTTGGCCACCAGCTCCAGCAGAGTGTCTTCCTGCTCCTTTCAATTCTCACCTCTAACCCAGAGACCTGATTTCTCTTTTCTTTCCCCCCCCAATCCTTTTCTCCCACACATTTCTACACCGCCTGCAAACGAGGCATTGCCATCAGGAAGTCCAGGCTTTGGCTCTGTTCTGCCTGGAGCCTCCCCTCGTGTGACACAGCCTCCCACCCTGTGACACAAACACTCCTAAGGAATTCACTACATCTCCAGCTGGGTTGCTCAGCTTTCAGGTTATAAAGCACATGCAAAAAGCCATCTTGGCAAGAAAAGAGAGCTACAACTCCTCTGTCAATGGCAATTAAACTCCTAAGTGCAAGTCAACAACTTCTCCCTGAAAAAAGAAAAAGAAGGGATTGAACAGAGAAAAGTGAAGCCAGCATTTGATGGAGCATACCTTTCAAGAGAGAAGAATACCCAGCTTGCTGGCCTTGTACCAGTCAGCTGTTAACACAACCAGCTTTTTATTTTTGTTGACCAGGAAGCACCAACTCAGAACAAAGCAAACACAGGTCTCCACATTGTCAGTGGCACAGAAAAATGGCAAAACACATCCAAGGAGCTACAGACAAAAGCCAGGTACATAAATACACACGTCTCAGAACACTGAGTCTGTAAAGAACACTGGTTTCAATAAACATCACTGAGTATCTGCACTGTGAGAAGATGCCCATGTACCTGTAACTTGCTCAGACCAGTCTTCGAATACAAAAATTCAACAAGATCCCGACCAGCTGCTTTCGAAACAGGTCAGGTCTAATTCTAGGATTATTTTCTTAAGGTGCGTCCCCTGTTAGCAGACTGAGGTCTTCTGAAAGTGTTGGTTTTGGTGCTGGTGTGACCCACTAACAGCTACACAGCCTGTAAATCTCTTGCCTTATCTGACATGAGCAGGAGCCTGGGCCCGGGGAGAGATGTAGATCTAGGTGAGGAAAGAACTTGGTCTGAAGTTGTTTCATGCCCAGCCACTGCTGCTGAGCCATCCAGGGAAGCTACCATAGGGGCAAATCTGGGATGCCAGGGAAGTAATGCAGAAAATCCAGCCTTAAATTTAGGTGCCAAAATCCTTCTGGATTTTCTGAAAGGCACCTGACAGACGGGAAAATTCATCAAGCTCAAGGGAAGGGAAAATAATCTTTTCTCCATTTTCCTCTTATTCTGTGCTAGTTTCCACCAAGCACCTCCAGCCTCCTATTCCCAGGATTTGTTACTCCTCCACATCAATGGTGCCTGTTCTTTCTTTCTTCTGTTTACCCTTTCATCTGCTTTCTTTGGCATTATTTTAGTCATCCAAACAGCTGATTTCCTTCCTCTAGTAAGAAGTGCCCTTCCTTTCTTATCTACATGGTCCCAAGACATACAGCTCTGAAAATCTGCAAGGTTTGGGGGCAGACAATTTGTTCTTGCTTTATTTGGTTTATTTGGGTTTTGTCTTCAATCACCTCTCACCTGCTCTAGAAACAGAATGCTGCTGTGGGGGCCCAGTTTGATCAGATCTCTTGGATTCTTTACACAGGAAAAAAAAAAACCCAAAACAAAATAAAGAGGGAAAGCCAAGACAAAATGTAGGTTTTGATATTTGGATTAACTGAACAGCATCGATCCTCTACAATGGGAACCAAATAACAGCCCAAAACAGCCCTTAAAATAAGTTACAAACCAAGACAGCATTAATACAGAAAGGCAGGGGACCAGCAGGATGGCAGGAAATAAAGCAAGTCAGCCATGCCCCAAAGGATGGCTGCTGCCAAGGAAAGAATTCAGACTCGGAATAAATTACAGCATTTTGATCCCATCCACTACCACAAAGGTATTCAACTCATCACTGGGACCAAAATTTCAAAAAGGGCTCAGTTCCCATTCAGGCAAGAAAGGAAGTAGCCAAAAGTTACAAAGAATTGGACATGTAGCAGTGAGCTACTCTAACATCTATTAAGAAGAATCTGATGTTAATTTATATTTCTGCCATTACTGTGCCTTTCTCCCGAGTTTGCTGACTCAACCTCATCCTTTAGCTATGTCCAATGTCCACTCTGATAACATTACCTGTTAGCTCCTTCACAGCTGCTCTGCTCCCAGTCTCACATATCCAGTCACTACTCTCCCAGTTGCTGGCATTGCTCTCTCCTTCTCCACTTCACCTGTGCTCCCACTCTGGAAGGGAGCCAAGGTGAGCTGCACATCCAGCCCTCCCTATTTCCTTTTTAATAGAGCACAGCCTCTGGTGCTCAGGTAGCAAAATCCTTCCATTATCTCACTGACCTTTTTGCATATTTCAAGAGGTTATTTTGTGGCCTGTGCAAGTAACAGCAGAGCTCAGGGAGGTGTGTGTTGTCTTTCCCACATCCTCACCTCTCCCATCACACAGCACTTCATAATCACCGGATGTGACAGGTCTCACTCAGCCTAGTCCTGATGTACACCAGCACTGCAGGAGGGAACAGGCAAAGGAGGATTTTGATGCATAAAGAATGACTGCATTGCACTGGAGCAGACTGTGGGTGACTTTTGTGCTGGTCTAGACCTGGGGCATGGAAGCAGAGGAGGAACCGCTGTACTGGGAATGAAGTGAGAACAGAAAAACACAGGACTGCTTCCACTTAGTGCCACGTTCTGCAACTTTCTGTCCTGTGCTCCTGGGAGGGCTGAGGTAAGGATGGCTCAAAGCAAGAGGAAAGCAAAGGATGGTCACCTTAGTGGGGTCTACTGTGGAGGGGAAAGAGTGTTTCTGGAAAGCCTAGAAAGGAGGCTGAGACCCCAAAAGTGAATTTTGATGGCCTTCCCTTCTTTCCTTCTGCAGCTGGGCTGGATGCAGTGCCAGACAAGCTCTCCTGGAGCACTCACACCTTAAAGAGGAAGGCTGGTTTTATACTTCCAGCACTAGACTAAGATTCAGATTAAGATTAATTCCCTGTCCTCGCTAAACTTCTTGTAGGATCATCACCAGACCACTAACTTTCACTATGTTTCACACTCACTTTAACAGGAAGAAAATGGTAATAGGATTTTCTTCAGTTCCAGACTTTGCTTTGTCATTTATGAGTTTGCCTGTTTGTTTTTCCAGAATAAGGGCTTAATTCTATGCTTGTTTGGAACTTTATCTACAAATAAAATTAAAAAAAAAAAAAAGGCAAAACTTGAAAAAAAAATTCTAAAGAAGCTGTATCTCAGTACTTCACTAGAACACTTTAAACAACAGAGCTTTCAATTTTGTGCCAGAATGGAAATTCACCCAGTTCAGGAACATACCTTGACACTGTAAATACGTGGCAGTAACAACTCCACCGTTTCTATGGAAGTTTTTAGTTCTGCAATATTAAATATGGCTGTAATTAAAGATTTATCACAACCCGTCCCTTTGCACCTGGAGGCTGTGTACTGCAAAGCTGGAGAAGCACTACAAAAATCAAGGAGCTGCTGTAATTCCAACCATGCTTCCTGTGAGTTCCAAAATATCTTTGGACATGGAGCTTGCAGTGTAACAAAATACAGGGCTATTTGTATTTCAAACTCCTAATGATCCATTAAATGAGTGTATGGCATGAGGAGGGAAGGGTGTTGGTTTTGCTGTTTATTTTTATAAACATCAATAGGAGCTAGAGTATAATTTTAAAAAGTTTGCCAAACCTTACATTAGGTTTCAAATGACACTTTTCTGAATTTAAAAAGGGTTACTCTAGTACAGTGGAGCAATTCAATGCATAAAATTTGTTCTGGGATAAAAGATGAACATTTTCTGATTTTCTATATTATTGAAGGCCAAGCAGAAAACAAAACCAGACTCAAAGGTAAAATAAACTTTCACCAAAGGAGCAGACAGAGATCCAGTTGCTAATTAAGAAACAGGAAGTGCATCAAGAGAACAGAGTTGGTACTTCCTTGCACTACAACTCTATTGCACTGGGATCTTATCTCATGTCAAAATAAAATTTAGTAACAAAATAGTTGCCTTTCAACCTACAGCAATGGTTTCAAAGATTCTCCCTGCAAGTGAACAAACCTGAAATTACTCCTCTAGCACATGGTTGCTAGGAAAACAGCTGTGAAAACCTAGAAGTTTGCAAACAAAATGTTAGAGCAATCAGGGCCATGAAAATGCTCAGAAAAGATACCTGTTTCTTGGAAAACCAAGATGAGAAACAGGCAGCTGTGAGCAGCTGTTTTGGATGCACAAGGCACTTGCATGGATTTCACATGGCACCAGTGGGATGGACTCACAGCCTCCAGGCTCCCAGCAAGCTCCCCACACTCCAAAGGCTTCACTTTGATGGCATAAAAATTTCCATCAGATATTGAATAGCAGTTTTCTGTTAGAAAATGGCCACCTCTGGATCTTTACAGAGAGAGCTAATTAAGCTTCTCTCCCAAATTTAATTCAGCACTGCATGCTTATCAAATATGTCACAACTGGATTTTGTCATATATGAAGATGTACCTAGAGGAGAATGGGCACATCATTTCAGATGAGCAAACCAGATTCCTAGAAGTCAATTAAACCCCAGTGCCAGGGGCCCCCTGGCTCCAAGAGATTCCAAGATGATGAAGTAATCCAGAGGATGAAACTGAAGATAATGAAAATAGCTTAGCCAATGAAATGTTAGAATAGGGAGCTGCTTGCCTCATCTACACAGGCACACAGCCAATGATAAAGTTGCACGATTATCTGCTGGCTGCATGCTTAGTTTAGAAGGATATATAAGCGAAACAAACAAAGGAATAAAGGTCTCAATTTTATAACTTTCATAAAGTTGTGTTGGAGTCCAGTTCTTTCTCCTCCAGATGGCTGCTATAAGCTACAGTTATAAATCAATAGGGACTGTAGGGCACATAATCAGATTTAAAATGGAGAANCATCATTTCAGATGAGCAAACCAGATTCCTAGAAGTCAATTAAACCCCAGTGCCAGGGGCCCCCTGGCTCCAAGAGATTCCAAGATGATGAAGTAATCCAGAGGATGAAACTGAAGATAATGAAAATAGCTTAGCCAATGAAATGTTAGAATAGGGAGCTGCTTGCCTCATCTACACAGGCACACAGCCAATGATAAAGTTGCACGATTATCTGCTGGCTGCATGCTTAGTTTAGAAGGATATATAAGCGAAACAAACAAAGGAATAAAGGTCTCAATTTTATAACTTTCATAAAGTTGTGTTGGAGTCCAGTTCTTTCTCCTCCAGATGGCTGCTATAAGCTACAGTTATAAATCAATAGGGACTGTAGTGCACATAATCAGATTTAAAATGGAGAAGAACACGGCCTGCACAGCAGAATCCTGACACAGCAAACCTTCCCATCACAGGGTAAGCTGTGCCATGGGAAAAGGAGGTGCTTTTCTGGGCAGGGAGGGGAACAAAGGTGGACAATTGCTATTTGCACTCAGGACAGCAGCAGAACACGGGGACTACAAGCAGTCTGGCAGCCCATACCCACTATTGGCTTTCCACATTATCCGAAGACTGTTAAATCAAAAGCTACAGAAGGATTTAGCTGTCCCAGCAGCATCTCTATCGCTATATTTTATAGCTTTGCTATATCAACTATCACTAAAAGCATTCTCCCTCCCCACCCTCCAAAAAAAAAAAAAAAAAAAAAAA
>VZTR01020491.1:339907-353461 GCA_013400775.1 Chaetops frenatus
TTTTTTATCGTTTGCTTTATCAAAAATCCCAAAAACACTTCCCCCCCCCCCCCCCCCAAAAAAAAAAAAAAAAATCAATCCCAGAATATGTATAGAAATTCCTAGAGTAGTTAAGGATCTTTGGGAAGCCCTACATGAGTGGCAAACCTAATCAGTTAGTGCTGATTCCCTAAGCCTCTGGCCAGCTTTCATTCACAGGACTCTCCATCACACTATAAAAGATGAAAAATTCCAAGTGAGATTTGAGACTGATCAGAGAAAGCCCTGCACTAAATGAAAAGAAAGGACAAAAATAGCACTTAATATTTTTGAGATTCGCACCTATTGCTTTCCACTTTATTTTGGTTTGCCCTGTGTTTAAACATGGCCTCCCACACTTATTTAACACCTGTTTAAACACTGTTTAATCACTTGATACTCACTGAACATAGTCTTGTTAAGAGGGATTTATGGCCCTGACCTGATTAGGCAACAACCATTGGCATTGATAATCATTAGGCTGCAATGGCTCCCTGGGAGATGTCCCAGTAAAAGTGGCTGTCTCAATTAAGCACTGCAATTAAGTGGACCATACCTATGGGGTGATCTCACAAGGAGAACAAGGCATTTCAAATGCCTTTTTTTTCTTCTGTTAATACATTTTCAATGCAGAATTAGTACTTTTGATTAGAAAAGAGAACACTACTTACAGATTTCTCTAAAATTTCCTTATTTGAGGGGGTAACTGCAAACTCTTATGTCAACACTGAAGACTTCCTGACCAATCCCCATAAATCCTGTGGAAGCACAGCTCTGTGTGTCTGTGTCACTGTCATGGGTTGAAAAAGTGATTTTTTTACCTGTAAGGAACTTGACTGCTTTCTTCAGGCCTGGAGAACCAATTAGCTGGCTAGTTCTAAGATGGACACTCTGTTTAGCCGCTTAAGAAGCTGAATACGCCTCTGCTATTCACATTTAAGAAAAGAGAAGCCCGAGAATCTCTCTCTTGCTTCTGGCTTCTCAACAGGTAACAGGGGGCCTGCACAGCCCAGCGGGGCTGGCCGGGCCAGGCCCTGCCCTGCCCACTCTGCAGGGCCGAGCAAAGCCCACTAGGCCGGGCCAGGTGCAGCCGAGATCCTGCAAGCAGCTAAATCCTGGCCTGGCTGCTGAGATCCTGCCTTTCCTGCCTCCCCCGTCCACCTGGAAAAGGCTGCAGCAAGTTCAGCTGCTGCCCAGCAGAGCTCATGTGACCAACAGCAGAGCCCGGGAGAGATACTGACTCTCTCAGTGCACAGATGAAACTTACAGACATCAACCCTCTCTCCAGTAAGAGGACAAGAAAGAGTGAGGACACATGAAGAAACCAACATGGAGACCCTAAGGTCAGTGAAAAAGAAGCTGGAGCCCAGAAGGAGGAGAAAGAGGAGATGCTTTAAGCTGAAATGCTTTTGTAAGGCCATGGTGGTGGACTATTATATATTAGACTATTCCTTGTAACTCATGAATGCAACTGGGGGGATGCAGCATTCTAACTTAGCTTCCACCAAGGTGGGGTTCTGTGGTCCCCCTCTCACACCCGTGGTGGGGGCAGATTCTGATCTCAGATGTCTCGATGGGATTGATGTACACTGTGCACCAGTGTCAACTAAGGCCTCAATCTTTTGCTTTTCTACCAGAACAGCTCATCCTTAAAATAGTACCCCAGTAGACAAAGATGAGCCCTCAAAAACAGTTGAGGGAAGAACTGTGTGTCAGGGGAAGGGACTTTTGTATTGAGAACAGATTTCCTTTCCGGGTGGCTGATTGGCTGTGATGTTGGAGCCACGAGAGAACAGTTTTCTTGTGGAAAAGTCTCCATGGCATGGCAGGAGAGACTCCTCTCCCTGTGGGAGCTGAAGAAAAAAGGTGGTAAACTGACTGAAAGTCTCAGGTTTTGTCTCTTTACATTGTTGGTGGAAAGAGAAAATGAGGTGGGGGGAGGAGAAGTGTCTGAAGGTTTATTCTGATTCTTATTATTTTCTTTTTAGTTCTTTTAATAAAACTGCCTTTATACCTTTAAAGTTTTGAGCCTGCTTTGCATTTCTCCTAATCCTTATCTCACAACAGAAAATGAGTAAATAAGTTTAGTGGGTGCACTGGTTTTAGGCCAAAATGCTCAACCCACTACATTAAATTGATGCCCCGTGTGAGGACAGCGAACTAAAATCACTACAGTCACCCAAGAGGCACAGATTGCACTGGAAGATTTGGCAACCAGACTGTCACAAGAAAGACCCCCTTTATCCAAGGTATGTGCAGTGACAGAGGCGCTTATCTCTGCTTCATTTATTTGGGGAATTCAAAGGAAACAGGGAAATGAGGCTGGGAAATGCAGGAAGACAAGCAAGAGTCCTATGGTCAAAATCCCAGTTTTGCCCTCAGCAGTCCTCTTTTCTCCAGAGTTTCTTGGAGCAGCCAGGTAGCTTCCCTGGGTAACCAAGCTATTCCGGTCCAGTATGCAGAGGCTGGTCCCAAGCCCACTGACTCCCACAACCCTTGTGTGACCTTGGTGAGCTGGCTGGGCAGCACAATGGGCACATGCTCAAAATCCATTTCTATTCTGGCTCGTACCCAGCCCCCCGGAGCAGCAGAGACACACATTAGCCCTCCAGTGGTATCCCAGTCTCCCTGGTATTTAGGAAAACTGACCATTTAACCCATCATTCATGGGCTCAGCCTGCCATGGCATGCAGATCCTCAGGAGCACAGGGGGTTGTAGCACATGTGAGCCCTACAGTCTGGGTGCCAAACACCCCAGAACCTTTGCAGCGAGGAGAATTTTGGTCCTTGCACAAAATGCTGCCAATGCATTCCCCATTTCAGGGGAAAGAGAGAGGATGCCTGGCAGGAACCCATAAGACTGATTTGCTGCAGGCCCAGTGTCTTCAGAATCAGTGGTAGCTGTGCTTGGAGCATATAAATGCTGCCCAATTTCAAGAAGCATGTTGTTAGGGGTAAGGATTCTTCCTTTTTTTTCTTTCTCTCATGGAATGTTGTTTCTAAAACATCTAATTTAAGCCAACTCAGTGCAGACATTTACTGTCTTCAAGTTCCAAAGGACACTTGTAAAACTTTGCATAGCCAAAACAGGAGCCAAAGGCAACTCAGATATCAGCTCTGTACCAGGATTGGGCTCTCCAGAAGGAAGCAAACGCTGTGTTTCAGCACACCTGATACACAAACACCCAGAAATCCTGCAGGTACAGCACCTGTCTCAGAGGTTACCTGCAGCAAGTGTTGAAAATTATCTACAAAAGAGAGTGTGGGAGGAGGAAAACCCCAAAGCACACCTGCAGTGGTTAGAAGAACTACGATTTGAAAGAAAATTAAGGCATTTTCATTATGTGGTCCTTAATGAATATTTGTCCATGTCAAAACCTCCCTTTCTGTGAATGAGGGTGTGTCCCCCCCCTTTTCTCTTCTCTTGCAGATCATAGCAGCCCAATAAAAAAAAGGAGTCTTTTACTGTAACCCAAAAGAAAAGGGTGATGCTGCCATTTGAGCTACATTGCTCACATCTTCTCCTAACATTCTCTAATAACATGTTTATCTAAAAACTGCACCAGGAGGCTTTTAACCATTTCTGTTTATACAGTACATGGTGAAATGATCAGTGGCTAAATTTCCATCATTACTCAACAAATCTGGCTTTTTGAATCTGTGATTTCCTGTTTTGCTCTCACTACAGGACTGATTCAGATCTCCCCTGACACCAGCGGAAAGTGATTTCAGCGTTTATCAGCCCAAGGCTCCCAGATTCTCTAACTCCCAGCTCACAGACACAAGTGCTTCTTGTTTGACCAAGAGCTGCCCAGCTGGGAGGCTCCTGAAAAAAACTGTCTGCCTGGTCTGGAGAAGCCCAGCGCGCTCCTTAGTTACTATGTTACTGATGAATATGGGCCGTAAATGGGGTGATCTCGGTCATCCACAAGCAGAATATGAAAATTAAGTATCAGCATTTTCTTAGTTACATTCCAAAAGTATCATTTCTTTAAAACCTCTTTAATTATAAGAAAGTATGTCCTGTAGGACATCTCTCAGTGTAAAAAAAAGAAATTTGAAGGGTTTTTTTTATATTACTAAAAGTACATGGCTAAGAAAAACAAACTTTTTATTTCTATTTGCAAAACAAAGACAGTCTAGAATTTTTGCAAGGAAGAATATTAAACACATCTGTCTCACCTGGAATGCCACAGAGTTTGGAAAAGCTATCAATCAGTTGTGATCATGGCCATTAAAGAAGCTTTATGTTTTTAATGCACATTTTTGTCCTGAGGCTTTAAAAACAGAGCTGCACATTAAAGACTTGGGTTTCTAGGGAAAAAAAGTTTAAAGCTGCTCTGCCAATAAAAGTGTTAACATTTATAGAAACTTTGCTCACTTCCCACAGCAGAATAGATAAACTTTAAATTGTGTCATTTAATAATGGACAATAAATAGTATAGACACATTAAATGCAATACAAGCAGCTCAACAGAGCTGAATATACACAGCGCTAACAGAAACAGAAAATTTCTGACATTTCCTACAAATCAGAAATTTCGACAAACCCTTGTCCTCCCTTGTGAATATTTTTTTCCTCCCTGGTCATCCAGCAATTCTAGATTAGTAATTTTACTGTGTTTTTTTTTCCAAATGCCTAAGTCCTGCATTGAGGGGAGATAGCCTTAGGTGTTTCAGGTGGCTGTGAATAAATTGACTTCCACGCCCATTAGCAGCCAATGTTACATTTCTCAGCTTCATTCTATACAACTGATGATTGTCATACCCATATCCTTAATTCTCAGTCTTTGAACTATCCTAAAAGGCTGCACAAAACTACAGCTTTTATTTGCAAATATCTATACCCAGATGCCACTTTTGGATTTCCTAGATTTTAGAGAAAAACACAGAAGTGGTTACTCCAACATTTTCCTTCCCCCCTACTTTTTGGCTTTGACAGATTTTTATTCTTAGGTTGTTTCTTCTGTTACAAAGGCACAACAAATCAAACTTTCAAGCACAACCACAGTTAAGGAGGTAAAATGGAGGTGAGATTCATGAGAACTTTCACAATAACCTTTCCCATGTCATCCCTTCCCTTCATACCCCAACTCATGATCATTTTTATTATGTCCATTGTCCTCAGTGATTAATGTTGCCCTTCCCTCCCTCTGCACCACCAGAAAAGCAGAATTTGGAACAGTTTGCCACAAATCCTTCAAGCTCACCACCAAAGAGCTTCTTCCCCTACTGTGTGACTGCCTCAGCTGCAAGTCCTCAGCTGAACCAGCCCTAGGTGACCTGCACTATATAAACCTGCCAAGAGCATCAAAGCCTTCTGGCAAGCTTTCAGCCCCTCATATTCCACAAGCAGCCCCTGCAGCAGCTCCTTCCACCCCTCCTGGCTGCAGCTGCTTTGCTTCCCAAGGGGCCCACCCTATTGCTGAGGTTTCATCGATTTTTTTTTTGACAAAAAGAAAGCCCACAGTGTGGTGGACTGTGCTCCAGAGTTACAGGAGCCAGGCTCCAAGCACTGCTGTGTTCCTGACAGAAACCCTTCCACCCCAAACATGGGCAGTGGCTCTTACTGGCAAAGGACCACAATGATGTTACATCACTCTGTACCTGCAGGGCTCAACCCTTCCTAGGAAAAGAAATGGCAAAGAAACAAGAGCTGTGGTGTCTTCCCCAGAATACCTGGGCTTCTGGGTCTGGCCAGGAGACTTTGTGCATCTCTTATGGCTGTAAATGAATGAAATTCTCAAGTTAAGGCTGTAGGAACCCAAAAGACCTGAAAGTCTCTCTATTGTTGAAGCCAAGCATGGACACCCTGAGGGACGGGTTATGGTCCATCCCAGGCAGACCTTGTGAGGGAGCTTTGCTTTGATTTAAAAACGCCTTCCTTGCTCTATCTTTACAAGGAGAGCCATGCTACACCTCCCCTACAGCTTTCAGAACCACTAATTCTGTTCCACAAGTCTTTTATTTTACCTTTTCCAGAGACAATAAATCTCAAGGCCTAAACTGGGAGCAGATGGAGTGGGATGTAGACTGTCAGCTCCCATTAACAGCACCGGGAACTCGCCAAGCACCACAGCCAAGCCAGAGCCTTTCATCTCAGCCCTGCACAACCAGGGGAGGAGCTCCTTGTCTGTGTTACAGCTGCTGACTGGAGAACATCAGTCAAGGCCAGATGTGACTGCACTGATGGCCAGGCAGTTATTGGTATAGGATGGCTCTGCTTAGAAATCACCAGATCACAGGGCAAATCACTCACAGTCATGGGGAGGCTGGGACAGGAACACACAACAGGACAACAGGGAGGAGTTGCATGGGAAGCAGAGGGGGATTTCTGGCATCCCAATCCTCCTTCCCTTTGAAAACCACAAGTTGCATTGCTGAAGTGGAGCATGGGAAGGCTGGGGACCAAGCACACTGCTGTCCCATGCAGCTATAAAAGAGCCAGTTTCGATGAGCTGCCCTCAGCAATCTTCAGTCCAAAGGAAAGAGTGACTACAGGCATCTGCCAGCCAGGGAAGAGCAGCAGGAGCACTCCCCAAGAGAGGAGCACCCTCCAGCTCCTGAGTAAGAGAAGTTTGAGAAAAAAACAGCCCAAACCTCCACCTAGAACCTCCTGTGTTACTGGCACATTGGCCTTTCCCAGACTTTCAGGAGTATGACCCTACAAGGAAGACAAGTGCTGGGTGCTGGTGCCTCCTCTGCTCTCCATCTCAGCATTCCCACAAGTTCTGGAGGTGCCCCATCTGTCTGAGCCTGCTCAGCAACAACCTGCAGCTCTGTGCTCTGCCCCAGTGCCAAAGGCACTCCCAGCCCCTGCTGACAGCTGCCAACTGCACCATCACTTCCATCACTGTCTGCTCCCAAATCACTCCTGTCCTGCCACAGTCCTGCACAGCCTGGGGTCACATGCACCCCACTGGTGCGAGCTGAACCCCATGAAGATGCATGAAAAACTGCCACCCCAAAGAACCCCAGAGCTGCACACCCTTCAAGAGTGGAGATTCTTACCTTCATCCTTTAGGACAGTTAAATAATCAGGAGCATGAGAGGATACTCACTGTGAGAGATTCACAGTCATCTTCCTTTCTTTTTTAAAAACACAGACTGCTGGGCAATGGAGAATTGGTTGTGTTGACTGAGCACCATCCTACATCTACCAAACTCCTATACACAGTCAAACCCACCATCAGATTGATGCATCACTTTAAACAGACACAGAGCCTAGATATTTTGGAAAGCAAAACTCTGGAGATGTAAAATGTTGATTTGGCACCACCAGCTTTCTCCAAGCCTCTCTGCCTCTCAGTTATTTCCTGTTTAATCACCAATACACACGTTACCCCAAATTTTGCAAACTGGAGAGCAACACACCACCTGCTGCTTTTATGAATAGAAGGGAATGTAGCCATGGTGTCAAGAAACACTGGATAGAGAAGGTAGAAAAGGAAAAAAAACAACTTCCAACAAATCCAGTGATTGCCCTAGTCTGAAATAAGTCACAAGGTCCATCAGTCCACAAAAAGAATCTCATTTTTCAGATATACAATGAAATATCATGTCTCAAGATGGTCTGTACTCCACAGAATTAATAGGAAATGGTTTGGCAGGAATTCAGGTAGCATAGGAAGGAGGAATTAAAAGAAGGTATTTAAAGAAAAAAGAACAGGCGGAAAAGGTTATATTTCAATTCCTAAACCTTTAAGATACCTCCTTCTGGAGAGAGACCTTAGTCAGGCCAGTAGATGACAGTAAGAGTGACCTGGCAGGATGCAAATTACCCAGCCTCTATCCCTGGACAAACCAGTGCAGCCTTCAGCATCTTCAGCCCTGGCTTCATCACTGTAGGAAACTGATTGCTTGTGACAGGTGACAAAGGACACAAGAGGACAAGGAGTGCCAGGGGCAAACAGCTTCTCCTCAGTCCTGCTGATCACAGCAAAAAGTATTTTTGAAGTATTATGCCAGCACTTTGACAGTCCAAAGAAGGAGAAAAGGGTGCAAAGTCAGGGAGGATGGATTACCTTGGCTGATGGATGCCCTCGTTGTTGCAGACTGGGAGGGAGAAACTCGAGTGTTTCTGGTGGTGGCTCTTTGTCCTTGCACCAAGCAGCTCAGGCCTTGCCTCCCAGCTGTGACATGGTGTTCAGGGGTCACACATAACCCCTGTCCCCAGCTGGGCTCACTCACAGCCTCTGTTTAACCCACCTGGTGACGCTGACCAGTAAGTGCTATCCCACTTCCCCGGAAAGGAAGCAGGAATGTTTCATGGGGAATTCAGAATAGTCTAATTTGTAGGTCAGACAGACAGGAGCAGACGTTGATTCTGGTTAATACTTCGGTTTTTCTACCCTTACCACTAATTTGAGCCTAAGCCGATCTTATTCCACCTCAGGCTCAGAACTGGAAGGGAAGTTAAACACTGGGCAGATTTCTCTGAGAAGGATTTAAGATAATGCACCCTGTAAAGACAAAAATAATGCTTTGAGTGGTGTTAAAGAAGGAATTTAAAGTAAACACTTGGAATTCACCTTTTTCCTCTCCAGTGAACAGCAAAAGATTCTAGAGACTCAGGGTCGTTGGTGTGTTTGCAGAGATAAAAGCAAGCTTTCAGAGGGAGGAAAGATCCTGAAATAATTATGATTAGTTAATATAAGCCCCACTGCAGAGAACATGGTGAGGAAGTCAGAAGGCTGGAGAGATGAAGGCGAGTGAGTCACCGAGCTTTCTGCTAGCAGGCAGTCACTGCTAAGCCAGCCTGGGTAGTTGACAGCAGATCCTGCTGTTACCTGCTTATGGTTGGAATTAAATGGTTCCTCACCAGCTCCTCTGGAGCCTCCACACTCCTGTACTGCAGGCAGGGCCATGAGAAGGAGGAGTCCTCACCTCCCTCTCTATGTGTATCAGTTTGAACCAGGCAGGAGTGCTCCTTTACACCCTGTGACTTCTGACAAGGGTTACCTAACATTAACTCCAGACACCTCACTCTGAAAGCAGGAGAGCTCCACATGGAGAGAAGTGCAATGGGATGAAGCTTTGGAACTGCAGCATCAACACAGAGCCTTGCTAGGATACCACTATAAACCAGCACTGAGAAGTTGAACACAATAAAAACCATTTTAGCCCTTTGCATCATCATACAGACCTCAGCCATGCTTATACTTTGCTGAGAAAGTTTCACACCGATGTGAATTCTGCAATATTGCAGAAGCCAGAAATGCAGGCTTGGTGCCACACTGCTCTCCACACAAGATGCCAAAACACCCCATTTGTCTGCTCTGCATATTCCCAGGCACGTTGCTTTGGGAGCTGCCAGCATTTGCAGAGGAGCTCTCACCAGCAGCAGCTGAAGCCTCTCACTCTCCTCCTATCATAGCTGTCAACAACCCATTAAAGCCCAACACCAGCCTTGCACTAGTGCTATTCTGTCCTCAACACCTCCTGAAGGATTCTTCAAATCTGTTGCAGATCAAAAGCATCTGCTCCAAATCACTTTTCAGCTGGTCATAATATCATATTTGAAATTCTCCTGCCTCTATTTGCCCAGATTTCTGTTTTATCAGTAAAACAAGCTACAACTCAGAGAACAGTTCCAGATTGTCTTGCTCCTGGCTTTAACTTTCTACCCCTCCACAAAAACTGGAAGACAATTTTTCTTCTAAGATTATGGAATAAATGGAAAAAACCCACAAAACATTTTCAATTACATCATCAAAAGGATCTCAAAGAGGTATTAACAGAGGGGATATTCAGGAAGTGACAAAGGAAGTACTATTAATCCCCACATTGGAGAGCAAGACCCAAAGTAAAGGAAGATTAAATGAACCTTCTTTGTTTACCCAGGAAGTCTGTATCTAGCCTGGAAGACAAGTCCAAGTCTCCTAATTTCCAGCCCAGCCTTTTAGCCACAAAACAGACTTCCTTCCAACTAATAAAAGCTTACAGGAATCTTAGTTTGATATTTGCACGCAGACAAATCAGCACATCTTTCACAGCAGGAGACAGAGTGCAGATGTACATGGGGAAAATAAAAGGAATAGATAAAAATGTTGGTTGAGATTATCTTTTTAAGCATTTTTTTTTCTGGCCCTTCCCCAGTACACGCTCTCCTGCCACCACACAGGCCAATAAATCATCATCTCTCCACATCATGTACCCACAGCTTGTGTCTCTTGTTGCACTGTTGTAACTCTACCGAATTTATCTTCATCTTTGTTCAGGGAGACAAATGGAACAATGCAGAACCCACTAATGAAAGTTAAAGACAATTAGACAGATGATCACAATAATGTGAATTAGTTTGAAGAGCTTTCAGGCCCCTGTGCAAAAGTGCAGCCACCTCCCCAGGAGCTGAACAGACTGCTCTGCAGGCTGGAAGCTGTGAGATTCTCCCTAATGATCACAAAAATTCCTGGGCATTTCCTGCCCTGTATTCCATCATGGAAGTGAAACATTCTCAAGTTCTAGTGTGCTTTTGAGCTTTACAAGGCAACCACAGAGCCAGGCTGAAATTCAATCAATACAAATTAATCCCAAAGTGAGAAGTTGCCGTTAGTTGAGCAGGCAAAGCGATTTCACCCCAGAAGGACAGAAACTGATAAATCCTTATTCCTTTGACTCTTTACTGGCCTGACATCATGGTTTGCAAGAGCCAGTCTGGGGACAGAGGGTGCTCAGGCAGAAAAGTAAAAGCTGGAGATCCCCAGCTCATGTGATGCATTGTGCCTGCTGCTGACTCCACACCTTCACAGTCCTGTGCAGCTTATTGAGAATGCTACCCCAGCAGGGTGATGTCTATTTATTTACAAAAAACACATTGTCATGTTAAAATATTTTGTGTGTGTGTGAAGATACCTGCACTTGGATTATAAGGGGAATGCTTCTGTTACAGCAATGACTTGGGATCTGCTGAATACCTGAAAGTGGCCAGTGGATATCCCAAAGAGCTTCTGAGCTCTGCTCCCGTCCCATCACCAGTGCTTGTTTCTCCAGTTGGATGGAAACCCTGGACATAGCCAGAATCACACCTGGACACAGTCCAGCAGCAGTGAACATCATCTGCAGACTTTCAGGCATCACCACTTGTAAAGTTCAAGTCAGACTCCAAGGTATGCAGGTGCCATTTTAAAATGACCAGTTTTAAACACCTCTAAATATTCCTGTAAAACAACTGGTAAAACCGCTTTGGAATCCTATTCCTACACAACAACACAAGTTTCACACATCAGGCAACACTTTAGTAAATGTTCCTTTGCAGGATCTGTTCTTTGGTACTTTTACAGATTAATATTACCACGTATTTCTTTCAAGAAGTAAAAAGAGCAGGAGGCACACACTGGACAGAGACTGCTGTCACAGCACTGCACATGAGGCTTGGTGAGGTAAAATAGGGCTTTGATGCAGCACACACCAAGCAGGCAATTCTAACATATGCAGCATTCAGCATTACAAATGGCTTCAGTGAAGGCAGAGGATATCAGTGCTGAAAAATCTCACCTGGAATCCTAAAGGGGTTGGATGCTTTTAGCACAGCTGGTCAAAGAACAGGCAAAGGCTCATCCAGTCTAAGCTCCACCCAAGCAGCACTTGCCTCTTGGACAAGGATTCCTAAGGACTTGCAGAGCAGGAAGGCTGAGGATAGATGAGGCTTTGTACTGCCCAGTGGGTTGAATCTGGATGGGATGGGAGGCAGATTGACCCTGCACACAGAAAGAACCAACTGGTTCTATCAGTGATGCCAAATAATTTAAATGCAGCTCTCTGACATATACCTAAGCATCAGGCTGTGCTAAGCAGGAAAGCTAACACAGTAACTGCAGAGACATAAGGAATTCAAGAGCTGAAGTGCAGCAAGACCAGCATGTAATTAGATGAGAAGAAAATTATCTTTATCAAAGGCAGTATCTTTTATATCCTGGTCATAAAGGAGAAATGTTCAATTTCCACATCCTTCAATGAAGTACATTAACATCACCTAAGCTGCATAAGACATGATGTCCAGGATGACCCAAAACCACAATATAGAAAAAACCCTGTTCTTCAACAGAACAGATGGAAAGCTGTACAGATTTATCAAGAAATTCTTTATCTATTAAATTCTTATAAATTACTAACAGTAAAGTGTACAAATGGTATCCATTTGCATGGGATGCACAGAATGGAACAACCAGAACAAGCCCTGGGGTGCACTGTGCCACACAGGACCTGGGGGAGAATATCAGCAAATCCACATTCTGCAGTGCTACTGCAAAGTCTAATCTTTCTCAGAGGTTGTTGCTATAAAAGACCTTCAATATACTTGATCTCATTTACTTAAAAAAGACTGTCAGAAAGACTTGTCAGCAACTTCTTAGAAAGGCAGCAGAGGGAGGGGAAGCAGATTGTTAACATTAGAACATCACCTTCCATCTGGATGTGTTTAACATAGGATCAGATACAAGATTTGGACATAAATTTGAAGTCCTTGGTCTCATGCCCAGATTAAACTTGAACTTAAGAGCTTGAAGACATGTTCTCATCTGTGGGTTGGAGAATGTTAATAAAAGCTCCAAACACTCAGGCAATTTCACTGCTTATACTCCCTTGCACTTCTTTAAAAAAAAGTTAAGTACATTTAAAAAGAAAAAACTATAAAAAGCCATTAAACACCTACAAGCTCTGCTGTACACTGAAAAAAAGGGGAAAAAAAAGAAGAAAGTGAATAGACAGAAGTAATATCTGAAGTTCTGCAGCTTCAAAGAGTCTACTAATAAGTGGACTTATTTATTGATAGACACCAGCTGAAAAGAAGTTCATGACTGCCACTTATTTAACAATGATCTCAGTCCCAGTCTCTGCTTCTGGATAGAAGGATAAATGTAAAATATAAGAAGGGATGGAGAAGACCAGAAAGTGACTACTTTTCAACGGGGCATTTTAAAGAAATAGTTAAAAAAAGTCAAGGAACTAAACGCTGCACTCAGTGAAATGGCTTAGTATCAATAAACTTTTCCTGACAGCATCTAAGTAACTACAGTGGATGTGAATTTCAAGGGGAATCTACAGCTGCCTGTAAAATGGTGTATTTTCAGAGCAGAGGACACCTAGGCTCCATCACATCAAACTCCTCAGGAATTCCTCATTCTCCTCACAGCCACCAGTTTCTCCCCACTTCTCCCCATCCCTTTGGGGCCACTTCACCTAATGAAAAACAAATGAACCACGATCTGCTTTTTACAAAACATTAGTTTCATGAAGTAGGTTCAATAAATAACTTAATGTACAGAAAAACAATGTGACTTTGCCTGAAAAGCTGAGAAATGCAGTTCACCTGATGTGCCAGGTAAGTCCAGCCTTTCCAAAGCAGCAGGACCTGTCCAACACACTGAGCACCAGCAGCCAGAGCATCCCTGCATCAGCTCTTCAGGTGCACTCACAAGACTGGTCTCTAAAACCCACCATGAACCAGCAGCACAAGAAGTGCACAGGAATTCATACTTGAAATAGGAAAAAAAAACAAAAACAAACAAACAAACAAACAACAACAAAACAAAAAAA
>VZTR01020491.1:353524-405453 GCA_013400775.1 Chaetops frenatus
AAAAAAAAAAGGAAAAGAAAATAACAATATTTTTCCTGCTAGCAAACAAAATCAGAAGAATCAGTCTCCAGCCCACAGACCTGGGTGTCCCTTTCTCTCTCCCTGGCAGGAGGAAAGGCTGGGAAAGAGCCCTCATCAGCCACCATCCTGTTTTGTTAATACCAAGATTTACAGGCAGCACATAAAAGCATGGATATGGTGAGCTCCAAGTGTTTTAAACAGCTCTCACACCCAGAAGGCATCCATGAAATACAGCTCTAATACCCAGGGTAGGTAACTATCTTGTCAGCAACACAAATTCACAAAAGCCAAATAAATGTAAGGAAAATCAGCATCAACCCCTCACAACTCTCCCCACCTTTCTGCAGCCCAAACCAGCCTACCCTGGGTAAGAACATCTCTAGAAAATACATTTTAAAGTAAAATCAAAGCTAGACCATAAAATTTTTAGTGAATTTTTAAAACAAATTATTTCTACATTTTAAATATTTATTTTCAACACCATCACCCAACAATAACCTGCCAGTACCCATCTGAAAAAAAAAAAAAAATCTGTTTTGCACTTGCCATAACAAATTTCCACATTTATTTTCTTGTGTAAATGAACAGGAAGTCAGACCAAGAACAGATTTTGGTGGATGGAAAAACGTGATTTGGTGGTGAACTACTTGCTCTATCCCTTGTCTTTTTTAAAGGGAGAAGATGGGAAAAGCACATTTCTCATCAGAAAGCATTAAAGAATAAACCAAGAATTTTTTAAAAACCAAACAAAAAACCAACAACAAAAAAAAAGCCCAAACACTTCCTAAACCAACTACATCCTTTTCTGTGGATTTTAACCATACCCATTTATTCCACAGCCAGATGTCACTGCAAACTTATCCCCCAAAAGCTCTGTCTCTTCCCAACGTGCCAAAACAAACCCTTGCTTGCCAAGGGAGAACATCACCATGGCTCGGCACCATCATGTGCCCACATTTCTGATCAGGCTGTACCCACAAGGAGAAGCTGCAGCACAAAAAATCCTTTCCCTGGGTAAGAGGAAGAGTTGATGAGCAGGAATTTTTCTCACAGGAAATTTTGGTGAGAAATAACACATTTTCAGGCTTCTATTAAAAAAAAATATTTTCTTGCAGAAAAGGGAAACATTTTTCCTTTGGCAGCCCAGAAAAGGAACAGCTCCATGTTTTCCAGCATAACTGTACATATTTCTTATGAAAACAAAAGTGTTTTATATAAGCTATTTGATGAACTAAGCAATCTCTGTTAAAAAGAATTACCATCTTAAACACTTGGAGAAAACATCTGCTACCAGCTCCTCTGGTACATCACAGTAAAGCTCTTCAAATGTACAGAACATCACATCTAGAAACGCTAAGTTTCACAAGAATTAGTCAGGATAGATAACTGTGTATTTCAGTATATGTCCAAGCTAGCATTACAGCTCCTTCAAAAGGTAAAATAGTTTAAACCAAATGATCTGGAAGATTTCATCTTTTCCAGCCATTGTGACACAGAGCTCAGCTGGGCATCTGAAGCACAGCCCCACATGAGAACAGCTGTTGAAGGCTTCCTTTCACTGTGAAAAAATATTGCCCTTCATAGTTAATACTGACCTTGATTATGTATTTCCACTGTGTTTTGGAACTGAACACTTGGTCACAAATTATTTAAAATACAAACACTCCAGTCCCGGCCCCAAGTTTTGTTATATCAAGGTGCACATGAAGTACCGTGAACAAAAAGCAGCAAAGCTCGTGGGAATTTTGGTACTAACCTGAATAGAGCCTGACTTTTTCCCTACTGCATCCACACTATCCAGTTTCTTTTTATTCTCATTCATTTCTATTCTCATCCAACCCAAAGCTTTAACCTTGTAGTCTAGGTGTGCTAAAAGCATTCATGGAAGAAGACGACATTTATAGCATGTTCAGGAACTTCTCAGCACTGACAAAGATCGGGGCAGCATCAGAATCCAAGCTACAGAGCAGCATTTGATCATCTCTTAACCTCCCTGAAAGCTCCTTCAAAATCAACAGATGGACAGGGCTTAGAAAGAAACTGCTACTGTTACTGCTGAAGAACACCCAGAGAAATTAGCTGGTTCTTTTAGAATTGTAATTTAGTCATGTACAAAATAGATGATTTGGAGCTATTTCATGTGACATGGGCTTGGCTTATTACCTGGACCTGTTAAAAAAATCAAATTGTCCTTCACTCATTCTCAGCCTGTACCCAGGGAAATATATGGACACAACTCTATCCCTACCCAGGAACATGTTAAACAGATGACAACTTCTATCTGCACCCAAACACTGGAAAGTACTTCTAAATCAGGACATTCCAGTCTCTAAAAACACAACAGTCAAAGCATCAACCCTTATTCAGATCGAGATTGTCCCCCAATTAAAATTTCTGCCTATTTTCATTAAAAGCAACAAACCCTTCAGCTGCTCTGCATCACTGTGTAAATTTTAATTTCCAAAGCACTACTTAAAAGGAAGACAATTTTTTAGAGCACCCGGAATTTAAAGGAATTACCTAAATCACAAAGAAGCATCAATTTCCAACTAAAAAAAAAATGGTGACTAAGAGCACAAAAGATTCTGCGTAATTCAGTTGCTTTCTCCTGTCTGCTTTGACAGGGAAACTTGGACCACAAACAAAGCCTTTGTAAATTGTGTTTGTTTTCCATCCTTCATAATTAGTCCTTGCATTCTCTGATTTGTCAGCTTGGTATTAAAGAACAACAATAATTTTCTCTCATAATGTAGTGCTCTAAAAGCATTTAGCAATTCCTCTTTGCTACTGAATGATAAGAGACTGCACTAATTAATTGCATTCCCTCTGTTTTATGCTTCATAAAAACTTCAGCAGAGGTTTCAAAGGCACAAAAGGACATTTAAACAGCCTGCACTCCCTAGAAAACAGCAATGTGTGCCTTGAAAAATTTCTTCATAAAATGAATGGCCACAATGAGTGAAACTAAAAGAATCTCTTGTTCAGAAGGACTTAAGAATTCATGCCTGGTTGCATCTAGAACTTTAATTCTAGAGATGCTCACTCCTTCCAATTTACAAAACACTGAAGTTGGTAACATTCCTCTCTCTCTCTCTCTCAAGTTTTACCACAAATAGAAAGGTCTAATGTTTCTCAAACTTATTGTACAAAACTAAGCAATAGAAAATAGCTAATTCTTTTCTGGTTTCTCCAGGATGCAGTAATTTTCTGGCTATTAAAAATATTGTAAAATTAAGAAAATTAGAAGAAATAAATCCAGTATGAAACAAAACTCCAAGATATCAGTTTCAAAATTCAGATGTGTTCAGGTACAAATTCCTAATGAATAAGTATTTTCTCTAACAATATCTTGGAGGGGTGAAGAAAGGCAGTGCAATTTGTGAGCTATGTGAGAAATGCTGAGAACAACACCCAACTTTCATTTAACAAAACATGAAACAACTGTAATTTAATCCATGATAAACCAGGTTTAATTCATTTCAAGATGTTTTAAAGAAAGATGGTAAAATAAGGGACAGACAATCTATCTGTGCTTCTTATCCTACAAGTATATATGAGCTCATGTCAGCAGCAACACTTTTCTTTCTTACATAATTAGGATGTAGGATGCCTATTACTGAGACACCTACATAAATATTAAATTAGGACATTTATTCTTCTCAGTTATTACAGTCAAGCCACCGGAAGAAATCATTTTCCTTCTACAAATCTTGCATTAATCACACTCTCAAAGCAAAGCTACTGTATAAATGCATTGCACTCACACGTGTTCTATTCAATTTTGAAGCTAAATAGTCCAAATAAATATTTTTTTTTTAAGGTGATGCAATTGAAATCATCATTTTGAGATTCCCATTAAAGGAGAACTCAGCACCATGGTCTGTATCCCATGTGGTCTGAAAACTGGGCACAGTAATTGTCAGTCTCCATGTGGTTACCGTGCAAAACCCTGCCTGAGCCACAGAAATTACTCAGTCACACAAAAATGTAAATTCTAAGTACATAAAAGAAAGAATTCTGCCCGTTTCTATTAGGCAAACTGGGTTAGAGTAGGTGGCATTGCCACAGAGAGAGAGGTACAGTTAAAGGAGAAAATGCTGCCTTAGGGGCATTTTTATCTCCCAGCATTTCTATCCAGTCACCAGGTCAGGGATTTGTTTCCTTCAAACGGGGTTAGCCCAGCCCCTCTGAAAGCCAGGGGTTTCCAGGGACTCATCAACAGCCCTGGGGCAATCAGGACTCCAGGTCTTCCCAATAAACTGGCAGATGCTCCAGGCACTGCCTTCACTCTAAGGGATGTTTTGTCACATAGCCAAGGCCTCAGCCTCAATCTTTTCTGCTATTTCTTTAATGAATAAACAGATCGTGGTTAGTGACTTGATAAGAGATATTAGATCTTATCAGGTCTTTCTTGAAAAGAAAATATTCCCAGCCAAAGTATGGCCTTGCATACTGGCTGAGATAATTGTGCAGCACACAGAGGAACTCCAAGGGATGTCAGCGAAGCCCAAGTTTAGAAACCAGAGCACAGGATTGCTCTGATGAGCTAAATGCAGTAGATAAGCACAGCAGAAAATTCAGAACTAACTCCAAGGGTGTTGTAAGGTGAGGAACA
This sequence comes from Chaetops frenatus, assembly GCA_013400775.1. Taxonomy (NCBI): domain Eukaryota; kingdom Metazoa; phylum Chordata; class Aves; order Passeriformes; family Picathartidae; genus Chaetops; species Chaetops frenatus. Next base: position 358,161 of record VZTR01020491.1, read on the forward strand.
ATACTGTTGTCTAATACCAACACCAACATTGCTAGCTCGGTATAGAATTTTAATTTCTTTCCAGCACTAGACCTGCTTAGAGCATACTGAATTTTCCAGCAAAAATTTTATCTAGAAAACACTGAAAACATTATAAAAAATTACTTATGCTCTCCCAGCAGAACTAACATCCTCCCACCCTCTTCTCTGTCTGCTTTGGACACAAGAAACAAAGCAGAAACAAATAATTTAAATTACCTCAAAACCAGAGGCGGTTTGTCTGCATCACCCACACAGACAAGGAACAACTCCGAGGAAACCCACAGGATTGTTCAACCTTCACTCTGCAGTACGGGAGAGCAAACTATGGCACTTTCCCCTCCCACGTGGGTACTGGTAAATAAAATGTGTGAAGGCTCCAGCTGAAGCATCAGATTGTTTGGCTCTAACAAGAGTCCTGTGTCACATCCCACTGCCCCAGTAGCCACATCCACGCCTGCTCCCAGCACAACAAACACCATCTGCGTGCTCCAAGCTCCTGGAAGTTGTGTTCTGGAGTCACCTCCAAGGCTTGTACCCAGAGCCTCCATCTCAGCTCTGCAATCTTTGGGCTGCAGCTAGGAAAAGCTGCCTGGGGAATGCACTGGAGCAGCACAGGCTGGCCTGACTCAAGGCTCTTGTTCCCAGAAGCTGCCAGCACCACAGTCTGGTTGGTGTCTCAGCAAGTGCAGTGTCCCACTGAACCAGGAGAAAACAACTTTTCCTTTCTGAACTACACTATTTCCAGCAGAGCACTAAGCAGCTATTTAGAGATGTAACCAGCTGGGACTAGGCTAGATGTGATTGAACTCCTGTCTGTGCACCAGCAACTGGACTGCAGTGTGACAGAGAGGGCAGAGCCTGCTGCCAGCATGGTGCTATGGGGGGAACCCACTAACTCTGCATGTCACACCACGGGATACCTCCTGCTTGTGTCAGCTCTGGTGGCAGACTGCAAAACACATCCACCTTAAAAAGTATCTTGTGGAGAAGAGGAGATGGCTGGGTAAACACCTCAGCTGGAGTGAAGTACTGGATTATTTGTCACTCAGCACGGCTGTGCAATTTTAAAGGCAAGACCAGCTTCAGGATTTTATGTTATTATAATAAGGCTTTGCCCATGACACAGCTTAATTGCTCTCAGCCCTGTGTAGACACTAGAAAGAAGTAAGAATATATTTAATAAACTTTGCCACAACTCAACAAGGAATCTGTTAATAACAAATAGACAAACTTATTGTAAGTACTTATGGGTTAGCTTTGTCAACCCAACAAGACAAAACTAGCTGTACCAAGAAAAACTAAACAAAACATCTTTAAACCGGCATGGCAATGTCTGTCAGTGCTTAATCAGTGTAAGGTGATAAAAACAGAGTCAAGGGTCTTTGTGCTCTCCTATCTCAGTGTCATGAGACAAATGTAGCAAGTACAGACTTAGGTGGGATATGGAACAGCCACTATCCTGGGGAGTTTACAAATTAAAGCAAGAATTACAGAAGGGGAAAAAGTGTTGCTTTCGCTCCCCTCTCAGGAAAAAGGCCACAGATGAAGTGAATTGGCCAAGGTAAATCCAACACTCTGCAGCTGAAATGAAAACAGGGCTGTCTGTTCAGCTGTCTCAGGCACTGACCCACAGGACCAAACCTCTCTACACTGGCAGAGCATTTCTAAGGGTGCACAATTTTAGCTCTGTACATTTCATTTTAGGAAGGTTCCTCTTTCATCAAGAGGGATGCATGCCAATCATTCACAACAGATGAAGAGTTTGAAGAAGAGAAGGTACATAATCATCTCAGCAAAGGATGAATCAGTTGCTAAACATTCTTCCCCTTCATTTTTTTATTGGGAAACCCAACCTCCCTAGAAGTCAAAATACCAGTATCATGCACATTTACACTAATGACAAGGAGTTACACCCTGGCATCCAGATTTGCCAATGGTACCATTACCAATCCAGGGACACAACAGATATTTCAAACACAACAAGCACAAACACACAGGAAACAGAATCTGGAGAAATGGGAGGCTTGTACAAGCCTGGAAGAGTCCCTGTTGTCTCATCATCCACCTCAGGAAACAACTGACCAACTCCAAGAAAGGGAATAAAACATTTGAGTTCTCTACTGACAATGCTGGAACAATTTTTTAAGAAGCAAGCAAAAGTTCAGGTTCTTTGGGTGAGTGTGATGAACAGATGGGGCAATGCAGGGAGGAGGATCCCCCATCATGACAAGACAGAGAGGATTCTCTTCAAAGAGGTGACAAGGCTGTCAGCAGGAGTAGCTGCCAGACAGGGCTGTGATGGCTCTGGTCTGCTCTGGTCAAGGTAACCATCCTGTTAAATAAAGGAAAGACTTTTCCAGTCCATAAGCAGGTGCACGGGTGGATTAAGGCAGGAGGAGGTGCTGATTCTGTCCCACTTGCCTGGTAAATCTCCCAGACAGCTCAGCACCTTCAAAGGCAATTTTTATGTGACACAGCTCTTGACCCATTTCAGGATTTCAAGGCCACCCTGTCACCTACGGATGTGGCTGTGATTGCTGATGGTTGCAATTAGCACAGGTTGTAAATTCTCCTCTCGGGTCAGAGATCAAGTGCTGTGACTGCCTCCAAACTGGGCAAACCCCATGGCTACAGACTCATCTCCAGGACAGTCTCTCACTTTTGAAAAATCTCTCACTAATCAGCCTAGATGGTAAATTTGGGCCTGAATTCACCAATTCTTACAGCAGTGTTTGCCCTGGACACTCAGCAAGTTAACAGAAGTACCCTGAGCTCTTGAAGCACCAGTAGCTCACAGCCCAATTCCATCGATGCCTCGCAAACACTGACTTCGACACAGCCCCAATCTCAGTGTCCTGAACCAGAGCCAAGATTCCTGTAAATATTCCAAATCCAGGAATTCAGCACCCTTCCCTTCCTCTGATGATCATTTGTAACACAGCTTGAAGAGGGGAACTGTGACACATGATGATGCAAACCCAAACAACCAGACCGACTACAGCTGCTGTCAGAAAAGGCTGGGATCAGGGCACACAGAATATAGGAATCCTTGGATTCCTGCTGGCCAAACAAAATGCCAGCTCAGTCAAAGCAGGATTTCTTGGAGGCTTCATTCTATGTACTTCTAACATTTTTATCTGCCAAGATATTTTCAAGCTATTTCTTTCTGGAGTCTGCTGAAAGCAATATATCAAAACATAAGGATTTTTCTTGAGGGTTTAGGTCTGCTTCAAAAATACCAGCGAGGTCAATGCAAGTCTTTGTTAAGCTCCAGCTCCAGACTTTAGGAAAAACACTAAAAGGAAAAATTGAACACTTGCATGTGACTTCTGAAACGAACCTATGCTTGTCCCTCTGCAAAAAAATTTCTGGGACATCAGTACCAATACTTAGGAAAAGCTCCTCACTCTGGATCACAAAGTTATGTGATCACATAATTATGTGATTATGACATAATCACACAATGTCTTCTACCAGTAGAAGACATTTATGAGTGCATTTATTAAGTGATATCTACAAGGAGCTTCTCGTATCCTGTAACATGTTTATTATCTTTAAAACCTATAAATCAATCACAGAAAGAGGTTACAGCTACTTCAGTGCAACCAATACCAATTTTTACATTCTAACCAGTAACAGGTGCCCTGTCTCACCTGTAACAGAAATATAAAATGCACTTGAAATAATTTACATGTCTTTTGATTTCAAAAGGCTGCAATAGTCAGTATGCATAACGATGAAACAAATTATAACATCCTACTTATAAAACATTTCTTTAGAGCTTCATTAACTCCATATTAAACCATATTAGGATATAGCAAGCATATCTACAGGGTAGGAATTAATTACATATTTGCATTTTTGTCACACTGTACTGTTATACAGAAGGGCCTGACTGCCACGTTTATCTGAAATAGAATTGTCACTGAAGCTGAGGGAAGCTCTCAGACAAGGTGTCCAGCTCTCAGGACATGACTTTGCAGGGATGCTCGGGGAAGTCAACTGGCATTAGTTTAACATAAGACTTAAAGGAGATTAGTTAAATTCTATGTGGATGCCTTCCTTCAGAGTGAAAGTGACTTTAATATGATTTCTTTACTTAAGTTTGGAAGTGAACTCAATTGAATTAGGCCACTTTAATGGTGAAGAAAAGCATCCACACAGTTTTGATGCAGTGCAACAAGCTGCTTTAAAAATTAACTTATATTAGTTTTCCCATGTGCTCTTCCATTCACTAATCCTTTAGGAAGGCTATAGTTTTAACACTATTAACCTGATTAAATGAAGTTAACTTTCTCACCACTTGCTAATGTGAAGAAATCACTAAATTAAAGTGAGCTCCCTGGAAAATCATCCCGTTTCAGAAGAAATAGTATTTTTGCTGTGGTATTTCAGTGAGTTATACTAAAGGACTAGAAAAACACTTGCCCTTTTTTAGAATCTGGTGAGTGACATCCAGTGCAGTATTTGAGAGGGCAGGAAGGGGGGGTCTGAAGTACCTTTTGGTTTTGCTTTAAAGCCAATTAACTTCACTAGCAGAGACCATGTTCCATATGTACCATCACAAAGCACATTCCCACCTACAAATGGCCTCTAACATCTTACCCAGCCTTTCATGCAAACCAGTCCAGGAAAGTCAAACAATAATGGCTACATCATTATCAAACACCTCAGAGGAAAAGACAAGGCAGGTAAGGCTGAAGGAGTGTTTTGACATGTACTATCTCAAGACTAGACTTTGGATTTTAAAGCTCCTTCTGGCAGAGAAAGAATGAAGATGAAGAATCCAGAAAGGCGTCTCAGGTAATCTCTAACACTCCAAAAGTATGACTTCTTTCCCAAGCAGTTTTAAACCTCAGCCCTTCTGGCACATTAGCACAGAAATCCTGCAGACACCATTACACTAAAGGTGAAGAGGTCCCTCAGTAGAGGTGTAAAAGAAACATTTCTTCCCAGAACAGATTTTAAGCAAGCAGGGCATATAAATGCATTTTTACAGTACCTTATTGCACCCCATGCATCTGCCAATCTTCACCTGCACCAGAACACATCACACAGACATTCAGGTGTCTTACCAGGTAATAAAGAGTAAATTACTCCCCATCACGCCTTGCACTCCTGAACAAGGAGTCAAGCAGAGTTTGGATCAGGACATCCAGCTCCCAGCAGAACATGACCAGTCCCACCATTGCTGGGATGAAGATCCTGCACTCAGGTGCTCGTGCATCATGAAGGAATGGGGCACAGCAGCACAGAATTAGGTACCTCCCACAACTCTGCATTTTCTTCACATCTTCCCATAACAGCCACAGCCAAAACTAAGCTGTTGGACAGATCTACAGGTTATTTAAGTGCTTTGATAACTGCCCTTGCAGTCTGATACAAGTTCGTAGCTCATAAAATGACAAAACTAAAACCAGCAGGCTGAAAATTTTTATAACACCTCAAATAACAGTATAAACAAAATCAGTTTTTCTTTAGACCTTCCCAGCTCACTGAACTAAGAACAGAGAGCAATTTCAGCTTTTCAGCAGTTCCCCAGACTGAATGCTTAGGATGTGGCCGAGGCGTATTTAATTACAACATGTTTGAAGTAGGCATCAAGATCAAAAGGAAAGAAACTTTACATTGAAGAGAGTTGATCTAAAGCTGCAATTGGAAACATAAACCAGGGGAAGGAGTTGTTTGAGTTGGTAGGAAGACATTATACACAGAATTAGGATCAGTGTTATGGTTTTAAAAATGGAGCAAGCAAGCAAGATAAGCAGCAGTACATAAATTGAGTATTTACACAGCTGCAAAACATCTACCAGGGGAATTGTGAGAATGTGTGTTTGGAATGGTAAATGGGGAAATCTTCTCCACCTGATCCTGTACAAGAATTGTCTTTATTGCCGGGCTACTCTTGAATCCAGCATGAATACCAGAAAACATTCATTGATTTAAGCCACATGCATCCAAGCAAAATACTGATCCAAACTACCCACTTATTCAAATAAAAAAAAAACCCAAAGAATAAGACTATTAAAGCTTAAATGAAAATGTTTAGTTAAAACTTTAAATGGAAAAATGTTTTGCTTAAAAGCCCAGAAATGAAATTTTTTTCACCTGATTATGTTGCAACCTGGTACCAAGAAAAGTAACTTTGCAACCTTGCTACTACCGTGCACAGAAAGACAAATGCTGGTCAGGTCTGTCAGGGAATTGGTTTCATAAAAAAATCTCTAGGACAAGAAAGTGCTCAATGTCCCTGCACTAACAGGCTGACCAGTTCTTTCATGAATTCACGGGTCCTGGCTTAACAGCAGGCAGACTTGTTTGTATTTGTCTTACTTTCAGATGTTTACGTAAGAATAATTTATTAATTCTGTATGTTTGTTTATTTGACAAAAATAATTTTAAACTTTCTCAGGTTTACACTTGTAATAACCTTGAAAATTACTTCATCATCACTGCTGCATTTATTAGTGTGCTTTAATACAAAGTATTTTATAGAAGCTGGTGATAATATTAAACACAGCTGAAAATGATATCACTGGAGATAAAGAAGGAGGTGCTCACACCTACAGTATCCTCTGCCTTCTACTCACAGCAACTTCAAATAAACCTGGAAGCAAACAGCCCAGGCCAATGCTGAGCTGCAGGGATCAGAAAGCTCATCTCCCACACTCATCTCTGCCCCACCACCCTTGCAAAAGCTCTCTCTAAAAAACACATCCATGGACACCAACAACTTCAGTCTCAGCCACTTAAAACAAAGTGGTAAAAGTTTTTAGCTAACACTGAATATGCTCCATTGTGAAAGAACCACAGGAGGAAGCAAACACCCTTAGCCATCCTAGGAAGAGCGGGATGCCTCACAAGAGGTTTGCCTGCACAAGAGCTGGTGCAAATTTCCTAATACAGTCATGGCCAAACTTATAAGGGATACTCCTCATCAAACTTGATTTCCTCCTCCTCTTTGCCACTTGCTCCCAGTATCTGCCACAATTAAGACCCCTTCTCTGTTGTTTTCTACTCCCCTTCTCCCTCCCTGCTGGCACAGCAGAAGGAGAAGGGAGCCCAGCTGCCTTGCACATTTGATGCACAGCTCGAGACACTCCATGGGCACCTCTGAAATTCCTTTTCCTCTAGCCAGACTCTCTTCACAGGCTCAAACCCAAGTGCAGGAAACATATGCTGGGGCAGAGAGCAAGAGCTGAGATCTCTCCCTGCAATCTCAAGGAAGCAGGTGGTTCCTCAGAGGTCATTGCCAGTTCCCACATCCCAGCACAGTCCATGGCCTGGGTGTGGCTGGGGCATAATCAGTTCCTAAGTATCCTCCTCTTCCCCAGGCACAGCAAAGCTCCAGTTTTGTTATGTCTGGTGACACCACGGTAGCACAGAGATTCAAGACACACAAGTTTCCTGTTTTCATTGTTTAACAGACTCTGGCAGTGATATGCTCCAAGCCAGTTGATTCGGGTCATTAATCAAATCAGCAGAACGCCAGCAAAGAATCTGTTTTAACTCACTTGGCAACTGAGAGCTGTCTCCAGCTCTGAATTTGAGCAGCCCCAGTTACTTCTGATCAGCTGCACAGCCATTGAACCATCCTCCTTGTTCTTCAAATGGAGGTGGCAAATTCTAGGAATCAAAATTTCCGATGTCAACAGTTGCACTTGCTCGTTCAGAGAGCCCTGACTGAGAACACTCTGTGTCCATCACTCAGATTGGCCTTTTCCCTCAGCGTTGCTGCCAATGAACTGATGAGAGATGAAAGCCAAAGGGGAACAAACACAGGCAAAGGCACAGCCAGATATGGTAAAATCTTGAGACCTTGGACTCAGTCCAGAAGTTATCCCTTTGCCAGAGCTAAAACACATCTCAAGTTTAGGCCAGGAAATTAAGAATGAAAGCTTTGTGTTTGGATGATTTAGAAACAGCATATGACTGTCAGTCTTGAAAGAAACACATTCACCTTAAAAGAATCAAATTAATAAACTGTTATAAACTACTAGAAGTAATAAATACTAAAAAAAATTTAAAAATAAAAGTTCTAAGTTATTGCATCTTGCCAAGCATGTGCTACTGCAGGGCTGTGACCAAATAGCTCTTCTATTTCCAAATACATGACATATGCAAGCTATAAATAAACAAGCTCAAGATGTGCACTGATGTCACAGACATCATTCACTCACTCTGCTGTCCTTTACTCACTGCAGCCCATTTCTGATGTTGTCTTTACTTTCTTCCCCTCTCCAGGCATAAAAACAACACAGTCTGTCAAACACTATCAGGTGTATCAGCACTCATCTTTTATTCACTCCATATCATTTCTCAGCCTGGATTTCCCGTATTCGAGTACTGCCCGCAAGGCAAAGTCACATCCTACATCCCTTCACAAGATGGAAAGACCCCAGATCTAGTGTTAAGCTACCAGATGATCCTCAGAGGATACTATACAACTGTTCAGGCATTTTAATTATTATTATTTAAACAACAAAGTGCAGGTGGGAAGAGAATCAACCAAAAAACAATTCTGCTCTAGTGTTGCAGCATCACTGGAATCAGTCCCAAAGCATACAAAAGCAAACAGAAATAACTGTAGATAAATGTTTTACAAGAGTGTCAGATAAAAAAGAAACAAATGTTAAATCAAAAAAACTTCTATATCTGCATGAAATTGTGTAACACTCAGATGAAGTCCCATTCCAAGACCCATCCTTATGTAATGCCATCAGCCAAAGAATTCTGAGGTGACTCATTCAAGGTCTTTCAGAGTCTAACATGAATTTCCACTCAATTTGTCTGCTAAGCTTTAGGAGCAAGGAGCAGAAAAATCTCCTCCATCTCCCCAGTGTTCTTTCCTCCCTGCTGAAAGGTCAGTGCTGAGGGGATGCCTACAGAGCCTCCAGAGAGTCCCCCTGAATTTCCAAGAGGGGATCCTGCTCGCTTCTGTCAATGCTGTACTCAGGGGAGGCTGGTATGAAAGACCCCACCAGAGAGAACCTAACAGCAATAAACTCAACAAGCTTCTAAGCAAATGAACAAGCAACTAAAACCCCAAAGACTTTTAGGCCATGTAATACCCAGGCAAACCTCAGCCCATGCCCACCCAGCACTGAAGCCACTGCCAGTATTCCCAGTAGAGTCTGAAGCCTTTCTAGCTGGACAAACAGCATATTTAAAAACTGGAGTTGGATTTGGATAGTCTTATAAATCTGATGGTTTCATAGCTTACTAAATAACTTCTGCTTCTGGGAAAGTGAAGTGACTTCAAAAATAGTAACATTTTATCTCAAATGTTAAGCTGCAGTCCTACATCCATACAACCTCAAGATCCAGATTTCATTTTGCCTTTTAAGTGCCTGGTTTTGTGTGTTCACAATTTATACGGAAAATGGTAACAACTAAGGCCTAATACATGCACACTTAAATGAAATTCTCAATATGACAGTCCTGGATGTTTTTGATGCTGAAGTTTTTGCTACTATGTTGCATTAACACTAGGGTGGGATGGCTCTGTTTTGTAATTTAGTGTCTTGAAAGAAAGGAATTTCTTTGAAAGTTACAAATCTCATACCTCGGAAGAGTAAGGGTATCCACGTTCTCCACGAGTTCTCTTTATATTCTACAGTGCAAGCCATTAAATGTTGGTTCCTCCAGAGTTCACAGCCAGCAATTAAAATCCTCTGCCCTGGCTCAGAGCAGAAGCTGCCCAGCCAGCAGGGCTGGCCCTGGGTGATCAATGGCCTTGCCTGGGGACAGCAGCTTAGCAGGCCAAGAGGAGGTCCCAGAGACAGGCTAGCCACTGGGACCCACTCAGAGGAGGTTGAGAGGCAGGAATTCCACGTTGAAGCCATGGAATTAAGGAGCTCTCTCTGCCCTCCTGCCTTCACTCTGCCACCACAGCAAAGGCCCTGACCTGCCCAGGCTCCCAGACTGACTGGCTCCGACATTTCTAAAGGCACACACAAGTGTGCTGCAGAATTGTCACAGCTACAGGCTAAACCCATTGGAGAGCATGGAAAATCCTCTATTGCCCTAATCCATGGGCTGTACAATTCTAGAATTAGGCACTGTGTTAACTTACTTTTTAGACGAGCTAACAAGTATAAAAGAAACATCACAAGAATGTATTACAGGCATTTTTTTTTTTCCTTCCTTATTAAAGTGCTGTAAGAACAGGGGAATATTTTCCCCAAGTATTTACCTTTTCCCTCCTTTTAGGCTGTTTATTTTTCATTTAAATGTAATACATAAAATATTTAAACTTCACAGTGTAAACAATGTTTCAGAGACAACAAATGCTGGACTAAGTGGGCCAAAATAAATTGGAGATAGCTTGCATTCTCTTTGCTGCTGCTATAATGATCTCCAAATGATAGCACAATCTCCCCTTGCAAAATGCAGCCCAGAGTGTTCCCAGCTAGCTGGAGGGATAAAAGCAAACCTGAGTCTTCTCATTATAGCACCCAGAAAATTTGATTTCATCCTGATTAGATCATTCATTCTCAGGGGCTTCACTACAGTATCACATATGTCTTTATAATCTGTCTTCCACCTGTATGGCAGCAAGGCTGTTCATTCCAATAAATGCAGCTTTAATTGTGTCTATGGGATATAAAAAGCAATTTTCACAGAAATAAACAATCACTCAAGTCAGCTTCTCACAAACCAACTCTGGGCTCACATTTCTTAATCTTGAGGCAACTCCATGCCTAAGACTTATTTTTACAAACATTGATCCGAAATCAGTATGTCTTTAATCGAACAGGGCATTTTAATAATCGTGTCATTGACAGATTAACTTCAGCATGACAGGTACTTTCCACTGCAAGTATAAAAGAAAGCCTTGCCTGTGTGAGCTACAGGAGTTAAAGAACATAAAGCACATTTCAAAAATGTCATTTTACACTGTCCTTGCAGCTATAGTGGCTGTGTACAATACAAAGGAAAGATGTCTTTCCTGCCCAAACAGGACAGTATTTAATGTACTTTAAAGAGGCATCCCACAGTCCCCATAATTGGCAATTAATGTTTCAACTGCAATTCTAAATCAAAGGTTAATAAACTACTTATTTCTTGTGCTATAAAGAATGTGACTTATTACATAGCTAAGGGACCAGCATGTATCAGACAGTAGAAACTGGAAAAACTCTGAAACCCAGTTCTGTTCTCACACCATTTTTCCTTTTATTAGAGATAACAGCACTAAGTGGAACATGGATGTCAGGGAAAGAGACTTGCATGACAAGAATTGTCTGCTTGTACATACACCAGAACAGTTCAGTATTTCTAATTAAGCAGAGATCAGAAGTGCCACAAAATAATAGAAATGCCTTTGGCAATAACTTCTTCAGTCACACTTCAAAAATATTTCTTAAATTAATCTCTGATGATCACTTACTGCCACTACAGTCTGAAACCCATGGTGAACTCAACCTTAGAGACAGCAACAGCAAATTTCATGCTGATGTTACATGAAATTGAAATTTTTGAACAAACAGTTCAGCTTTTGCTACTTGTACCACCTTCATTAGTCAGCTGACTGACTGTTGCCTGTCAATTTAACCACTGGGAAACAGATAGAAAGGTAGATAGAACAGTTTTCATCCAGTCTACCAACACAAATCCTTCTTCCAGCCTTTTCAAAAGTTCCCCCTCAGAACTTTAATGCCATTTCAGCAAGAGAATGCACATCTGCTGGGTTTGGACAACAGGGACCAGTGACTTAGATATTGCCACAAAATCATCTTTTAGGCAGTCAGCAGCAAGGAGCAGAACAAATTTCAGCACATAAAACCATTCACGTGAGATGTCATGTAACTGATGTGAAAGCCAATATTAAGGTCTGTGGATGCAAACTTCTTTTTCTCACGATGTCAAGCCTTGTGAGTACTGCAGACATTCTGGAAATAACATTTTATTTTAGCTCAAGGACAGAGCTATGTGTGGCTCAGAAGACTGTCACTTCTCAGAATGATGCAAACACAGAATGAATACCAACACACACCACCAGGAAGGACACCATGGAAGAAATTCCCTGTTTGTGTGACATCGCAGCCTCCTTCCCTCTGGAACAAGCATTTTGGAAGTTATCAGCCAATTAACATAATCTGATAAGGACAGGCCACTGATGCAGCTGCGCTGAAGCCTGGATGCATAATAGTGTGAATTTTATGTGCAGTAAAGGAGCTCAGGGGTTTTTCCTTTCCTGAACTAGATCCCAGTGTGGAAATCAGCTTCAGAAGAGCAAAGCCTCACTGGAGGTGACCGTGGGGCAGGGTCAGACTCTGGCAGCGAGACCCTGACCCCCGCACAGGTGCAGCAGCTCCCCACAGGAGCACTGAGGGTAAAGCACAAGAAGAAGCACTTCATGACAGGAAATCCCATGAACTTGTCATTTTTCACCAGTTCTGGGAAGCACTGGACACAAATCCTGTGGCATTGGCTTCAAATGAACTCCTGGGATTAAAACTACATTAGGTCAGGCTTTAATCTAGTTCTTGCTACACCACTGGGCTGTCATCAATCCCCATCCAAAATGTCATTTAAGACACTTCTCTAACAATGAACTGATGACGCCCAGGGACCCTTATGAGCAACTTGGCTGCTCTGAGAACCTACAGGGACAAGCAAAAGAAACCCAAGAAAAACCCCCACATGACCGCTCTCCCAAAACCTCAAATTTTGAGAACACTTTTACCTCACCCCCCTGAATACAATGGCTGGACACCAAATTTGCAAGCCTGTCCAGTCCTTTCTTTGGGCATCAGACTCATCTGGAATTATGGTATCATGGAAGTGAATTCATCGTTCTGATTTATTTGAGGACTTTGTGTTACCAACATTATAGTTGCACATGAAAGCAGAGGACTTCACACTGCATCCAGAAAACAGTGAGCCTGCTCTTTGGAGATGCCTTTGCTAAAAGAAGGAAAGAACTAAATTATGGCCTGCAAGTGCCAGGTAGGCCAGGGAGCAAACAGAAAGAAGGAAAAACTAATAAGAAAATTTAATTTCTTAAAACAGCTACACTTAAAAGGTCAAGATTGGTTTGTGTCCAGAGGGAATGAATAGTTCCTATAAACTGAGAACACAAACTGAAACTCAAATGTAGACTGGCCTACAGAGTAACTGTGACAGTCAGGAGACAGAAACTTGTCAGGTGAAGATGCAGGACACATCTACATTGCCAACACACAGTCACCAAAACACTCCACATTTTATGCCAATTCTTCCTTCCTCTTCCACCTTGTCACCTGGACTGTACGTAGAAAAAAATCTGGAAAATCCAGAAAAAGCTTGCTGTTGAAGAAGTAATAATATTTTTAGTCCAGAACATTAATGATAGAGTTATTTTATTCTGCCAAAAGTGTCTGACTACTGAGTGAAGCAGCAGCACCACAGTTACTACACTGCACAAATGGCAATATTTTCCATGTGCCTTTTGATGCTGCTGCTCCAACTAACAAGAGCTTGCAGTACTGTCCTTGTGACCAAAGGAATGTGTCCTTCCACCCCCAGTGCTCCTCACAAACGGAGGATTCTTTTCTGACCTAACCAGCATCTCACAGGGCATGCTTTCCCAAGGAAAACAAATATCCTACCTGTCTTTCCTACCTAAAAGCACTTTCTCCTAAATTTGAACATACACATGCCATGAAATCACCCAATCCAGTACAAGAGGCCATGCCCTCTTTGGCCATCCCAATGCAGGCAAAGAAGCACACACAGATACGTGATCTGTGCATTTTTTCATGTAGAACAAGATCACGTCACTCCCAGAATCTGGAAATATTCCGGCAACACCGTGTTGGATTGACCAAAGACACAAGACAAATGACTGGACAAAGCCAGTGGCTTGCTTTGCACAAAACCCTGCTCAGGATTTGTTTTAGCTTATTTTTCCCTCAAAAACAATAGCTTTATTTTTAAAAGTTAGAATGGTAATCTTGAAAGAAAAGTCTAAAATACCTTGAGGATTTGACTTCATTCTAAATCATTATTTTCCCACCCACATAATAGACACCTTAAAGGTACAAAACTTGTATTAAAATTTGTATTGCAAGCACTAATATTTGTTTGGAATCACACATGAGGGTAAATGAGATTCTGTTACTGGCAAAGGAAATCACTTACTTAAACATTCATGGAGCAACAGGTCATTGTTCCATTAAAATCCTTTCTAGCCTAAACATAATGACAATATCTGTAAGTTTAAGTAGAACTGGCATTTAAAGGCAGCTGGGACTTAGCACTGGCATTTAAAATAATGTGGGGATGATGCCTGACATTTACTGTGCTGTAGGGAGAGCAGGAAGGGAACAAGCAAAGATTTGAGCTCTGCTGATGCCCAATAGTTCAACAACATTCTTAGCGTTGGTACAAGGCTGCATTAAATCTGCTGCTCCACATCCAGTCCAAGTTTGGAGACACTCAAGGAGCACTTATCTTCCAGTAAATAAGAGCTCAAACATTGCTCATAGTACTTGAGGATGCAGATCATAAACTTGATTCTGGCACTGCTGGGAATTACAGACACAAATGACAAAACTCAAAGGAGTAAGAGAGCCTTGCAAACCTTGGTGTTTCTAACCTGAACTATCAGATGAGCAAAAATACTCATGAGTAAGTTGACAACAGAACAGCAAAAGAATTAGTGTTAAATAATTATTTCTAACTTGGAGAGTTACTGGGAAATCTTCAGGTAAAAGCTCTGCCATGGGTCCTTGTGGGTGTTCTAAAAATACTGGCTGAAATTATTTACACGGATTTGAAATGTCCCCAGACCATTCAAGAGACAAACAGCACTTTCTGCTGCTCAAAAAGACAGAAGTTTTTGCAAATGTCAGGACTACCTCACCTCTCATTACATTTCCCCACCCTTGTCACTTGAGAAAGTTATACCAGCAGTGTTGGGCTCTTCCAGTGATCATTTCAGGCTCCATTCATCTCTAGTTATGCATTCTGCATTGGTTTTTTTACTTTTTTTATGCTATTCCACCTGTTAAATCCATCCTTTTTTCTCCCCCCAAAGAAAATCCCTTATAGACTACTGAACCCTCTGAAAATATTCCAGAAGAAATTCCCTATTCATGCTACCCCAGGAGCTCCTGTTCTATGATTCTACAATTTTCACTTTAATTTGGCAGTGACATCTCCAGCAAACACTTCCATGGATTGTTTAGTTAAAATGGCATTTGAAAATGTTAGGCATCGCTCTCTGAACACAGATATACATCTCAGACATGCTATCTGGAAGATAATCACTTGATTTTCAAGGTCCACTTAATTACTTCAAAGTTCACTCCCTCAGAAAAAGAGTATTTTAAAGGACACCGGCAAGGACAAAACTTTCCCAAAGCTTATCAAAGCCACATGAAAAAGGGCTCGTTTTCTCACTGAGGATGATACAGAAGCAAAGAGCAGTGTGTGCTGCTTCTGCAGCATTTTTACACACACAAGAGTGGGACTACAGAAAGGTTCTTGGGAAAGGCTCTATAAATAATAAAGTGGCAGCAGGATGGTGGGAAGGAGGAGGACTTCACAGCACACTGACTTTTAGGGTAATTTCTTACAGAGTTCTCAGCAAAAGCAATTTGTTGTGAGACAAGCTGCCTCCCTGCAAATCCTTTTCTCCACGAATCAAAGCAAACAATCCAACAGCCCCTGTGCCCACCACCTCCAAACCCAAACAATCCCTACACCATTAAATACCACCCAGTTCTCGCAGTGGTTTGGCAGCCCCTCAACTCTGAACGAGTTAAATTGTTCTGCTGTTGGTCGCAGATCCAGCCTTTGGGGCACCATGATCCTTCCCTTCTGATCCCTCAGTATGTGGGACTGAGAATTTTGGTGGAAATCTCAACAAGCACCCATGGGACACCCGCTGATGCCTGAAGGGGCCGGCTGGAGACAGAGCATGGCTGGAAAACCACGTGCAAAAACTCACAGGAAAAACCTGGGCTGGCTCAGCCAAACCAAGCAACAGCTGAACAGGGAAAAGACAAGACATTTTCCAATTAGCACATCACAGTAAGCTTTGGTTACTGGCTGAAGTTGGAAAACTGAGTGTTTGGGACACTGGTGAATACACTTAAATCTCTTGTTTTCCGTAGCAGTTATTGTTTGTCTTGCAAGAAGGACTTGCGAATTACACACTTCCTAATAAATATCTGATTCATTGGAAAATAGATCTATGTTTAGCCTGACTTAAGCTTGTGCTGTTTGTTTACAGGTCTACTTCTCTTTTTAGTAAGTGAAACAAGAGTTTCAACAAAAGCATTAACCATACACAGACGTTTCCTTCGGAACTTTCCATCACCCTCAGCTAGGCCAAACCTTTCTTAATTTATTGCATAACTTTTCTAGGAGGTAAATACATATAATCCAGGAAATAATAGCAGATTTGTTTTCTCCTGACTTCCTTTACATGGATAGGGGGAAACCTGATCTCAAAAAAACCCAAAAAACATCTTTTGATGTCCCACCACAACACATTGCCTTGAGAAATGTGAACAAGCATATATGGATGTGTTTGACTCCCACAAATAAGTGTCTGCACTTGCTGAGGTTTCAAAACTCTTGACACTATGTTTACATGCCCCAAACAATCCTTTCCCATGGAATTTCACCAATTTTATATGCCCTGGGAAATGTAGAGCTGGAACACATCCAATACAAGCAAATACACGCAATAAAACAAGCTCAAATGGCTGAAACTGTAAGGGATAATACATAACAAGGCAATAGAAATTTATTTACTATTATTCTCCATGCAAAATGAGAGCATACTTTTCAATCAGAAGTATATATTGAATCAAATGGAAAACTATTGCATGAAGTGCAAAAACACTTTCATTCTTCAAAGGGTATCAGTGAAGTAATGATTATATGGAAATACCAAGTTCTAAAGTTTCTCCCCAACAACACACAATGCTAGATCTTCTAATTACTTACTGAATGTCTTTCAGGTAGGCATTAAAAAAAACAAACCCCTTTCCAAACCTCCCCTGGTTTCTAAATGTCCAGTGAGAAGTAGCATAACAGCTAACAAAAAATTATTTAGCTGACAACTATTATAGGAGCTTTCTACTTTTGACTTGAGGCTTCAAATATTAAACACACATTAGAGACTGCTAAAAAACAGGTTATTGGGATTGCAGGATGTCCAGTCACAGCTCAGGATCCCATTCTCCCAATTAGTTCAGGGCTGGCACTGGAAGAGAAGAGCAGAACAGCCCTGACTGCTACAACCCAACAGAGAGGGACTCTTGGCCCATCTACCAACATTATCACTCCCCCTTTACAAAGGAACTATTTCTTTACTAAAAGAGTGACTTTGGCTGAACATTACATCTAAAGTACAGAACTCATACTAGGGACATGCTCAGTCTTATTTCTGCTGAGTAAAGGTTAGCTATGAATTTTCCAGAACATCACTAAAAATCACAGAATTTTATAGTAAATTACACCATCTCAAAGCATTGGTGTTGGGAACAAACACAAATATCAAAGTGGACCTTATGAAACACTGATTTCTATTTAACATTCTCTGAACAGTTCTACTGAACTCTTCAATGTTGTACCAATAAACAACTTTTCACCTGAGGTCCTTGTGTTGTCACAAGGAAGGAGTCCAGCCCAAATCCAGCATTTCCCAAATCTCAGCCAGCAGCCAACACAACAATGGAATCACTCCATTAACTCACACTGAAATTAAAGGGGAGCTTTTAGAAGCTTTTTCTACCTTTTGAAATACCTGCCAATCTCAAAGCAATACTCGCCCCAAAAAGCAAAGGATATGAATTCTGCTGTTCTACCTCTTAGAGCATCTATCAAAGCTTTAAGATTTCACAAGGACACAGCGAGATCTGCCACAATAGCTGTATTCTGTGAGCACCTTGAAGAACTTAAATTTCACTCATTACGCTGCACCCACAAATTTTCTCACTTGTGCATGTCCAGTTTAAAAAATTCTTTTATACTGACATTTTGCCTTAAAAATCCAAAAACATTTCGACATTAAGGGCGGTAGGTCTAGGGACATTTTCAATAACTTTTGCTTGATGAGTTAAAGACCAATGCTGCAGGTTCCATATGAATACAATTACAGCTTTTTTCCCCCAAAGCTGTCAGTCTCTTGCAAAGTAATGCCAGTAAAGTTGACAAGACATCAGATTGCATTTCTGACAGCTTCAATGTTAGAAATTTGTTTTCCTTAATTACTCCAGTCAATAAAAAAGGAGGAAGCAATTTTTCTACCTTATAATTTTACTTTTCTTCTCTGAATGCATGGATTGAAGAAGTGGAGCAACTTTGCTTCCAAGAGAAATTACTGTCCCCAAATACACAAAAATTAACACAAACCACCAATCTCACAGTGAAATCTGTGACCTACTTTGTCAGGGCATTGCTCAGAATTGGCAATTGGTTATCAGAATTGATCCTGCTCCAAACTGACATGAAAAGGTGGAATCCAGCAAGAAGTGGCTCATTCACAGAACTCCTCTCCCAGTTCTGCACAGTTCAAACAAAGTTTTCCCTTTCCCCAGGAGACAGCTTCAGTTTTAATCTCCCTACCCATGCAAACTAACAGGCTATTCTTCCTAAAAAAATAAGCAAGTATATTCATTAATTCCAGAGTTTTTCTTCAGTGGATGCATCCTGAGCTTTGGGAATTGTACGAGCTCACGCGGCAAACACAACTGCTTAGGTAATCACACAGCAAAGTCATTTTCCCCTCATACTAACAGAGAAGAAAACATGAACAAAATTTAAATCTAAAAACAAAATTCTAACCTGTTCTCCCTGTTTTTGAAAAAGTTCAAGTAATCATAGATACCAAACAACAGCAACCCAACAAAAATTCGTTTACATTTCCCACATTTTTTATTTTTCCAATGACAACATCAGAAAAGTTACAATCACTGCATCCTCCACTATAGCTGTACTTCTATTTCAAAATTTTGAGTCGTGGCTGTGTTTTCTTAAAATACAGCATTACTTCATTGGGCAAAACATCAGTACCTCTGCTAGAGAGGCATCACTTCAGCACATTTTTACTGCCAAATGCAACTCCACGTGGAGGTTGAAGAGGCTGGGGTACCACCCATCCAAACACTTAACTTTGCTCACTGCAAACAAGGGTTATGCAACAACAGCTGATGTGTTTTGTAGTCTCCCCAACTCCACCTTCCATGAGAAGGCAAAGAATTACACAAGGAAATCATATGAACCGCAGAGAAAGTTGTAATGGCAACAACAACAAAGAAAGAATCAGATGAAGTCACTCTCTGGATTACAAGATTGCTTGTTTGGCTTTCACACTTGCAGAGAAATGTTCGGCATCATTGAGTACACAACTTTTTAACACCTCTCAAGGGTTACACACAATCAGCCACACAACCATCCCAAAAGAAGCCTGGAAGTTTTCTTAGCACCTAATATCCTGATAATTATTTCCAGTTACTTTAAAAGGCCAAGCTAATGATTACACTTGTAGCAACGGGTGTAGATTCTCCACAGCTGGCAGCGAGCCTTTCCTCAGCTCAATTATGCCTTATTGCTATTCACCTGCAGGAACAGGAAGCCAAATACCCTCGGGAGAAGATTCAGACATAGCTAATGATTATCCACAGAGGTGTGATAGAGCCAGGAAACAGACCCTGTCAAACAACACATCCCCCCAGGAAGATACCAGTGTCTCACACAGTTTCAGACCAGCACTGGCCAAGCACACACTTGATTTCCACTTCCTAAAAGTGCATTTACAGCCACCCTTCAAAGGCTTGGAGCAACTGTGCCCCCAGCAGACTATTTAACACTGTCTGCTCCCATTGCAGTGTTACAGAAGTACCTTTGGTGACACTTTGTGCTAAGATCTCAGGAAAACCTCATTTCCCAGTCCCAGCAGCCTGCAATGCTCTCTGCATAGCCAGGAAATCGTAGGACAAAGCTTCACTCTGCAGAAATTCTTGGTAGGAAGATGAGCACTGTCTCCCAAAAGATGCCACCAGCAAACAAGTACATTTAGCTTCTGACTGAGAAATTGCCTGGTGACCCATATCTCACTTTTCTCCCAAATTACAAATTAAGTTAACTTCAGAAAACGTAAAAAGCCTAGAAAAATTACAGTCTGGGTTGAATAATCTGCCAACATTTAAATACATTCCATATTGCCTCACCAGACTTTCCCTTTTCTACATCTGCTGCAGGATTATGAGCAAGGAAAGTTTAGTCCACTGCTTTGACAGCCTTCGAGGAAGCTTCAAGTTATTTGGGCCACCACTTATCTATCACTCCAGGATTAAGCAGCTACAGGTGACGAGGAAATGTGCATCGATATCTCCATCATTTTAATGGACTTTTGAATTGTCAAGGAACAAAACACTGCTGCCAAAAGGACAGATCCCAGAGAAGAACCTGTCCCATGACAGAGGCAGGAGTTAAGCCGACAGCTACAGTATCAGTCAACAAGAAGCAAACTTGCTCACACACAGGGTAAGGACACTGCAAAGAATGCCTCGTTAAGTGGGATTTACAAATGGGGAAAAAAATACCAAGTGTTTCTTCCCTCCCCAAACAATGAAGTGCAGTGATTTCTGCTTTAATACAGCTGTTCAATAAGTGATTTACTTTCTCCTGGCATCAAGAATAAGGGTTCTATGAAGAGTTTGCTTAACTGCAGCTCAGCCCTATGTTGGATCAGAACTGGCCCAGCACAGACACAATGCTTTATAGAACTCACTACCTGCCTGATGCATGAAAATCCTTAAAAACTCACCTAGAACTTATCTACAACAAAATCCCCTCTAACGCTAACTATTCAGTGTGATCCTGTGAAAGTAAGTGCAGTTCAGGGTGCCACACCTATCAGACACCCTTTGTGGATGTGACAGCAGCACAGAGACAGTCACAGAACCAACACTGTCTCCTTGCTCCCTCGTGTCTCACCTTCTCTGGAGCCAGCATCACGCCCAGGCTGCTCTCCCTCTGCCAGCTGCAGCGCCCCAGGGGAGTTTGCAGGGAGCTGGCTGGGCCTGAGGGTCACCCTCCTCAAGCAAAGCCTGCTGGGTGGCAGCACTTGGTGGAGTCCCTCCAGTGCCAGGAATGAACTCCCATGGATGAACTGAAGGGTTGGAAGCTCACCAGCAATACCTCACGGAACGCAAGACATCAGCAAGGGCCGAGAGGAGGGACAGCCCATGGAAGCCTTATAAAAACAACCACCAGGAAACAGGAACACTCCTACTATGACAGGACACCAAATTGACATCCCAAATTCAGCAAAAGCCAGGAGACCCCAGATATGACTCCTCTCACTCACACAGAAGGCTGGACAACGCTTAAAGACCTGAGGACACAAATGTCTACCCCAGGGTGTGTTGGTGATGTAGATACTCATGAATTATCACTTAAATTATCTTCTCTTAAGAAGGTACCTTGGTAGAAAAAAAATCTCTGGGCACAAATCTAAGACAAAACATAAAAGCTCCTCTCTGAAAACTGATTTAGCTTAAAAGACTAAGCTTTATAACTGGGTTGCTTTCTCTCTTGACAGCATGCACAACATCAACTCACAAAAATGCTGCATAATTTTGAATTTTCAGACACAAAGTTATGCTTCTTGCTAAAAATAAATAAATAAAACTAAGGAAGAACAAACATGTTTTCTTCCTTCAGTGAAGGACCTTTTCAATGCCCAGCTGTGTAACTCTGCACCCATACATCTCCATCTTACTCTGAAGTTTAAAACCCACACCGTTTAGCTTGACTGCTTAGAAAATGGTCTAAGTGAAAAAGAATCAGGAGTTCAAACAAAATGCTCTAAGCTATCTTCCCATGGTTTGCAAAGGGAGCATTTTTTTGCACTTTAATGCAATATTCATTGGTTATTTGCCTCCTGATCTAAGGTTTCCATTTCAAAAGCTGTTTATCATCAGTGTAACATTCTGAAGTACCTGGAAAGCCGAAGTCTGCTTACAGCTCTGAGGCTGCCAGGTAAACAGCAGTGCTCCTCCATCCCCAGAGCCACTGTCCACAGTGCACACCAGCACTGAAAGACCAGCAGTCCAACACTGCACTGGGTGTCACTCCACAATTCCAACACGTTTCTGACTTACTGAAGCATCTCTGATATACCATTACAAAGTCCCATGCTCTGTAAGTAAGATGGAAAAAAAACCCCTAGAGGAATCAGAAGAGATTCAAGAAAAAAGGTCCAAAAACCATTATGTAATAGAAAAAGGCTTTTTTAGATTCTGCACACAATAAGTAATGCACATCGTTCACTCTGTGGTCAGCATACATCAGTTTGACAGGACACACAGTTAAAACAAAGATTTCCAGATCACATAATTGCAGGATCTTGCAATATATCACATTTTTTCTCACGTTGATTTGTGCAGTGGTTTGTTCATCAGTAGCTGTCTGACTGGAATTGAGTCTCTGGAGCAAACACTGCCATTCCTATCATAGTATCAGTCAAAGACATTCTCAGGCCACTCCTGGGAGATCACACATTTCAAAGTACATTAACTTCTTGGGAGTTGAGGGTGGACAAAAAAAAAGGAAAAACACCAAAAATTGAAGCACATACACAGAGCTCTATGTTTGTGGCACATTTAAAACTCCAGAATCTCCTTTTAGACAACATCTGGGGGAAAAAAAAAAAAAANAGATATGAATGTTCTCCAAAGTCAACAGAACATAAATTTATTAATCCACATCAGACTACTGAAGCCTGTGGCTTCAGGCAAATTCAGGTTAGAGTACTGCATTGTCACCTCAACTAATCAGTGCAGGGTAAAGTACAGATGTAGATAAAAATAACATATTTGTCTTTAACAAAATCCAAGTAAGTTTGGATTTAAACCAGAACTGTTCATTCTCCTTACATGACAGTAAGCAGATACTGATGTCTATTCCTACTCCCCATGACTATAACTGAAGTCAAACATGACATTCAGGATTTCCAAAAGCATTCCATTCTGTAGGTGTGCATAAAATCCTTAGCTCAGAGTAATGAATCTGATTCCACAAGTTAGCCTGTTTGATTTTATACACACCTACAGAGCCAAGTGTTAAAAAATACATTAAAAAACCCCAACTATGAAATCAAGGGAGTATATCTGGGTTTTGACATTTCCCAGAGGTCACTGAACTACAAAAAGTGTGGTCCCTCATCCTTGCTACTCACATGGCAACACATGCCTGGTAAATTCACTTGAACTCCACACATGAGAAGGACGTTTAGGAACAGCTCATTCATTTTCCAGCCAGCCAAGGAGAGATCTCCACCTCTGCAGGTAACAAACACAGATGAAAGCCAGTGGGGCTTTCATTCAGCAACTCCTTTCTCAAATGATACAAAACTTTGTATCCTACAGCCACTAGACATTCAATGGTGGGCAAAAGCTGCCTTTTCAGTTTGAGTCTTAGACTTGAAATGATGCTGTTTTCTTCCCCTTTTTTTGGCATATAATTTTATTAGGTCGTAACAGCTTGTTCCACATTCTCAGGCTAATTCTGTAAATCATTTGCACCATAATTAATCATATCAATATATGAATGTTCAGACCACCCAACAGTCTATATTCCCAACACAAAGCCAAGCCAAGTACACAATTTATCTAATGCCAGTGGGATATTACACTAATGGAGTAGATTTTACAATTTCTGAAACAGTCCATTAAGATTTTGTATGATTTATTACCATAGATCTTACTCTTCGAGTCATGCTCATATAACTGGCATTTTTTAGTTTCTAGGGAACTTACTGTCAACTTATAATGCCCTCATGATTCAGAGATTATCCTGATGCTGGTGTCATCATCACGCAGACTAAATTCAAATGGACAAAATTAATACATGTCTGAAACAGCTCAGTTTCACCACTCTCAGATATGGATGTGCTTCAAATCCCTCTTTTGAATCAAGCAGAGTGAGACTGGGATTTAAATCTCTCCAGACCCTGAGGGATCTCATTCTGGTCAGTCACACTTATTTTAACCAACAGGTAAACTTAGTTCTGACTCCATGAGAAGGTTCCCAGAAGCAAGTCTTGTCAGAGCCAGCAGCTGGATGCTTCACTTCCATCTCTCCCTTTTCTCTTTACCTCCAAGCCCACTGTGGAATTAGGAGGTGAGTAACCTGCCAGCCACCACCACGCTCTGCACAGGCCAGGTAAAGCTGAATGCCTCAATCCTTGCTGAAGACTGGCACTTTTGACTTGGTTCATTAAAATCACCACTTCTGTTTCTCATTGTCCTGATAATATAATGCCATGGCAACAAATGAGAAGCTCCAAATTATATGCATGACTCTGAAAGGAAGTGCATAGTTCCTGTATGTGCAAACTTTGATCTACTGCAGGATGGTCAACAGCATCTGTTACTCTAATATCCCACATTATTATAGCCATTTAGCTAAATAGATCATAAAAAGATTGTTCCATTAGCCATCTTCCTGGCAGAAATCCAGGGAAGTTGCTGAGTGCCCATGACCAAGTACCAGCATAAATCCAAAGGATTTGGAGTGATGGCTGGGGCTAAATTCCTGCATTCTTCACTGGTAGGAGCCTTACATTGCTATTTTCAGGCCCACATTTTTAGTTACAATATTATCCATGTGTCTGAGCACTCTAAAGAAGGTGACACAAAATGACATGCCATACACAGTCACATTTGTAATTGCCAGTCCAACCATACCCAAGTCTCTGTTGCATTTTAAACCTGCTCTGAAGGCAATTCAGGAAGAGCTGTTTTAACATAACACAAATGTATCAGAGTGGCAGAGTTCGTGTGCACTGCACAGCAACTCCAGAAGCGAAAAAAAAGCCAAAATCCATCCTTTGGCACAGGCAAAACTCCTGCATGAGGACACAGGGCATGCCCAGGAAACTCAGATAATCACTCAAGACAGAGCTGTGAAGCAGAATTTGAGGCAGGAAGGGCAAAGAGAGGAAGAAGGACCCCCCAATTTTAGCCTGTACCCCTGCAAATATTAAATGAAATGCCAGGGAGAACTGGAGGCAGAGAAAAAAAAAAATGGGAGCTTCACTCAGCATTATGAAATGTCTATATCAGTTTTCAGGCAAGAGAAAAAACATTTTCAAGGAATTAAGAGATTTTATTTCAACAACCAGCTTTGCAACAGGACTAAGATAACCCTTTAGAAAATTACACACACACAATGACTACAAAAGGGCAAATAACTTTCCCCTTACACAAAGGCTGCAAAGTCTAAATATTTTGGTGAAATGTAGGAACATGACAGAGCAAAGTCCAAATATTTCAGTCTGCAAGTCTGAGTTGACCTCCAGCTTTCTTTACTTTACCTATACCCCCTTCCTGGGTTTCAGCAGAAACACTGATTGAAAGTCCAATATATGTGAAAGAGGGACCTAAATCTGGATATGCAACACACAGATATGCAAAAGATACTGGTATGAGTTGTCAGTGACAAGATAAATTTGGAGTCAGTACACTGAAAAAAAAATCTCCTGGCAAGAGAAAAGCAGTGCCACTCTTCAAACTGGCTTTCCATATTTTAAAATACACTGCATGCAAGTCTAAGGAGACAAGCTTTTCACCCCATCCATCTAGCATGTATGACATCATTATGCTCACAGAGTCCTACTGCAGCATCTCTGACAGGCTCTTCCCAGCAATTTTCACTGGCAAAAAATGCCTGTAGGTTTGTGTCTTCAGGTGTCTGCAACAGGGAATGATGCAAAGCCACAGATTCAGCTGAGATCATTTTAAACTACAACACTTACTGATGGCATTTTATGTGAATAATCCAGCTTACTCTGCAACAAGTATTTTCCAGCCAACCCAAAGCCAAACAATGCAGTGTGGTGATGGACTGTGCACCCACAGAAAGGGCATTGCCTGCTGAGCTCCTCTGAACACCATTCTCACAGGGTACTGACAGACTCACTGCACTTAAAACAGCTGCTGAAGCATTTTCCTCTGCTGCCAAGCACCAGCTACTCATCAAACACCTCAGTAAATTATAGACCATTGGAGCATTATAACAAATCACATTGCTTATAAGGAAATGCTGCTTTTTTAAGTAAAGAGCAATTGAGGAGCTGAACCTCAAAAACCTCAGCTTCAGGGGAAAAGCCTTGAGCAGGGAACTGAAAGGCAAAGTTCCCCGATCTTCAAATTCCACAATCATCATAACCAGGTACTTTCCTGTGTCAGGGAAAGCATTTATGATTTTTAATGACTCTGCCTGGTTCTCTACTGTGGTATATTACCCCAATATAGAAGGATTTTCTCCATGAACAACACGGTCCTATGCTTATTTTACTAGTTAGCAAGGAAATCTGGATCCAAAGCAGAAAACCTACCATTATTTTGCTTATCTCTATTTTTAGGGAAATTATAGAATAAAGCCATCACTGTATTGTTCTAAAAGTTGCCTTAAATGCAGAATATTTTTAATTTGTCCCAGTCTCAAAGTTGAAAGCACCAAGACAGGCTACCTATATTTCTCTAATGACACTCACTGCATATTTTCTGGCCACACTCCTAACTTCCAAGCATTAGTGTTTCACTTCATAATACCTTTTATTAAATAAGGCCCGATGTCTAACTGTCCTGAGTAAACACAGGGCAGCTAGAATTAAAGAAAAAGAGCTTCCTTTAGAATTTCATTATTGTTTTAACAAGGCTGCAACAAGTATCACTCAGTACCAAGCAGCTGTACCCTGCTAATCAATACTTTCATTATGATTCTCATTACAGCACTTACTGCTGTTTATCAGTCAGAGATAACCAGCTCCCTGGGTAGTGAAGCACCTGTCCAAATTATCCACAGGCCCCTGAAGTGAGAAATACTGTGCAGTAACCACATTAAAACTCCCACAGTTTGTGCACCTTGGTCAGTGGTGAGTTGGCTGTCAATGAACAGAACCTGAAACAGCTCCCACCCACAGAGCTCTCTAGCTTTGGGGCAGGCTCTGTCGTCACCTGGAGCAGCCAGGGATGTCACACCCTGGCCCAAGGGCAGCCAGGGATGTCACACCCCAATGGTGTCTGCACAGCCAGAGGCAAAAGGCTCAGTAAAGCTCCACAGGCACACTGTGACCAGCCTGGGGATCAGGGGGAGGTTCTGGTAATCCCCAGCCTCAGACAGCACAAGAGCTCTTTGGGATGTGGCACTGGGGTAGAATTTCATTTTTGATGTGTGAGTGCAGCCTTGAAATAGCAGTGCTATTTATACCCCCAGTTGCATTGGGATAATTGGGCAGCTGAGTGTCTGACATGCCCAGGAGAGTCAGGATTTACAGACATTCTCCAGCCACCAACAGTTTTCTGGGACAACAGAACACCCTGTTCTTCTCATATGATGCAGAGCACACCTTGAATAAAGGCATGGGCCAGCCTCCACAATAAAAACCCAGACATTGGAAATGTTCCTGGGATATGAATGAGGACAAATCTACATCCTCTACATGGCAGCCCCCATTCCTTGCCCACACTTGAGTGCATGAGGAACAGCTCAGCATCAGAGAGCTATGACATCATCAACTGGGTCTCAGACATGAGAGCACACCCCTGTTATTGTGTTTTCTGCTCATCATCAGCAAGTTACACTGCTATATGTGCCTATATGGAAAGATATGGAAGTAGCAATGAAGATGAATTCTCACCTCCTGCCTGGTGTAGAGCCCAAACTGTGGAAAGGCAAGACAGGAGGTCAGCTGCTGGCAGCACACACATGGCACACCTACACAAACCATAGCCAGGGGGAGGCACAGTCTCCCCTCTTTTGGGGATTTGACACCCTCCATAGCTTGCTCAGAGATTCAGTAGCACAGCTGCTGCCTGGGGAGTAGATAGAGCAGCACAACAGACCAGGAGTTTTCCCCGTGGATTTTACAGACCTTCTAATCCAGCAGAATATTTGCAGGAGACTAGCAATGCAAACAGCATCTGTTAGAATTATTCAAAAATAACACACACACAGTGAACTCTTATAATTTGCAGCATTCAAGGCTGTTACTGTGTTTTCCCAATGCTGGATTAATAATACAAGTTGTCATTAAAAAAAAAAAAAAAAACAGGACTGAGATGACTGCCTAGGAAAGGCAGCTACAGAGTGCCTTCTGTTTCTACACACTAACTCCAAACCAAAAAGGAAGGCAGTGTACAATGGAGCACATTGTTACCACTGAACATCCATGCCAGGGGCATTTCTGCCCTGTGTGATGCCAGCTGCAAGCATGCAGAGTGTGTAAAATGCAAAAATTTTAGAAGCAGGCAGGAGAAGGAAGCAGGGTCAAGTCCACATTTTTAATGGTAAAAAGCCTTAAGGTAAATAAGGCAAGGATTACTGCAAAATTGACATTTATTGCCACTCACTTGTATTACAAGATCATCTTTCAAACTCCTCAAATTAAAAAAAAAAAAAAAGCCCCAAATTTCAAACACATTTATCCCATAGCACTGATTATTAGTGGAGTGCATATGTTCACACAGGAAGATTACATGTATGGAGAGGAAACAGCCAGAATGGGAAGAATTACAGAGAAGTCAATCCAACAGGCACTCGGGGAGATCAGCCATCCTTCCAAAGATCAGGAAAGCTGATGTGCTAGGAGTCAATTTTTGAACTCTGCTAATAATAGGTCAGTCAGCAAAGCTGATGCTGCACATTCAACCAAATCAATGTACAAGCTGCAGGCACCAACACAAGAGACGTTTTTTTAATTAAGGAGGGGAAAAAGAGACTGCAGGCTGGCTCATGACATACCAGTGGCTCTGTTTACTGCAAGCCCTGCTCAGCTAAAAAGCAGACATCAGCCCAGGAAGGCACTTTAGTGGATGTTGGTCAGCTTAGACACAAGCTTTCTTTACTGAGATATTTAAATTGAAAATTCTAACAGCAAAACAATCTCTAGCTGACAGACCATAATCTCTTGCATAAGTTTCCAATTTTTTGTAACATTCAACATTTACATCCATCTACAGCCAAAGCTTACAATGTCTCAGTCCTTTTAAACAAAAGACAACCAAAAATCTCATCTTTAACACAAGTCACAACTCATGCTCAACAGACAGCAAGGATAGTATTCTCACATGATATAAAATGTTAGGATTATTCTCAGTGCCCAAGAACTCAGCAGTACATAAGTTTGGCTGACTCCACAGTCATCCTCACTTTCTGAGGCTCTTTGGCTTCCTCACTCCAGAAACTGAAGCTGTGTTGTGGATTAAACCCAAAAGCTCATTTTCTATTCCTGTCTGCCTCACAAGAAGGGAGATATTTAGCAGTGGGAAATGCTTATTAGAGATCTGTGTTTGATGTAGTACCATTTCCCTAATGGGCCTTGAACAATTTCCATGTTTTGAAAGCAGAGAGATTTCCTTTAAATCAGCAGCCTGATGGGAAGCTGACCTCCATAAAATATTTCCTCCCATTTTGACTGTCTGTGGCAATTCCCTACCACTTTCCCTGTCTTCTTTTATTCCCCTCACATGCCGATTTTTAAGTGGTTGGGAAAAAAACATGACCTGTTCTCAAGTTCCTAATGCCACAATGGTACCTCTTAATGTCACACCTCAAATTCATGAATCACAAAGACTGCAAAACTCAGATTATTTGCTGTGCCACCATTATTTTTTCATTGTCTGCTTCAGGTTCCCTCCCAATTTCCAGTGTCATTAAGAAGCAAAACCTCACATCACCACAACTCCTTGTCCCAGGGAAGTCCTCATCCAGATTTCCAGGGAAAAGATTAGCAGGACTTCCAAAGGACCATCTCCACCTTCCAGAGCCTGAAACCCCTTATCCCTAATTTCCAAATGTAATACAGTAAGCAATCCCTGCTCTCAAAAATCAGGGACAATCCACTTTCAGCTCCACACTCAGTTCACACATGGAGGAATGGAGCAAGTTTAGAGCAATACCATTCATTAATCAATTTTACTTTGCCTTCAGTAGGAGAGGATTATGATCTGATACCAAAAGGGTCCTACAGATAAAAAGCTTTCCCAGTTTTGGTATTATTTCCCCTCGTGCCCATCTGACACTGGAGAATGTACAGATGCAAATGAGAGGTTTTGTTTTGTTTTTTTTTTACAGAATTCCATAGAGAAGTATCAGAAGTAGTAGAGCACTGAGAACACAAGGCATCTCATACAGAATTTAAAAAATAGCAACAACAACAAAAAACTACCACAAGTCTTGTTCACACCTGGTAGAACACCAGGACACAGACCCAACTAATTCCAACTCCTGTGTTTTATAGCTGAAGCAAAGGCAAATCTGTTCATATGGCAAAACATTATAGAGGCCCATGTATCCAATACTCATCATAAAACTGAATTAACAGAAAGTGACAGTGATTGCTGAAATACTAAGGATGCTACAAGGATGAGCGAGAAAATTGAGATTTTCACTGTACACATTAAAATACTCCTTTATAAGGACACACATGCACTATTTTTTCTCATTCAATTAATTGCATCTACAGTCTCAAATTTTTCAGGGGTTTCAGTTATTTAGCTTTTTTTGTGTTTACATGGCAAAGAGAGAAGTGTGAATACATTTTTAATGATGCACTTCTTGGATGTTTTCAGTGCTCAGATGCACAACTGAGTAACCTTGCTCTTGAATAAATTAAGCCAAACACTTGAGGTTTGGAGCAGGTATTTTTAAACCTGGTACTGGTAAATACTCTGTTCTCATTAAATTACTAGGTATATTTTAAATATTGATATATTAACTTCAGTCTTTATTGTATGCTTGTCAAATATACTATAAAACACATATAGACGTAATGTAAACATTTTTGACCCACAGGGCAATAGAAAAACTGACCCAATTGTTTTAAAGCTCTGCTTCAAGAGACACAAAAGAATTCTCTTACGTAACAGGCAAAATCCCCAGCAGCTGGAAAAATGCCACATCATCTTCCATTTGGATGAGGGCAATGGGATTGCCACAGAATTTACAAACATGCTGAAGGCAAACCTAATCCTCCCGAATCCTACAGCCCTTGGGTTCCACTTCCCACATTCCCTCTGTCATCTGTGCTGGGTTTTCAGGCCCAAAGGAACTCAGGATCACATCAGGACACAGGAAGGGAGAAGACCTCCCAAGTCAAAAAAAATCCTCTCATCTTTTGTCATAAGGAACCATTCCATGCACTCTCACAGCACAAGAGAGCTCCAGCTCAAGGCACATGATTACTGCTCCAGGCTCTTGTATCAAGCTCACATCCTGTGGCTGAGCTGCAGCATGGTGGCACCAGTTCTGCCAGTGGTGTTCACACAGGAAAATAGGCCTGTCCTTGTTAGAGGAGAAACTACCCCACTTTTTCCCTTGAAAACAACAAAACTGTCATTAAAAAACTGTACTGATCGAGTCACTCAGCCTGTCAGTCTGGCAGGAATGGTTGCCTCTGAGTACTTCCGTGGCTTCGCCATCCCATTTTCCCTCAAATACACTTCATATCTTGAGGTAGGAATGGTGTCATGTACTCCCTGAAGCTGTTTCTCCCTGTAGCTAAAGCTCTTGGTTGGGCTGTGCTGCTGCTCAAATTGCAAGGGGCTGGAGAGGGAAGCTCCAGCCTCACATCCCCTCCCACAGAGTATCTCAGTACTCGCAGTAGCTTCTCAACAAACACTTCCTTTGGACAAACAAACTCATCATCTGTTTACAATAGACATTAGAAATCGCTGCTGACTCCCAGGAACTGGGCACTTATGTCGAGTTGCACAACACAGACTGTTAAATCTCTTTTCCTGGTGCAGTGGATGAGACTGGGTCTGCATCCTCTGTTTTCAACATGCTGCTGCGTCACTACAATTGCCCAGCTTTTAAAATAAAGGGGAATAAATCAGTATGTGCGAGTGAGAGGACAGCACATTAACCGTCCACAGACTTTTAAACCCCTAAGTGGATCCACCACCAAAGCAATTAGTTGCTTTCCTCCTTTCCCTCCTTTTCTTGCAGTGTTAGAATTGCACTGAGTCAATGGCTAAGTGACATTCTTTTGATTGCATAACCATTTCCAGACAAAGGATGCAGGAGTAACAAAGCACAAACTGCCTGACAATACCTTTTTTCTTCTCCTAGTCTGCCTATGCATCCATTAATACATTTATCCATAGACAGAAACCAGTCTTTGTCTGGCTTTGCTTTGCTAGCTGGGCTAAACATACCAAATGCTTCCAGCCTCTGCCATCTCCTGAGAAATGCTTTTGATTATCACTCCTTTTTTACCCTAGCAGACTCTCCTCACCTGGTTAAATTTTGATTTATCTTCCTTCCGTGCTCACAACGAGAATAAGAACAAATGGAAGAAATGGCATTGGGTGTTAAAAAAAAAAAAAAAGGCATCAAGAAGTTATGTTTTAGTCAGGTCATAAAAATACAACACCACAATGAATATTGTCTGGATTTGCTGTAGTTCAGAAACATTACCTAAATAAGATAAAGTAACAGACATAAGCTTGTCACATTAATTAATCTTTCTTTTTAAAACCCATGCTGAGAATCATTCAAGTAATAATATGGAATCAGCCAGCACTCTGCATACAGATGAAGAAGAAAATATTCCAGAATCTTCAGCAACAAAAGAATTTCATACTTGAAAATACAATTAACATCAGAAAGCTGTCCTACCATCTGTTCAAAACAAAAGGTATCACATGTTCTTGCTGTTATCAGAAAATAGGGAAATGCTATGGATGCCTTGATTTTGGAGGATTACTTTTACTGATGACAGCAATGTAAGCTGAAATATGCAAATACACAGTGAGCATGTCAAAATGCAGGATACCACAAGGGTATTACCTAACTGCAAGATTGGAGCTTAAATGAAATTACTTAACAGACCTTCACACCACAAAAATTGCTACCCTTTAGTCTTTTGCATGTGGCATATCCTAAGTGGAAAGGATCTCCATAGGTCTGCAACTACAGATCTTGGATTGTTTATGAGGAGCACGCAGCTCCTGAATCTAAACTGGAAACTGGTCCTAACTTATTTATCAGAAAGCTACAAGAGAAAGCAAGTGAACACTGGACACTGGTCATGTATACAAAACTTGACCCTCAGCAGCCTTTTGGAACCTCATCTGCTGGACTGCAGCATCATCCAGACTCAGGCTGGGCTGCAAACCCTGCAAGTGTTGTCGGCTCATGGAGAGCTACAAGACGGGTCAGTGACACTGAGGGAGGGCTGCTCTCCACAGGCATCTCCACCAGAACTGTGGGCTCTGACTGCACCAAGAGCAATCTCAAAGATTGTCCAGACCCACTGCTAGACAGCAGACACTACAGATGATTTGCCTTTCCCTGCAACAGAGAAGAAACAGAAATGGAAGGGCACAAGAAAACAATGCCAGAAGCAGCTCAGCCAGACAGCAAGTTAGGGAAAGCTGCAGGGCTACAACCACCAGTTCTCTAAGCTAAATAAAAATATAGCACAGGGGAGTGGTTTTTGTTTGTTTTGTTTTTCCCTCCCAGTGATTCATGCAATTTTTGTGTAACTTTACTGATAAGGCAACTGCAAGCAAAGGAGGCAAATTCCTCTTTTAAGCAGCACACCATTATCCAGGCAGTGATTTACTGTTTCACACACAGTGTCTGACAAAGGGACACACAAATGGCTTGAGAGATGGCTGCTGCTGCTCAGGCCTCACCTCCACACCTTTTGTAGTCAGCTCCCAGGAAAACATGCCTGATCAAGGAAGCTGGCAGCAGGCTTCTCCCACTTCATCACTTTATTTAGCAAGGTTTATCTTTCTACACACAGAAAATAACAGGCCTTGCTCATGACAAAAGCAATTGCTTAAAAAAATAACATGGGGAAAAAAGAGAAAGTGATCACAGAGGTTGTATTGTCCTCGTATTTCTTCACATAGTTCCACTATCATCACAGGATCACTTTACACAAAGAAGAAGGAAATTAAAGAATCTCCTACATAACGTCCTTTTTTCATCTATATGCAATTTCACAATAAACATGAATGCAAATACTCTGTAAAAGCAGAAAATGGCATTTCCTTCCCAGTCCTTGCATTATCAGCACCCCAGCAGACATAAATTTACTTTCTTTAAATAAGCACTGCTAGGGTGGTGTTTAAAAACAAGCTTCACCTAGTTGTCATGAATTATTAACCAGAAAAATCCCTCTTGTTCTTTACAGAGTCTTGATTTACAAGTTTAAAAATCAAACTGACACTTAAACCTCTTGTATAAATATCCAACCTTTAAAATACGCTCTGAGCATTATAAATACATTTTGTCATGAATATGAGAACAACAGTTCTATAAATAGCCATTCTGCACAGAATTGCTTCAAGTCATTGTTTTTACAGACAACAGTAGGAAACTGAAGGAGGTCTTAGTGCCAAACATTAAAAGTCAAATAAACTCTCCAATCAACTCTGGGTTTCCATTTATTCTTACAAAGTCCATCGTTATTTTTCAGCTTATACAATTAGTTTATGCAAGGGAAGGAACAAGCCACAAGGCTGCACTGTGTCCTGGCACAGCCACTGGGTCAGTGTAAGTCAGTCACAGCCTTCAGCTTCTGAGGGCACTCACTTGGCTGCTCTGGGCAGTAATTTAAAACAACTCTGCACTGTCAACAGATGAACTCACTATTACCCGTCACAACCTTGCACGAGCACAGGCAAAGACAAGATTTTCATCATAAACTCCACAATATGACTTCCAAATATACTCACTCAACACTGTGCTCCATCTCCTCTTAAAAGCAAACATAGGAAGATAAACACAACCAAATGTAACAGCAAATTGCCTCTTCAGCCTGCACATTTCATGGTTGCTATCTCCTCCAGCTATTTTTGCCCTGGTGTCTAAACACAAAATCAACAGGAACTCCTGAAAAACAGCTACACAACTGGTAAACCAGGTTTCTGCAGCCAGAATACTACAAGCACACATTCAGTCTTTTTGGCAGATATTCATACAAGGCCAAAGCTCAAGCACTACCAAGTTCAACACCATTTTCAACAGGGAGCCAGTACAAGCACTTACTTGATAAGTACTTGAAAATCCATCTGTGTAACAAGGGGAAAGTCATTCAATTCCCACTTTGATGCAGTGTTTTACAATAACAATTGCAACACTAATTTTCTATTATAAACCTGTGTATGAAACAGGCTGCACCCTAGTGCTCAGGGTGTTGACCTCTTTCCCTGAGTTTCCAGCCTGCAACAGCTGGGAACACGGCAGTGGTGGTTCTGAGGGTTGACATGGATGTGAAACTAGGGCACAGCAATGATGAATCAGGCCATGAGCTTTCCCAACTGCTCCCCAGCCATGGGAGTGAGCTCAGCACTCCAGAATGTTTTTGAAAGTGTCCAGTGAGGATTAGTAAGAATTTGGTGATGTGGCCCACCAGGCATAGCCAGGGAGCAAATGGCTATTAAGGAGGAAGAATTCAAAGGGAGCTATGGCCTCTGAGAATTCTGGGCCTGTCATGCACCACAGACAAAATCCTCTTGCAGAAGGCAAGAGAAACCACAAGCCAACTATGAACCACAACAGCATCCCAAATGAATCCTTCCTGTTCTTGCCAGGACAATTATACACCTCACTGGGCATCACAGCATTAACATGGCTGGAAATCACCAGATCTTTCATCCATCTCTCCAAGATTTGTGCACCAGGGATGAGCCACAGGCCTGCTGTCTTTGCTCTGCAGAAGAGCAGAGGAAGATATGCTGATAAAATGCTTGTCTGCTGTGCCAGGACAGCACATCACACCACAGAGAAAAGGAACTGGAGCTGGAAGCTTTTCTCTTACCTTATTTTGATCTGTCCAGTAGAAGAAAAATCCCTGTGGGTCTGTTCTGAGGATAATTGGAGTCACAACAGTGGAGTCCTGGCAGAGAAGGGACAAACAAAAAATCCATGTCAGCACACAGAACACATAATTATGCACAAGCTGCTTTGCCATCCGTGTTAATGAATTGCAACATCTAGAAATTACCCTGAAGGTATCACTAGCAGGATGTCACTGAAAGAATTTAGTATCACCTGCCTCATCTCCATTTTTCTGACATAATGTATTTCCATTACTGTAGAGACAACACCTAATAACTCTAGGCTTGTCAACACGTGGAATTAACACAGAAAAGCTGGAAGTAGATGAAGTTAAACAGGCATAACACCCTAAATGTCAAACTAGAGCCCACACAGTAAAGCATTAGAGTTAGCAGAAATCTACTGCCTACCTTGACCCAGCTTCAATTTCAGGTACCAACATGAGCTAAAAGCCTATAAAATTTACTTTTACAAAGGCTGAATTTGCCTAGAAAACATGGAATAGCATTCTTTATGCTAAGACTTTTGTCAATAACTTTGTATTAAAACTTAACTTTTTTTAATAATCAAACTATGAAAATTTTAGTATTGGCAGTATGTACTTGCCACCTCACTTGCAAACTGCTTGAAAACCTGTATAGTTTGGTAACATCCATAGCTCAAGGTCATTTAAAACCAGGCCCATTTCTTAGTACACTGAGCAAGGCAGCCTTGTTACCTACAAATTCATGTCTTCCGACTGACAGCAGGTACCTGACTCAGGACACACAAGCTCTAATTCAAGCCTTTTCCCCAGCTGGGAGTTCATCACATCTCTCTCCCATCAGGGTTCCCTGGTGCCTAACAATAACCGATATCAGTGCAGCCTGCCTCTAATAGGATTTCTCTTCTCTTTCTCTTCTATTTTTCATGACATCTGTAAAGACACTGCTGTCTCAAGACCTCTACCCATTTTCCCAACTCAATTTAGAAGTTATAGAAGGGGCACAGAAGGGAAAAAGACAAGGAAACAGAAATATTGCCTAAGCCTCAGCTCCCCAGAAACCCAGGCTAAACACATAGTTCCTCTTCAGAAAGGATTTATATTTCTGTTGAAGTGTTACAGGTATTTTACAGCTTTAGCATTCACCTATTTCCAAAGCAGTAACGTGTGAGGTCAGTCTATACTGCTTTGAAGAAAAAAAAAAATAGGCTATAATAGGTTCAAATTTAAATCAAACATATTTAAGTGCAGAGCATAAGTGCAAAGAGTTGATGGAAGTGACAATATAATAAATAAATAAAAGCTAATTTCTGCAAGTGTCACTTCTGACACAAGAACACTTGTCTGTATCATGTCACCAGCACAATCCTTCATGACACAGCACTGAACTCCCAGCAATGGGCATTCCTGAAATAGGGAAGCTGAACTACTCCCAGTTCACAGCTAGAAAAACTGAGAGCCAAAGCTGCTCAGTGACAGGCCCAGAACCAGCCAGGAGCCTACAGGGCAACTAGGTAAAAGAATAAAATGCCCTCAAGCATATTTTTACTTCAACACAAGAGAAGGCAAGTTCTACACTAAGAGGAAATAAAAGATCGAACCCTTCAATGGCTGTAAAAGTACTTTTAATAACTGGAAGATCCAGGCTTTGGATTTGTCCATAGGAGCACTGACTCTGAAAAGGTGGCACAAGAGTTTTCAGAGGTTGGGAACAAGCGAGGCTGTGCCAGTGCCATGGGAATGTCCCAGGTGGGCCCAGAGCTCTGCCACAAAGCACCACTGACCCTTCATTAAAACACTGCCCTTCCCTAAGAGAACCAACATGCAGAATTTGTAAAAACTTATTTCTCCTCCATTTCTTCCAAGTTTCTAACATCTTGGACACCTGAGAGTTTGGTACTGTCTGATGTAACATGCAAATTTGATTTTAAAATATGTAAGGCCCTGAAGAAATCTGTCTATACCCACAAACACCTACAAAAGGGTTCTTACACCTCCACCTTTCAAAAAGAGAAAAAAAATGCCTGCTCCGGAGACATAACTCTCCTTTCTTAGCTTATTTTATTGTGTCATATGCAGCCTGTGTGTGAAAATATAAAATAAGCCAAGATAAAGACCAAGTGTCCTTCTGCATTGGATGAGATACAAGAAACTTCAGGGGAAAGAGAAGGAAGTGATGGGAAACAGACACAAAGCAATTATGTCTAGGATTAACAAATTTTGCTGGTTAATCACTTCAAATCAGTTGCTTCAAACCAAGGTGTGTTTGATGACATACAGCTATCAAAGTAGTACCTTTGTAGATGTGGGTTGTAGAATATTGACTAAATTCAGACTCAAGAAAGCAAAGGATGAGGGGAAAGAACCTTCAATATCTACTAGGTGGCATAAAGGAAACCTTATCATGACAGGGTGAGTCTTAATCTGGGATTCTTCTCTGCTCCAGAAAGCTGTTTGGCTGTGTTGGGGTTTTTGTTTGTTTGTTTTTTTAATTAACTCTACTACTCTGACATTAGGCACAGCACAATTACTGTGCTGATGAGCATGAGAACCCCACACTGTCACAGGATCTGAGAAAAACTTTGCACATGTATTTGTGCAACACATGTCTTAGGAATTCTTCCACACAGCCAGCAGCAGCAATAAAAGCCATGTGCATAATGCTTTATATGTTCTACAAGTTAATTATCACTCTTGTAAATCCCTGACATCAAATGCTACACTCAGTTCTGGATGTGGAGGAATAGAAATCAACTTTTTGAGTCAGCTCTGCAAGTTCTTCCACCCACTCCAGAGCAAAGCAAAGTCCTTTGTCACCTGGGACAGGTCTCTTGCTTTTACACTACTCTGCAATCAGGGGTTGCAAAGGCAGGAAACAATCAAAAAGACACCTGAAAAACCCTTTTTGCAATATACATTCAAGAAAAGCAGCAGTCCAAGGCTCTAAAATAGGTATCTGCTTCAACCAACAGCCGTCTGGTGCATTTATTTACAAACATTATTGTACTGTAAGGGAATGGCTGTGGTTTATGACCCGTAAGACACACATGCAGTCATAATTTATGAATATCCAGAAGTCCATTAATTCAATTTTCTCACCCAAAGAGCTAACCTCACAACTCTTCTGAACAAACTGACCAGCCACACACAACTCTGAAGAAGAGGGTTTCGGACAGAACACAATAGAGGAGGAGGAAAATTAAAATAACAACATTTGAAGGACAAACAAATCAGGAGCAGGCATTCATATCTCCCCTAACCCAGTCAGGTCCAAAAGTGAGAATAAAACAGGGGGAAAAAAGAAGTGCTGCCCATCTCTAAAGCAGAAGTTTGGAAATTAACACATGTAAATGTGTAATAAGAGTAGCCTATGTCCTATATCCATTCTTCTGGATATCAACAAATCAAGCAGCCCTTTGGGCACCAGGCCAGATTCCTGGGGCAATTCCAAGTACATAGAAAAGGTACAGGAGGAGATGACCAAGGCAAAAAATCAGCTGTAACCAGATGGGATAGAGGAAAGAGAGAGTGTCCCAGTCAATGGTTCAAATGAATGTGGGTTATCAGACTTTTTAAATGTCACTTGTGGGTGCTCATGCCAAGCAGTGGCTTGGTTTCCAAGAGTCTGCTCTTGCAAATTCCTTGAAAGAAAGAGTGGCCCTATCCTGGCTGTCCCAGTGTGCTGTGTATCACACCCATGTCAGCTTAAATGAATATTTTTCTTGAAGGGCTTTTAATTTCACCTTTAAAAGTCCTCCACCTTTTTATTTGCTGACTTCAGGCCAATCCTCTACTTTCCTCCAATTCCACAGCCTCAAATGAGTAATGTGGCTGTTCTACACCTACTCCATTAAGTTGCCTCCTAATTGGCTGTCCAACCTCAGATTCTGCATTAGCAATATTCTTTGGTTTTTACTTTTAACTAAAGAGATTTCAACTTTATGCCCAGAAAGTGTCACAAAGAACTCTGGGATCCCTACCAGCCAGGCACAGCAGAACATGAGCACAGAGGATCAGTGGACAAATCCATAATGAAATGACTGCAAGGGAACTGTTTCAAGGCCTGATTTTAAGAGTGGGTTCCTCAGACTACATCTAACATCAGTGAGCAAGAAGTGCCACCTCCATTTCATTACTACTGACCAGTAAAGATGAGCATACAAAGACAATTAGTGAAGAGGGTGAAAACTTTGGTTTAGCTCCTTTCTGAATGCATATATCAGAGCACCACCATGACCTGGCTGTGCACATGAGATGGAACCTTTTACTCCATAACCACAAACCAGAAGTTGTATTTTAATAAACAAAATACAGATAATGAAGATGTTTCTTAGAACTGCCATCAAAATTCACATCAACATGTTTTAAAAAGAAAAGCAGAGCAGCCTCTGTCCTCAGCTCCTCTGACAGATGGGGCTCATCTTAACACTGCCTTATTAAGGCTGACTGTTCTTTCCTGGGTTTGCCTCAGATTTTCAGAAACACTGAACATCCCAAAATATAACCTGAAAGCTTTTTACAAATCATTATTTCACTTGCTCGAAGCTTCTGGAAAATTTCTCCCAAACTGCTTTGAAACACAAAGCTAAGAAATACGGACTCTTTCTGGCAGAGGCAAAATATTCTTGAACATTTCTTTCACTTTGGCCAAAGGGCCTAAAATCTGGTTGAGCCAAGGTGTGAAATTCCCTAAAAGGAATTTTTTTCTGTAAAGGTGAGACATTCCCTAAAAAGAGCTCTCTTGCCACCCCACAGATCAGGTGGATTCCAGGCCTGGGAGAAGGAGAGAAGGAACAAAGGAGAAAGGAGAGCAAAACTCCAGTTTCCACTGAGTCAACAGACAAATTAGCTGTGAATTCCATAATACACTGAGTGTACTCAGATTGGAACTAAACAGGATAACCCAAACAATCAGAACTATGAGCTTCTTTAGGTGACAACTGAACTACAAATTAAAGGGAGAAAGTTCCCATCCCATTCACAGTGAATTCCTGAAATAATCTCGAAGAATAAAGATTCCCTCTTTTACTGAGGGCAGAAGAACCAAATCTGTCACATAAAGGAAAAGGCTGCAGGAAGAAAATGTTGGGGAAGGTGAAGTGAGTGCTGGAAGGTTGGAAGGACAAAAAAAAATATCAAAACTGGAATTGATCTTACAGAACTGTAAAATGAAATTCAACAGGAACATGCAGGAAGATATTCTTCACTATTGGATATACCCTGGAGAAACTTTGGTGATGGCACCACAGGACAGAAGATTTGTTTCTCAGAAGTCTGTCGTACCCTAACCCATTTCTCAGGATGTCCCCACACTCAAGCTAATGATCCTCCTACTGCCTGCAGCTTCATTTCCATGAGTCCTGAAATGCTGCAAGCTAAACAGTCAAGGAAGACAGAAGAAAGGGAGAACTTTAGAGCAAAGGCAGACCAGGAAGATTTTTACCTTGGCCAGAGAGTTCTTGTGTGATGCTGAGAAAATACTTTAAACCAGTCTGCTAATCGGCATAAATGCTGCATTCTGATTTTGAGAAAATATTGGAATTCTATTTCCACGTTTCATTTTCTAATTTTCAGAGATGCTGAGCCCAAACTCATCTGATGTCACTGGGGAGGCATTCTGAACATCTGACTCTATGGCACTGCAGGCTGAAAATTAGGTCCAAGGTATCTAATCACAGATTAAAAATTAGGAGATTTTTAATGTTGGTCTTTTTTTGGATCTACAACAGTACAACTGGAAACATTTTGTCATTTAATGGGCCATGTGAAAAATAAATTTAAAAGTGCTTATGAAGCATTTACTTTATAATAGATCAAAGACTGCATAGTTAAAAATAGATTGCAATAGTTAATTGTGTGTTAATTTCACTCCAAGTTTTGTTTAAAAAAAACAACACTCTT
The DNA here is from genome assembly GCA_013400775.1 of Chaetops frenatus. Lineage (NCBI taxonomy): Eukaryota > Metazoa > Chordata > Aves > Passeriformes > Picathartidae > Chaetops > Chaetops frenatus. Next base: position 399,880 of record VZTR01020491.1, read on the forward strand.
GAGCATTCAAACACTGAGGTGAAGAAAACACACAGTGCACAATCAAAATTCACAAACTTCCCTTTCCCAAAGAATGCTCATTTATTTAGGAGTTGTTTTCTGGTTTTCACTTTCCCAGGTATCCACCAACACTCCAAAAGGCTCCAAAACTCCACTAACAGAGATGTCATCTATGACTTGAATATCAGATTTTCCCAGGTAGGCATCTAACCAATCTGCAGCAGATCCAAATCTTTTTTCCCCCCATACTTAAGTTATAAAAAGCTTTCCAATGGAGTTAACCAAGGTTCAGGCTTTCCCATTTACTAAATATTAACCCTTAAAAATCATAAATTCAATCTCCTGTGCTGCAAAAGACCAAAACCACAACTTATACTCATTCAGATAAAATACTTCTAAATACCCCAGAGCTCGTTTATTACATAAAGATTAGCAAAAAAGAAGAAACAACAAAAACCTCTAGAATGTCAGACTTGACCTCTTCCCTCCAGACTAAAAGCGTTCACAAAAAAAATAAACTCTTCAGCTTATTGTTTTAGTTTTCTACACACAAAACAACGGTTGCTCATTTTTCATGTCCTCACTAATGTGCTGGAGTGGCAGGCTTGTGCACAGTTTAAAAACAAACAAAAAAAAAGGCAGGGGGGAAAAAAAGTTACTTAAAATAACTCCTGAAAAATTCCAAGTTGTTTATCTTATCCATAATAAAGATGCTCTGATGTTACAGTTACTTGTAAGGTTAAAGGGGATAGTCTTGATAACCTTCTTTAAAACATTCTAAACAAATAAAGCTTGCAAATTTCCAGACCATTCACTCTGAGTTCAAAAATGCTTTATTAAGACCAAGTGCTCTAAGAGAAAGGCATTAAAGGAATTTAAAAGACCTGGGTTAATTTTTGCTGCTCACCTGGGCAAGTGCTGCAGCCACTAAACAATGCTACTTATCAGGAGGTTTGCTGCAGTAACCCAGTGCTTAGGAAAAAAAACACGGCTAGAAAATTGGAATCCTGGCCCTCAATTTAGGTAGAAATCACCTTAGCAATATAGTTAACTTAAAAGTGAAAGTAAATAGTGTGAGCCACAGAGGGATCAGTCAAAATCTTTATGCAAAGTACATATTATCACTAGGGAAGATAAGAAAGCCTTTAAGCAAGAAATGAAAACAAACCTATTTTTGAACATACACCATCATATTAACTTGCTACAGTGTGCCAATTACAGCTCTCAGAAAATATCAGCTCAGCTGTGCTCTGGCTGTTGAGCTACTTAAAGACTCAGTTATGTCTATCTTGTTCCCACTACAGGCCAGATAAAAACAAGGGAAGAAGTTAGCCAGAGCAGATTTCAGCCTTCAAGACAGATAATTCCTGGGAGAAGTTGCTCTTGATATTCAGGTTTCATTGCCCTTCTCAGCAACATGTTCTGCTACATTAAGCTTAACCAAAAAAGTTTCACACATGGACTTAATTACATCCTTTTTTATTCATTTATTAAAATGCTTTAAATCTCCCATCAGGAAGACCTGTTATAACCTGGGTATCACCACAGGAGAGGAGATCAAGCCGATTCTTCCCAAGCCTTTCCCCTCTCACTTCTCTCTGGGAATACAAGAGCACAACTGTTCTAAGCCAGACCAACACTCAGAGTTCCTTCCCAGCAGTCAAGGAGAAGCAGCTAAAGAGGTTCAACTCAAGAAACAACTTGAGGAAGCAACTGCTCAGCCAACCACCATCTGAACTGGGCACACACATGGATACAACCACCTAAAAAGCCTAAGCAACCAGCCACATTTCTCTTTCACAGGTTTTAAGAGCAGTTATTTCTGCTCAGTGCCTTGTGAATCTGAAACTACACATCAAGAGCAACAGATCATTCTAAAAATTGCTTTCTGACCTGGAATACTGTTACAGAATACAATAGAAACACTGTGAGGAAAAACAAAGTTACAGGACAACAGTAATCTGCTTGACTTCAGTGCTTTATACCCTGATCCCAAATGGAATTTTTGAACAGTGTATTAGGCATTGGAGGGTGGGAACAGTATTACATCCAATCCCAAGGCACAAAAAAGTGACCTGTCTTGCAAAGCCAGAACTTCTTAATTGATCTTAATGCTTTTTCAATTTAGAAACTGAAGATGGTCTGCAGAGGAAATGGAATTCCAAGCCTTCCACCTGTCTCTCTGATCTGGAACAGCCGATGTGACCTCCTCCTCTCCACCAAGCTCAGGCACAGCATTTCTCTTTTCAGCTGGATCACCCCCACAGCACAGGGGCAGCAGGCACTGGATGAGCTCATGGGTGACACACAGCAGATGACACTGCTGTTCCTCAGAGAGGGGGTTCATGTGAATTGTTGGTTCCACTTCTGCTAAAGCACCTCAGTCACTGATCAGGCACAGAGGCTCGGGATGGGAAGTCCATACATGGACTGCTTTTCAAGTCTGTATCACCACAGCTTTTGTCAGACTGCTCCTGTGCACCTTGCCACAGTGTCATTCTCAAACCTGGCAAACACTTTCTGTAATGTTAGTCCACAGAACGTGAAATTGCTTAAACACCTCTCATGCTCTGGTTTAAATGCTCCCAGCATTCCCATCAAAAAAGACCCATGTAAAAATTCTCATTGGTTTCAAGCTCCACTAGAAAAATTCTGCTTTGGGCTGAAACTTGATACAAGTTTATGAATTCACAACAACCACTTCTGCTTCACGAAATGCAAAGGAAAGTCAGTAGGATCATCTTTAAACTGGAAACCAAGACGGCAGGGAAGGGAAAAACAGGGAACAACAAGGAGAGGATAGAGGCTGCCCCAGTGCACAGGCCATGTGGAAGAACTGAACTCCCACTCTCACACAGAGTGAAAAGAAATGTTGCATAATAAACATCAGTATGTGTGCCTGACTTTTCTGAGGAGCCCTGGTAGCACAGCAGAGCCACAGCGCTCATTATGGTCAATTGTGTTTTACAGTTACATGTTGTAGTTTACTACTCCTTATTAGAGCCTATTGTTTCACTAGCGAGTTTGTGCATGCCTGTTTACATGAGAGACCACAGAGGTTCACATCCATCACCATCCTTTCATAAAACCCTCCGGCCGATTCATTTCAAAGAAAACTAAAGACTCCAAAGTGGTTCACGGCTACTCAATGGCAAATACTTTCCAAAGTCACCGAACACGCATTTAAATACCTTCATACAGCCAGAGTGGCAAACGAGACTCACTTCCCTTGAAACCTTAGACTTCGTGGGGCTTCCACTGCTGAGAACACTACAGGCAAGACAGGAGGGCTGAGGGATGGGAAATGTGCAGATATACACACAATACACAGTCAACAATGAGTTAATGCTAAAATTCTTTGTGACAGTGTGGTTAAATAGGCATCAACTTTCATAAGGCTGCCAATGAAAGCACTCACTAAACACAACAGGACTCATCTCAGTCACACATTCCAGGTAACACCTGTGTACTGCTGAGTAACACCTTTAACCTGAAATGTACTTCTCTCTCCAGGATTTAGCCATGTTTTATTATTGTGGCCTTCAAGTTTACAATTCTAAATCTTTTTACCAACTAACCTGTAGCAGACAGGTTATCCAGTGACCATACACTGTGCATGGAGAACACCTCTTCATCTTCTAATATAATTACTATTTGGGAAAGAGCACTGTAATAATTTAAACTGTTGCTTGCTGGCTCGGACTTTCGGCATAGGGACTCAAATCATCGTTAACCTGACCTCTGCGTATAGATGCGGAAATTCCTTGGTAGCTTACCAAAAATAAAACAATAACTGCAATGACAAGGCTGCCTTTCCCTACCCTAAGGAAAATGTCAACCAAACAAAAACATTTTCTCAGGCAAGTCATTCAAGCCTAGTTCCTGAAGATACAGAACCTGTATCAAGCCACTGTTTGGTACTGCGGACAAGGTCAGTTTGCCGAGCCTTTTAAAAATGTGTTAGCTTATTACTGTAAATAAAACTTCACACCACATGTTGTTTGGTTTCTGATGTTCTCTCTCTCTCTCCTTGATAGTGTTTATCACAGGCTTACAGGGGTCAGGCTCACACAGGCTGCTGGACAGGCTGAAAGCAATGGCAAAAGAGTGAGACATAAGAAGCCAAGAACAGTGGTTACACATGAACCGCTGCTTCTCCCTCGCTGCTGTCCCTCCAGTTGTTGCTGTGGATGTCTTAGGGACAGCCAAGCTCACAGCAAAAATACAAGAGCTCTGAAAACAAGTAATTCTCAACAATTCTCCAGACATTCAGACTGCCTGCCTTCTTTCCCAACCACTTCCATACCACAGCTCGAGTCTCATGATGCCTCTGTGCCTCCAGACACCACTCACAGACAGACTTTCTGGGGCACCTGCTCCTCCGTGCACAACTGAGACACAAACATCCAGCATTGTACTGCCGGAGCAAAGCTAGCAGAGGACTCATCCTGCTTCCCCTTCTCTGCTAGCTGTGAAAAAGGCAACTCTTCTGTTTAGCTTCCCTCTCCTCTGAAACCGTCCCGGGCATAGCCAGCATACCAAGAAAGAAATCCCAGCTGCCAAACAGCTGCTCTACCCAAAGGTGAAGTGGAAACCGTGCTCCTTCCCTGTGCGAGGCGATACAAACATGAAGGGTTGGGAAGCAGCAAGTAGCAAGGGGAAAGCAAGTGTGATGTTGAGGCAAGTCTCACGTCCTGATGAGCCAAAACAGAAGAGTGTCTTCTGCGGAGGAAGATGGTCAAGGGTACCCAAACTGCAAGCCCTGGGAGAACACATCCAGGGCTTGACAAACCCACCAGAACGAGAGAAACAGCCAAAGGAGCAGGACCCAGAAGGAAAAGGAGCGGCTGGGAGGAGGAGACAGATGGAACGAGAGAACAGGTTGAAACAACTATGTTACAAGGACAGGGGTGGCAACATGCACACCGAAACACGGGAGGCGGGAGAGGAAGAAGCTCGCGAAAGGAACCGGCTCAACACAGCTCGCACTGGCCGAGCGCAATTAGACAAGACAGCCCTCGGAGAAAGTTTGCCCGGCATTCGGCCGCCGGTTCAACACCGCCGCTCGGCTCGGCCAACACACGGCGGGGACACCTCAGTCGCCGCCCCGCACCTGCCCCTCCGCACCGAGCAGGGCAGGGCCCGGAGCCCTCCCAGCCGATTGATCCGTAACCCCGCTGTGCCCCTGCCGGGGGAAGCGGGGGCTACTCACATCGTCCCACTTGACGAATTTGACGCCTTTCTTGAGGGTTTCGGAGACGCAGACGGGCTTGAGCTGCAGAGCGTGCACCCCTGGCTGTGCCCCGGCCATCTGCACCGCATGGACGCGCTCGCTCTGCCCCGGCGCGGAGAAGCCGCGGGAAGCGGCCGCTGCAGGAGGGACACCGGGGCGCCGGAAACCCGGGAGAGAGGCCGGCAGAGGCGCCTGGAGCGGGCAGGGAGGCGGCTGCCCGGGCGGCGAGGGCAAGAGGCTTCACTGGCGCTGGCCCAGGGAGCTGGCGCGGCAGCGGCCGGGGCGAGCCATGCGGCGGCACATCCTCTATATACCGCCGGCCCGCCCGCTCCTCTCACACA
>VZTR01020491.1:412935-437538 GCA_013400775.1 Chaetops frenatus
AGCCTGAGTTAGGGGTGAAGTCAGTAGCCCAGCTAATATACCAAGGCACACAGCGTGGGGAACAAACAAGAAGAGCTGGAAACCATGGTGCAGCAGCAAAGCTATGATGTGGTTGCCATCACAGAAATGTGGTGGGACGACTCACATGGCTGGAGCACTTCACTGGATGGCTAAAAGCTCTTCAGAAGAGACAGGAAGGGGAGAAGAGGTGGAGGGGTGGCCCTTTACATTAGGGAAGTTTTTGATGCCATAGGTATTGAAACTGATGATAATAAAGTTGAATGCCTATGGGTAAGAATTAGGGGGAAGGCCAACAAGGCTGACTTCCTACTGGGAATCTGTCATTGTCCACCCAACCGGGAAGAAGAGGTGGACAACTTATTCTATAAGCAGCTGGAGAATGTCTTGGGATCATCAGCCCTTGTTCTTGTAGGTGACTTTAACCTACCTGGTTAAAATCTGCTGGGAACATAACTCAGCAGAAAAAAGACAGTCTAGGAAGTTTTTAGAGTGTGTGGAAGACAACTTTTTGTCTCAGCTGGTGAGTAAGCCCACCAGGGGAGGGACTATGTTAGACTTGCTGTTCACAAATAGAGATGGGCTGGTAAGAGATGTGGTGGTTGGAGGCTGCTGCTTGGGGCACAGTGATCATGAAATTATAGAGTTCTCGATATTTGGTTTAAGGGTCTGTACACCAGCACACCATTAAACATTTAGAGAAATTTATAACACTTTCAGATGCTAAAGTGTTAAGGAGAAAATTTGTGTTCAATTTCTTGTGTGGGAAATTTGACATATTTTCAATTTTTAGATTTCCCAATTGCTGTTTTGTCTCATGATACTCCTAAATTACTACAAAAATATTTTAATGGCATACCTTCTCTTGCAGCAGCTCATTTGAAACTTTATGCCTTGCCCACTAACACTTCTCTTTAAGCTCATTTCAGAAATATACTTAGAATACCCTCTCTCCTAAATCATCAGACTTTCATTACCACTCTGGCTATTTTACAGAACCTGCAGTTGTAAAGGGTGAAATTCCACAACTGACAAGACATTAGTCACAAAGCAATAGAACACCATTTAGGCAGCTGAAAACACTTGCTTTAAACTGTGTTTCTAAAACTTGGAGCAATCTTCTTTTGATGTAGGTCTTTGAGCCACATCTCCTGGAGTGAATTGAAACTCTTAATGGCAAAAAAAAAAAAACAAAACCCCAACTACTCAATTCCCAGTTACGTTTCAGAGAAGCTGGTTTAAATCTAACTCAGCTCTTAATATTGCTAATCTAAATAAAGCTCTGGTCACTAATAACACATCTAATGGAAGAAAGGACTCATTCACCTACAATCTGTGAGATGCCTCAGCCCAACTTCCAGTGTCTAACTAAGCACAACAGTGCCTTCCATAATCATAAAGCTGAATAATAAACTGAAAGCTATTATGGCCTATCCAAACTCTTATCCTCTTTTTATTATTCATAATTATCACAATTTTCCAACTTTTAGTGCATTCTCTTGAAAAAAAAATAGAGCACCATTCACCAGGAACTAACAGTTTTCTAGGATTTGAAGTGAGAGCTACAAAGCTCAAAATGCAGGTTCAGGAATGGCTCTGCTGATGGTCCTGTCACTGTGTGGCAAGAAAAAGCACTAACTGCAGCACTTGGCTGTCTGGGAGGCAATCTGCTCTAACAGGATACCTGCTGAGCAATCAGAAACATCATTTACCAACCTCCCAACCAGGAGATATTAAGACATTGTCAGAGAAAGAGAGGAGGTTAAACAGGGGAGGAAAAATGCTTTTTATAAGGCCACCATGGGCTACACCTTGATATTTAGCAGCAAAACACAGTCAGGAGGAAGAGGAAGATGAGGAGACAGAAACAACTGTCTCTATTCCATAGCACTGCAAGATGACCACCAAAGTACTGGTTGCCTTACTCACATTTTGTATCAGATATTCAGCTCCACAATACCCAAAAGTCCTCTTGTTCCAGGAAAAGTGAGAAGAAAAGGAGTAATAGGTTAAACTGAAAGGCCCAATCATACTTCAGTTGAAGTAGTTCCATGAGCTTTGGTGCAAGTTCAAAAAGGCACTCTGAAAGCAAATAACAAATTATCTTGCAATTACCTTTTTTCTGAGATTATGCAATGGTTTTGATGAAACAGCTGATGATGAATTTTAAGTTTCAACATTCATTTTCCCAGTAGTCTTGTAAACGCATAAAAGGTCACAACATATAATTTCAAATAAGGAAAAGCAATTATTGTTAGGAAAGCTCATGTTTCAGAGCAGCCAGCAGCTAAAGAACTACAAGCAAAACAAAGCAGAGTGAACATCACAGGCTATAATAAAAAACACCTCTTGACTTCTCCACACAATGGGATTTGCAGCAGTCATAAGGAACACCTGGCACAGGTGCTCATTTGAATTAACATTCCCCCACCAATGTTAGCACAGTGAAATCTCAGATCATCTACGAACAGATTATCTGCTTATAAAATTAATCTGAACATAGATGCCAATTAAAGAAAATATATTTTTATTTAAGATAATAAAGAATAATAGACATTTGCTTTTACAGTGCCAAGAATATCTTAAGTAACTTCTACACTTGTAATACACCAGGGATTCGAGAAGGAGTACAGCCTCCTTTTGCACACACAGTTTTAACAGTTTGGACTGTTTGTTACCATCTCTGTGACACAAAGGAACTGTGCTCAGAGCAAGGAGACCACAATTTTACAAGACATCTTAGATAAGCTGAGACCCAAGTCCAGATTTCCAAGAAACCTAATCAAATAGTGTTTCTCTGTTCTCCTCCATGCCTCACAACACTGATAAAAAAAAAAAGAAAAAAAGAAAAAAAAGATGTTTTAGATATGATACAGTAGCAAGAATCAACAGAACAGTGTGGAGAAAGGATCTTGTGAGTAGCATTATACAAATATCAATCAATGAGTAGTATTTAATATATACTGGCACCAAGTCTGTCAGTAAAACTAGTCATTGATACCATCTCAAAACTAGCACAATAGGAGCTATTATTGAAGAAGGATTTAAATTAAAGCATAGCTGCCTTGCAGACTGGTTCAGAAATACCACCTAAAATAGAAGGGAAACAACAACATAACTTCAGTTTGGCATTTCAAACAATGTCACCACAAATTCAATAACATGAGCTCATCACTACAAAGCCAGAGCCGTGTCAGTCCTGCTTCAAATCCAAGTGCCTGATCACACACAGCACTGATCCTCCTTGGCACTTCATTGATTTCCACTGAGCTGTAGGTAATGATTTCAGGATCAATTCAAGAAAGGTGATTTTCACAGACAGAAATGGGACATGGGAGCTCAAGAGGCCCTTAACATGGGCCTTTTCACATGCAATTCAACAACTGGAATCTATTTTTTCAGGAGATGCAAAATGCTGCCATATGACTCTATTCTCACTAGGGTAGGCTCTACAGTCTGTGAAACAGCCATTTCAGAGCCATTTCTGCCATTTTTCCTTGCCTTCCTCTACCACTTTTTATCAGTGAAAAACTTCTCATCTAAAAAAGGACTATTACCTGATAAGGATTTTGCAAGCTGTAATTAATATCTAATTGCATTATAGAATATTGCTAAAAAATGCCAACTTTATTGTAAAAAAAAAAAACTGTATAAAAACACAGTAAGTTCTAGCAATGGAGACAGAGGTATTGGTTTGGGACCAGTTTGCTTCCCTGATAGAAAACTGTTTCCCGCTAATTGTTTTGTGGAAATAGTCAGGCCTTTCATTTGCATCAAGTGGGAAGTTGAGGAACTCAATCCCCAGATTCCATGCCCTCATGGTCAGCTCTGTGGCCTTGTCTCTTCTGTGGGTGAAGTCTCTGCACCCAAGACCTCCCCACTTAATTTTTAATCACCTTCCTACACTGGGGAAGTCCATGCATACCTCAGCCCATACTCCAATATTTGGCATAAGACCATTTCACTTTGTGCTACAAGTGTTTTAATGGCACATTGTTAATACAGGGGAATGATTCCAGTTATTGTGGGAGCATGGAAAATCTTTGGAGTCACCTAGCAAGTTCAAACCAAACTGGAAAGATCTAATATTACAGAAATTGCTCAGAGCCCCAAGAGGATAATCCAGCAGTGCTCTAACATCCTGTCAGTTCACTGGTAGGAAATGGCTGACTTCCAATATGCCACAGGGGTGCCAGTCTTCTTAATTTCCTTCCTGAACTGTTATGGAATATGATGGATCTCCACAGACTTCAGCTGGAAGAGCTTTAAAATCATTCATTCATTTAAAATCACTTCATTCTCACGTGGTGGGCAGATCACTGTTCTCCAGTACTGCACCAGCCTGAGCAGCTTCTTACTCACATCTGTTTGATTTTGTCTCTCTGGGAGGGTGGACATGGAAATTGAGGAGCTTTAGGAAACACTGGTATGCAGGCACTGAGTGGCTTGGGCAGCAGATTTCCAGTGTAATCCATGGCTTGTTTCTGGCAAAGCAGTGTATTCTGTACTCTCAGCTACCTTTGTGTGTTTCCAATCCACAAAATGGCTTGAAAGGGACTTTAAAGACTATCTAGTTCCACCAAAGCTAAAGTGCAATTATCTGACAAATATAGTTTATTCCTCCATTTTAGAAAGGCATTTCAAATACAATTAGATACTTGTTGCAGCTGAATAATTTTTTTTTAAAAATCCATTGTTCTCAGCAAACATCTTTTGTAAGAATTAGTATTTTGGGATGGTATTTTCTCAGCATACTGTATTGTTAGGTATTTTACAAGAACATTGGGTATGGAATTTTCTGAGGTACAAGAAAAGTTATTGGTAGGCTTTTTCCCCTTTATGTGGATAAAATAAGTGTTATAGGTATGTCATCTATGCATGTACACATTCCTACTTATATTTGATTTAAAATGTTGTTTGCAGCACAACATGCAAGTATTTCTCTTGGCAAACTAGACATCTCACTGAAGTTTTTCTTCATTTTCTGAATCAAGCTATTTGCAACATTATCACTTTCCAACAGAAGGAACTTATTTTCCTCTCTGCAACACTTAAATCCTCAAGCCCAATTACAGCTACTTTTCCCAACCTCTTAAAACTCATTTTTGCCATTAAAGAAGCAGCCAACTAGACTGCAGAACAGACCAGTAGATAAATCACAGCTGAAAGCATCTCATGAGGCTGTTTAGGAAACCACCAGCCACCACTTCCAAAACCCACCAGTTGTTCATCTCCTCCCTCCTGCTCATCAGGAAGCAGCTATTGACCCTTTGCCAGGGCCCCCTCTTCCCTATGGCCTGCACCTCTCACTTCTCAGTTTCCTCTCTAAGTCACCAGGAGGTTGTGTTTTCATCTTGGCAATGCACAGCTGTTGAATTTGCAAAGCCTTGCCTGTATTCCCAAATAAAGGTATTCTTGTCTTACCAATCAAGTTAAAGTCTGAGTGAGAGGCTGCCTGTTAAGATAACTGGAGAACATATTTGGAGTTAGTTGACATTTTGGCAAAAGTGGAAGATTCATAGGTACCACCTACCACATGGAATAGCTATTTGAATTTGGCCCATACTGCTTCTAACAGTTTAGCTTCAAGAGGCTTTTCTGTATAATTTTTTTTTTAAACATCTCATAGCTTAGAAAACAGACAGGGCTTCATTTTTGCTGAATATATAAAGTTGTAATGAAGAGTCTTAACCCCCGTGAAAGACAACATCCTTTCTAAGAGAGAGACAGCCACAGCCCTCCTCTAAATGACAGAATTTCTATGTCTGAGAAAAGGCTATTAGGAAGATACTACCTTGCAGTGCTATAAAAATGAGTTAAAAGCCATCTTGCTGCTAGGTATTTTATATCTACAGCTACTCAGAAAAAAAACCTGTCATCTCAAATTCGAGAGGGGGAAACATACAACACATCTTTATAGGTAGAAAATGAAAAAGCAAAGGTTGCTTATGCATAATATATAATATCACCAACAGGTTTCCATTTATGAAAATACTATTTAATATTTAAAGGGCTATTATGTGTCCCTTAATGCCAAATGATGCAAGATCATTTGTGCATGAAAAATAATGACATAAAAGGGAACTGTATCTACTGAAGATATTGTGGAGCCGATGGAGTTGCTGTGGTTGTGTCTTTGCCCATGTTTTCTTTCTAACTCCCTGATCTTAGGTGTTCAATTGTTTGCAATAAACAGACATTTCTGTGCCTTTCCTGAAGGCAGGCTTTCAGAAATGGCTGTGCTGCATGCATAGAGACCATTCTGCACGTTGTAGATTTGTTCTGCTGCAGTATTTAATCCAGGGAGGCTCTCAAGGGCTAAGTTTGACACAGTGGCAAACCAGGGTCACTTAGTCTGCACCATGGCATACAAATGAATTTCCCCAGACACACTAAGATCACAAATGCAATATAACAATTTCATACCCCATGGCATTACTGCTCATTCTTGATTAGCTCTGCTTCCTTTACCTGGATTTCACATTTGAGACAAAAATTTGTTTCGTATTTCAGGTAAGCAACTCTGTGGGTAAAATCTGACTGTCTGCAAAATACACTCAAATTCCCCTTCCATTTGTAACTTAAGACCCAACCATTCTGACACAGCTAAACCCCACATGGAACAAAGAGAGGCTACCAAGCAAAGTGCCTGTGAAATGCTGCCAGAAGGTCTAAAGGCAACTGTAGTATCTCCACACCTCCATCTGCCCATTCTCACATCAGTGAGCAAGAGAGAACATTATGTTCTTCTGTACCAGTTTAACCCACCACAGCACACAGAAACTGCTTGGATGGCCACAGATAAAGGAGAGGCTGCATTTGGAAACTCTGCCCCACAGGCCCTCTAAACCATTCTGGCTGGCTGTGCCCAAAGAGCTCTAGTGCACTTCAAAAAATACATTCAGCTTGACACTGCTGCATCAAACCCTCAAGAGTTCAGTCTCAAAGACGTGCCTGATTTAACAACACAATCAAATATACTGTCCAAGGCAAGGGAGTATTCACCCAGTGCAGACAATTCACAGGCTTACTAATAACTGTTAAATAGCCCAGTAACAAAGGAATATAGTGATCTTCAAGCCCTCATGCAATAAAACACCCTATTATTTGTCTAAATTCAGGAACCTGCTCGTTATAAATGTAACTGCCATGGTTTGTGATCCATTAGTGAACTATTTTATATAAACCACCATAATAGCTTTGTGATTTACACTCGCTATTTAATACTCTTTCCATCAGCAGCATTTTGGCAGTGATTCTTTTTGCAAGTGTTCAGTGGAGAATAATTTCCTTGCAGTCAGTAATTGCCACCTCTCAAGCAATTTCAGCCTTTTAGTATTGATTTTAAGAGAACTTTATGAGGAGTCACATATGAATATTCATTAAGTATTGTATTACAAATATAACTGGTCGAACACAATAGAGCAGATTAAAAGAAAAAGATCCTTACTAATTACAGTATAACCCTAAAATATGAAATGAATTATTACTAGTGTATTTCAGAAATAAGGCTCCTAGCAATGGCACCTGCATTTCAGTCAAGCTTATTCTCAAAAGATCAAGCTTATCAAAAGATCAAAGTCTTTGTAGGGTAATTCTAACGTATATTATTTTTAGGTTGGACTTACAACACATTTGCTTTACTACAATTTCAGCCTTGGTGTTTTTCATAAATCACTTCCACCTGAAAGCTTCTTTAAGGACAATAAAGTCAGAAGCTAATGCAAATCTGCTGTGGATAACTTGTCAGTGACCAGGCATTTACAGCAGACAAGTCTTCCATTGGAGAAGTGTGAAGTGAGAAAGAAGAGCTGGATAACCAGACCTTGTTTCCATTAACAGTGCACATTTCTCAACTGTTTAAGGTTGTACCCCAAGTGGCTTCACATGACAAACTCCTGACACATCTATTTTGAAAAGTACCGAGAAATGGTGTTTGAAGAGACAGAACTTGTGCAAAAGGGACAGCTTCAGGACAGTAGCTTTCACAATTTGCAGGATTGTGAGATGGCAAGTGCAAAGGCATATGGTAAAAGTACATCTAGGAAATGCCTGCACATACAGCCTTCAGAATTTCATAGAGAGGAAAGCAAGAGGTAGGAGGATGAGCATTTGATACAAGTCCTCCTGTAATATATCTTCCACCATTAATTTGCCATTTAGGAGAAAGCCAAGATCCAACCAAGTGATACAAACTGGTACAAAGTAACAGAGCAGCACTAAAGGAGAATCTCCATCCTTTGTTGGATGCAAGGAGAAACAGTAACCAAGGAAGAGGAAAAGGCAAGTTTTAGCCCATCTTTTACTCATTTATTACATTTGGAAGAACACGTATTAAAAGGTATATAATCATTGAAGGACAATTTCTGTGATTACCTAAATCTATGAACTTAACATGTTAACAGAGAGAAAGACTAATTACATTGATAAAAATACTAATTTAGAGCAACATTTGGTAATCCATACTGCTTTTTTGTCATCTTTGTGACATCCCTTCAAAAATGCAGGATATGTCTCCCAAGGATCCATGCTTGTATGGAATACTGAGACATCAGTCAGTAGCTAATCCATATAAGATGCTGTTTCTGTTTAATGTCATTTATCAGAATGAAATTACCAACCGGCATGATTACCAATATTCCTGTTCTACTATCAGCTATCAAGGATACAGTTTTATTCCCTACCTTACTTGTTTATGCTGACATGAATAAGCAATGTATTCTGATAGACCAGTGATTTAACCTTTCTCCTCCTCAAGAAAATAGTTTTGATACATGATTACTGTGGAGGACTGCAAGAACCAACCCCCTCGTTTATGGTGATAGAAAAGGCCTCTTCTAGGATGCCCTGCCCTCTTATGCAGATGTACCCCAGTTCTGCTTCCCTGACAGGTTTGCTGACCTCCCTGCCCCTTTCCTGGAGCAAGCCCCTGGGCTGGAGTGTCCTCGCCACACCACAGTGCAATGGCAGCAGCCAGGGAGAGAGCACCTTCCCTTTCTCGGTTTCCCACGGGCCCCTGCTCCCTGGCCATCCCTTCCCTATCTCTGCCACTGGCCTGCACACCCTGGCTCCTCCTGTGTACCGCCTCTGAGCCCTCAGACCACTGATGCTCCCCCTGCCTACCTGGGAAAAAAAACCCTGCTCATTCCCAGTTCTGAGTTCTCTGTTTCTGGTCCCCTTTACCTGTGGCTACAATAAACCCCATGGAACTTCCATACGTGAACCCTTCCCGTTTCTCCTCGTCAGAGGATTACAAAGTTATCTGGTGGGTGTGTGGGTGGGTGTGTTTGTGTGGAAATGTGTCCCTGATGCTGAACGTCCTCTGGCTGGAGACGGCTTCCAGAAGGTCGCGGCACCTTACCAACAGAACCCACCGCCATGACAAATTACAAGTAAAAAATATAGTGTTTGCTTAGAGTATAAACAGTTTGAATACACAGCTAAAATGTTGAATGTTCCTTTACATTAGAGACTTCTGAAGTTATGTCAAAAAAAAGGGATTTCTTAATTCACTTATATGCTATTTGAAGAGATAGTTTTCCTGTAGAATTTGCTCACATGGCATGGTTTAAATAAGCACAAAACCTGCTGTAATCACTGTAAAACAGCTCAAAATAATGATCTGCCTGTATGTAGGTAAGTGCGATTAAGTAAGCACTGAACTACATTAGCACATGCCCTGTGTTTGTGATTTCACCAAGACTTTCCCAAGACCTGGGACACTCAGTTTAGGATCCCCCAAGGAGGATCCACACCTTCATGAACACTCAATGCCAAAATATCCAAAGGAAAACACAGCCAGGTATTTAACTGCCTAGACTGCATGGAGAAATTTACCTCTGTTTTGCATGCTGAGCTATTCTTTGAAAATTGAGATAAACAAACTATTCAATATCTGATTTACCATCCTACCCACCTCAAAGATGAGAGCAAGCAGCTACAGTTCAACTTAAATTTGCTTTAAAACACTGTGTTCTAAAAGGCTTTTCCTGACTTCCACATCCCACTGGCTGTGTTCTCACTGGCGATACACCAGAACACCACCATGCAGGACTGGAACACATCCCAATGTGGAAACACCCCACATGGGGGGATCCCTATGGGCCACACTCTGACCTGACAGAGGTCAGTTGGAAGCTACTCCTGGTGCCCACCACAGAGGATGCTCAGCCAGGGATAAGTGGGAAGGTCTTGATGCCACAGGAAGTCTTCTGGTAGTGCCAAATCCATTTATGGGTCTTTTCCCCACTGTTGCAAGTTTTTATGCTTCTTTTAAACACTGCTTTTCCCAGCCTTTATTTCAGAAGTCTCCTGGTCATTCTGACTGAAGGCTGCCTCGCTTCCAGAAAAGCAGTTTGAGACCAATGTGTTCTGAGCCCTTTTGGGAAGCCCAGCCACAGAGTCACTGATGGTGCTGCTCCTACCTTGGCAGGTGGAACATGCAGGCTGTTTGCCATGGGCAGGCTGAGCCAGAACACCATGTTCTTGTAACTTTTTGTGGACACTGACATTTATAAACAAACCTGAATTGGTTGAGGTGAGTTATATTGCAGGCAAGAATGGGGGATATTATGATTGGTTAGTCTAATTTGTATTTTTTTCTTTAAAAAGCTACAGATTTTTCCAAGTGACCTGTACAGCTCAGTCTGCTTTGAACTGCTAAGTATCACCATGCTTAATATCAGGTTTATTAACCACAAAGTTCTGATGTTTCCTGCATCCATGTGGTGTTCCAATACCCAAAGATCTATTACTAGTTCAGACACCAGAACATCTTTCTTCTCTGTAGAATATCTAGTGACAATTTTGAGGTCCTTTGGTATGCAAAGTTGAGAACCCAGCAATCTGTCTTCCCTTCCAGCCATGCTTCAAGTCTTTTCCCTCCTCCCACCTTCCTTTTATCTACTGAAGTGAATTTGTGCCTTGTTCTCAGAACGCTTGCTCCTCAAACAAGTGCCTGAAAAGCAATGGGAATGCTAAGTGCCATGTGAGATCATCTTGAATAAGATTGAGCCTGAAAGCTCTTCAGAAATTCAGACTTACTCTTGTAGCAAAAGAATATTAAATATGTCAGGCCCAGCTACTCTGACCACTCACTTATGCTAATGGACTTGAATGGGAACTTCTCTCACCAACAGTTTTTAATGCCTCTTCAGAGTGTTTCAGGTTCTTAATAGGCCTAATAGTGTGGGGAACTGAAAGATACCCAGATGAATTATGCTTCCACAGTAACATTATCCTGTCATTCTCTCATTGTTCAAACTTGAAATCAGTACCTCAGGTTAGAGTGACCTCCAATGCACATGAGAACCTGAGCCTTTTAGCTTTCATTACAACTTCCTTTATTCTGCCCATGCAATTTACTCTAAAACCTAATCTGTAAGAAAACAGGAATTAGACTTGAATGGGAATAGGAATAGCCAGAGCCATGGTGACTGGAATGAATAGCATGAAGAAAAGCCATTCATTCAATGTCCTCCCAGAGCAAAGTAGTGACTGTCTCCATAAAACACTGAAATAGATCCCAATGCAATTGGTTTGTGCTGCCCTAATTTTCCAAAGATACATGGACTTAAAAGTGAAATACAGACTTTGAGAGACTTCTCAAAAAGCTCTTTCCTCACACAATCCCACAGATGAAAAGAAGAATCAGAGCAGTTACAAATGATAGAACTCTTCCCAGCGTTTACAAACAAGTAGAAACAGAAGGTGACTAAGAATGTAATAGCACTGGCAAGTGCAATTATCCAGTGAAATCACACAATGAGGAAGAAGTCAGATTTTTACATCCATGCCAGTCCTGAGCCAACAGCAGGGCATTTTGGAGAAGTGAGCTAAGCAGCAAGCTCCAGAGGGTTTTGAGAACATTCTATACACTCCTCTAAAAAGGCAGAGCTGCTGGTGCTGAGCACAAGAAAGACAGAGCATGAAGGATCCTCATCTAAACGAAAAATCTAAATCTAAATCTCTGTTCTCACTTCTGTAGTACAGCACTACAAGTTAGTTCAGTAAATCCATAATTGTTATTTTCCCAGGAAAGGGAAGAGAAAGTGGCTTCATAAGAAGTGCATTCCTACAGTCATAGGTAATTAAACAGAAAACTGTCAGAAGATTTTGGCAAGCTCAGGCAATAATGACTCATAACAACAACTTCTTTAGCCAAGAAACTTTCTATACCTCTCTCATCCCTCCTTTCTGTTACATTGTGCAGCCTCCAACTTTTCACTGTCACCTGGAATTCATGGTTTCATGTGTTTGGAGTCCACAAGTCAATCAAAAGGGGTAAATCTATAAAAAATATAAACCCCCACTCCCCATGCAGCCGTGGGTCCTTGCTAAGCAGGATGTTCTCAGGGTAAGACCCAATGACAGGCTGCATCCATTCAAAGTTCACTTGCTTACCTCTAGCATCATATTAATGTCCAGGGAGTCAAGCCCTCTAATAAGCCAGAATGCTCTTGGATTCAACTAACCCACTCCTTATTTTAGGAACTCCTTCTTGGAGATAAAGGAAAGTCTATTAAATGGATCACATGAAAAATGGTAAACAATTTGAGGTTTAATTCTGATTTTAGTATTAACTTTCAAAAATGACTTCTTGTAACTTGATTTCACACCTGTGACAATTGTACTCTGCAGACGTGCAAGGGTTAATTAGTTCTAATTCCCCTTGAAGAACAAAATGCTACAGAAGTGCTAAATGTCATCAATCCCTCCAATAATTAATTGGCATAATTCCTAGATTTGATTACAACTGGTCCAAAAACTGTGCATAATACATACTGTACACAGAAAGGTCCATCATCCATTATATATGACCTTGAGAGCCTGGAGAATGGATATTAGCCTAAGTAATCCACTCAGTATTTTGGTCTTTCTAAAATGGCCCAGAATTAATAGATTGTAAAGTAAGTATCTTTGCTTGCACTTAGCATGGTAATAAAAATTGTTTCTTTACTATATGAATTATGCATTATATATGAGTATGAACTGTGAAAGGCTCACATGCAGCAAGACTAAATTTGCTTTCATTCAGTTTAGACAACATGCAAAAATAGTTAATAATAGCAGTAATAATGCTGTTCTTGTTATCTAAGTTCTACTTCAATACTATGTAACAACACAGCTTGAGAACCTTATAGGAGTTAACAAGTTACCACATGATTGGGCATTATCCCCACACTTGCAAGGAGCAAAAAGAAATGATGAAGTGAATGAAATTGCCCAAGATGAAATAAAGGGCCAGAATCAGCTAGAAGCAGGCACAGTCTCAAATTTCTGGTTAGCAGTCACACCTCCAGCTCTCTCTTATCAAAAGGATTTCCTTTCTGATACAGCTATTGTTTATCTTGTTATTTGTCAAGAATTAACATCTCCACAATGGTCATACGGAGAGACAGCTCCAAAGGAAGTAGCTATTAATATTAAAAATTCAGACAACTTAGTGGAAGAGCAGCAAATGAGACAAAACACTCCAGAATGAATTTGCAACAGAATACAAATGTTTGTGGGAAGAAGTCCCTAGCAGTAAGCTCCCTGGACTATCAAGGCCAATAAAAAAAAAAAAAAAAAAAAAAAAAAAAAAAAAAAAAAAAAAAAAAAACAAAAAACACACCACACAATCCTGGAAGAAAGGAAGTATAGTCTTGGAAGCTCTGCTTTTATTTCACTTGCATGATAACACAAGAAAATCTGGTGCCTCAATCATGCACAGTAATTTCTGTGTTTATAATTGCAGACAATAATGGCTCTGGCTACTGGGAGGGACTCTAAAAAAAGACCATAAACATTTGTGAAGCCACACAGGAGCAATATTTCCTCTACCAACTTAAATTTCACTTCTTGGGCAGCTATCACTGGCAGGAAATTTGGGGAGAGATTTTCTTGACTTGGCTTCAGCTCTGGAGTTCTCTAGGACCCTCATTCACACAAGTAGTAAAAAAGAGCACAAAGGCACAGAAGGATCTTGTCTTTGCCACTGCAAACCAACATGTCATGGATTTCAGGCATTCTTAGTGCTGGAAAGGAAGAACAGGACACAGGAATCCTCCTGCCATCCTTACCTTCCACACCCACCCATTTGCTGTCCTGTCAGGAGAAATGGGCTGGAAAGGAACCTGAGCACCTCCTAAATTTCCCTGCTCCCCTCCATTTGTATCTGTAATGAACAGCTGCTACACGCTCAGCCTCAGGGTGGCAAGCCCTAAGAGCAGGTATTATTTAGGCTTAGCTCAGAGCCTTTCTCTTGCTAGATTTCAGCCGGGCTAGTGCTCCGAGTCTGCAGTGGTTGGCAAAGCAAACAGCACTCCAGCCTGACTGCTGAGCTCAGGAGGGAATGTTCATCCCATCACTGTCATCTCAAGTGCCCAGGACACCTTCCACAGACAGGAACACAACCTCTCCCATCTGCTGCTGGCAACGCAGTGCAGCCTGAGCTGGGCACTGCTGGTGCCACATGGGGAAATTAATCCTTCCTGACTATTTGGCACTTGGCTTCTCTGAAGATTCCCAAAAAAAGTCAGGTAGCACCAACTACAAAGCTCCTTTGAGATGTGCCTCTTGTCAGCTATGAGAATGGATTTGAGCCTCACTATTTTCAGGGAAGACTATCAAATGCTACTTTAATTTGCTTACAGCTTGCATCTCAGCACAAATGAGAGCTAAGAGGAGCAGCTGAGCCACCCAGATTGCCCTGATCCCTGCATCACAACTGTTTATAAATCCCAGCTTAACAGGGATCTGGTGAAAACTTGGCAGACAACTTTGCCCAGTGGCAAAAAAAATAAGAATCTGTTTAATCCTTGGAACATTTGCAGTCTCCAGACAGCTGACCAATGAATAGTAAGCTGCTTTCCCTAAAAATGCAATTTGTTGGCAGTCTCCAAAGTGTTAAGGGCTAGATTTAATTGCTAATAAAGTTGAACAAAATATTCTCAAAGGAATTAATGGGAATTGTTTCAGGCTCCAAACTCAGCTAAACCAGTTTTTAATTAAGCCATATTTAATAAATAACATCTAAAATGACTGTGCTGCTTTCTTAAGGCTTACTAAGGAAATGCTGATTCTCAAAATAATTTTTTGCAGACTCACTGACTGCAACATAGACAAGGTTGGACAGTAGAATAAAGCATTGATTTTAATGAGATGTACCTTGCTATGATAGCTTTGATTTCAATTGAGTTAGGTCAGGTTTGCAGCAGATGAAAATATTTGAATATTTTATAGGACTCTGAGCTGATCTCAATGCAGTAATGCAAGGGGCTCTTCCTTACACACAGACTTTCATATTGGTACATTTTCCAATCCAGCATGGAGAGACTTTTGAGCACTTGGATCTGGGACTGCTGTATTTGTGCAGTGCCTGGCAGAGTGCAGCTCCAATGCACAAACAGGGCCTATGGGTATCCCAGTAATACAAACCCAAATGATTTACTAACATTTCACACATCTTCATGTCACAAAGCAGATGCTTCTCCTGTCACGTGCCAAGGGTTGCATGCACTATCCCTCTGACTCAGCATGTGTGAGAGGCAGCAGAGACCTTCCTGACAAACCATATGGCACATTTCTTTATAAAGTTGTGTACTTTGAGATGTACTGCCTGAGAAAATGCTTGTCAAACAATTGTGTGGTCTACAAACACAAAATAGTCTTAATATGGTGGGAAGTGTGGATAAAATGCAGGCAGGCTCCAGCACAGTGCCACTGAAATGAGCCATTCAGCCTATCCAACACCTGTATCAGGTGTGCTAATTCCATCCCATCCTAATCCTCTCACCCTGGTCATACCTGCTGCTGTCAGCTGTGAGTCACTGTCACTCTGAGCTCCCTCCTCCAGCCTCTTATGACTGTGACAATCCCTGAAGGAAATGGGATTGTCATTCTGGAAGCCAATGTGCTGCCCAGGCTGGGCAGCTAATTAATTCATTTAGCTGCACTAATGAACTAAGCAGCTCATTAGTGCAACTAAAACAATGATTTGCATACAGTAAATACTAGCAAAGCAAAGTTCTGCAGCCCTATACTACTGGATTAATGACTGCTCTGCACAATGTGCAAGGAACAAGCACAATGGAATCACTTGGATCTTCTTGCTTTTTATTTTCTGCCTGTTTACACAGGTCCTTGATGTCAGGACCTAGAGCATCTCTGTCCCCACTACATTTCCAAAGGCTGATCATCTCTGAATAAAGCTGGGAGCTGCCTCAATAGCTCTGCTAAGTTATCTCAGGGAGGGGTTCCCCCCCCTTCCTGCCCTCAGCTCCCTTCTAAGCTGAGGCTGTCACCTTCATCCCTTGCTCAGTGTCTGTCTCAGCTGTGTCACACAGCCATGCCCATTCCTGGCTGTGGACCCTCTTGATCTAAACCCTGATGTGCAGACTGACATCCCAGCTGACCTTGACCTGTCCCCAGAGGCACCTGATGTCCTCAGGGAGTGGGACAGGGCCTGGCTGACAAGGAATGCCCAGAGCCTGCAGCTCCTGGCTCCCCAGCCAGCCATCAGCCCACACTGCATCATGTTTTTTAGATTTAATAACTGTATGACAACTTTATGTACTTAGGAATACACATTCCTTAAAATGTCTCAGAAAATGACCTCAAAGTAAGAAAACTAAAAGCACCCAATATAGACATGCATAGTTACCCAAGGGCAAGGGCATGTAGCTCTTAATTGGGATTTTAAACTTCAAGAATCAAATAGCAGCAACTGCAACCTTTAGCATCTTAATACATCCAACTGGAGAACTAAAATTTATTTCCTATCACAACAAAACTGTGGAGGCTGGGTTTGTTTCCTGTTGAAACCTATCGGGACTTACAGTCAAAACACGACATCCACTCCATCAAGCACCTGAACTGCAGGCAGGAGCAGATCTATTCTAAAGAAAATCAACTTTCCATCAGCTTTAGTTGTGTGGGCAAGGCACTCTAAAATAGCTGTTCTTCCTGGGGCAACAGAGTCACAGCAGAGTTTTTCAGAGTGAACAGCACTATAATGGGGCCATTTCTGTTTGCCTTTCTAACAGAAAGAGTTCCTCAAAATATGTTCTGCACAAGAAAAGTCAAGCAGTTCTTTACTCAATGCCAATAGTAATTTTTTCTTCCTGCACACACATTTAGGCAGTTTGCTTGCAACCTTTTCAAATTATTTCTGCTCCAGGAAGAACAGTGGATATTCAGCTCTCTTTTTATCACAGAAGAGCTGGGAAAGCACAATTAAAAAGGAGGAGTCAACAGTGAAGAGCATCACAGAAGCTGCAGGCTTTGTAAATCACACCAAAGGGACTGCCTCCTACTGCTGAAATGCACTCTAATTCACTTTGGAAACCAAGCACTCATTCCACACCTGAAACAGTCAATATCCTACAGCCCAGCTCAATTGCTGTTCATGCATTGGTTCTGTTCACACAGTGCAGGATTTGATGACACCTCACAGCAGCCAGTGGGGTTTTCACTCAAGGGACCTGCTTTTCCAACTTTCCACTTCCTGATAGCAATTGGTGGCTGAGACACCTGTACTCCAGAGGGCCCAGGTTATCCCAACACTGCTCCCCTCTACACAGGGACCTCTGCTTGGGTCCCTGTCAGGGCCTGCATAAGTCAGCTATGAGCCTTGGCCCCTTCCAAATTAGACATTTTAATCACTGGCAATCCAGTCAAAGTCAGCTTGGCAAGCCCTGTTTTGTAGCACTGGTCCTCTTGAAATCAGAGTATCTAGCACTCAGTCATATTCAGGCATCCATTTGATTCTAGCATTATCTCCACTGAAACTCATGGAAAGGTCTTGATGAGTTTCAACAAGTCCTAAACATCCTGTCACCCGAGACCTGAACACACAGAGGGGAGAGCTGTGCTGTGAAAATCACCATAGATGCCAGAAGAAGAATGCAAATTCCTCAGTTACTGGGCCATCACACCACCATCCACACAGAAACTGGGAATGTCCTGGATGCAATATCTGGAGATATTCCAGGTGCAATACATAAGCACTATGTAAAAGCCAATCAGTGCTGCTAGAAATAGGCCCAGAAGACCCCAAAAGATTCATATCAGCACTTTGAAATCCACCAGCCAACAGCCATGTGTCAATTGTCTAAGTACTACCAGGTGTAGAAGATTAATTCCAGAGTGACATAACAGAAATAAAAAATGGGGCCTCAACATAGAACCAGCAACACTTTTCACAGTATTGTTTGCACTAAAGGCTCATTAGAAAGAGAGGAACAAAATGTTTGTCAGACATAATATTAATGTGAGAGCACCTTCAAAGTGGATATCTTGGAGAAAACAGCATCAAGAGTATTTGAGACTGTCTCAGAGTATGCACCAGGAATTGTAGGTATAACTTGATTTCAGATTTTTTCATCAGTTGCTACACTTTGGGATTTTTTTTTATTCCAAATGGATGTTTAAATAAAGTTAAGGTAACCATTAATTCAAGTACTACAGAATAATAGTCTGTATGTTTTATCTAACTCTTCTTGAGTGCAGTCCATGAATAATGTCATGCTAGGGTGGCTGCATACAGGTTTTTCACAGAATACACACAGATAATTCTAGAACACTTATACTCCCCCTCACAGAGACATGGAAGATAAGCAATTTTATAAAAATCTGAAGGGCAATCTTTTTGCTTTTCAAAAACTTTGAGATCTTAAATCAGATGAAAATGAATTGCATGCAGACATGTAACAATACCAAGATTCAGTTCCGCCCCCATCCTTGTCTACAGCTACACCTGATTTTTGTCCCCTCCTAGGCAGTCAGGAAATTACTTTGAAGTCTTCTGCTAATACTTCAGTTGGGCTTTTAGGATTTGAGGCTGGGAAGTAAATACATCTTTGAAGCTTGCTGCATCAGGCATGAAGGCTTAAATCACCAAGTGATTAACTTTGTCCATCCAAACAGCCCTGAGCCTTCACACTGAGCTCTTCAACTTGTGGAATGGGAAAATCAAAACAGGACAAAATACTTGACACAAAGAAATAATTGGTGATACACTGACAGCAGAAAACTTTGATCCTACGCACTTCTCTGTAATTCACAGCAGAGGACTCTGGGCTGGGTTAATAAAATTTTATCCTGAGAGTGAAAACTCTAGAGAAGCCAAACTAAAATTTGCCCCAGACTAGGGACAGGTATGTAGAAAAGCCAGGCAAAGCCTCTGTGGTGGTGGTTCAGCTGACAGGACCTCACAATAGCAACTGCACTGTCATTCAGCAGTTCTGAGCTTCCAAGAGGAAATTGTAAGGGAAGAGGGCAGCAAAGAGGATAAGGATTAATTTAAAATGTACATTTTATCTTTTTTACTCAGAAAAGCAATGTTCAAACAATAATATCTATGCTTAAGAGATAAAGGGGAAGCTGTAGAGAAGAGCCAAAATCCATTAGTACAATGAGTGCTTCCAATTTTAGCAGTGACAGGCAGAGCCCTTCCATACAGAGGTTAGCTAAACAGTTATTTTAAGGACTCACTGTCCTTAGTGGAAAATTAATACAGCAAGTGTCAAAAGCCTTTCATGGTTTCAAAAATTAGAAAGTCTGTCTCCACTGGGTATCTGTCCTGCATGGAGAGCCTCCACCTACTGAAATGTAGAGTGAGAAGTTTATTCAGCACCTGGAAATTAGTCCAGCTGTCTTGGAATTATAACATCCCCACATCTCAATCACTCATGGCATTTAAGGAGTGCACTGCCTACCTAGAACACCACTATTCCTCTGCTTAAGTCACTGACTGAGTAGAAAATTTAAAATACAGCCACTTAGAGAATCACCACACACTTTGGAAGTCTCCCTTACTGGAGAAGGCACAGGCAATTATTGAATCTGCAGAAGAAAGTGGAGAAAGGAAAGGGAGCAGCAAGCACATTTGCCAAATTTTAACTTAAAAGCAAACTCCCAAAACTGAAGTGCTGCATTCTGTGGGGACTGAAAGTTTTGCTAATCTGTGGGAAATCTGGTCTATTTGAATGTAAAAAACCACTTACAGTGTGCATGGCTCAGAGGAACATTGAATACTTCTACATCTCATTTGACTCCTGCAAGAAGATGAACAAACTTGTCTGGATGTTTCTTAGGCCATCTTTTATTTATTTTTTGCCTCATCTCCCCAATAATCTATAGTTTTGATATGCTAATAGCAAACTACTGTTGGTATAATTAATTTAGCTGTAATGCTGTTGTTGAAAGTGTATTGCACAAGAAAGGACATTTTATACAACATAGATGTCTGGATATTCACATCCAAATGCCAACATTATGTGCAGCTGCACTTCAAACCTCATTTTGGTTTGATTACGCAAGCAATTTATTCCTAAAACAACAAAACCCACAAAAACCCCACTTTTTAAAAGTAAGCCCCAAGAAATCTGTTTGAAAGTTAACCTTGAAGCCAGGTTTACAATTAATTTGAATTAAATTTCTATTTAGCAGCTAAAACAATTTCCTCTAAATGGAATTGTTCCAAATATGATCTCTATTCCCTTTTCTAGTGGCAGAGTGCTCATGACTATAAAATAAGTGAGAGATCCAAAGGCTGTAGTGTGCTGCAAAATGGATCCTGAGGGAAAACAACTTACTGTGGATATTGAAACAAGATACTTTTCTTCTTTTCCTCCCCCCATAGAACAGCAGCAGCTCTGCATCAAGGGGATGCTCTGCACTTTCACTCCTAAATTTAAAAACCCAGGCTGGATGAGCACATGATGAAATTGCTCGATACCGAGGAACAGCACATACATTCTTTGGGATCTTAAAATAATCTCCCAAGAGAACATTGTGGTTCTTCTTTGAGGCTCAAGACTACATGAATGCCAAATAAAGTTTCCATGTACTGACTAATCCAGTAGCTATCCATCATTCTGCTGGCCTGCTTCCAGTTCTAATTCCCTTTGTTGTTTTCTTGGCCTGCTTGAACCACTTATTGTCCTTTGGGTTTGCCACACACTCACCAGTGGGAACAGGTTTTCCTTCTGGGAAGCTCCCACTAAGAGACATCTTTCAGTGGCCTCTCTTCCTTTAATGCACACAGAGCTGCCTTGCCTTCAGTGCTTTCAACCTGAGCTGCTCTAAGCCTTTTGGTCCAATCCTGAATTGCAATTCTCCATGTATAGCTGTGAACAGGTGAGATACAAGAATTCCTAATTGTTATTCATACTCACAGAATCAACATTCTGCTATCTTTAGGTATAATAGTATTTTCAATTGCAGTGCCCTAAGTAGCTAAAAAATTCTACACTGTCATAAAAACATGCAACACTGAATAGTGTCACCATCCAGAAGTAACAGAGCTGCTGTAACTCATGAGCTGGGAGAAAATCCGTAAGAAGGCAAATTTTTCAAGGAAAAGCCAGATCTTTAAGTGAAAACTTTCATGGAGATGTTTTGGCAGAAATGTCAGTTTCTGAAAAAGCACTGAATGCTTGAAACGGGGTAACTAGTAGCCCAAAATGAAAAAAGAGAAAGTTCCACTACACACCTTTGATAATGTAAGAGACCGGGGAGAGATGACTTTGAGACACTTTGATGACAATTCATAGTTGAAAGAACATCATCTAGGAATGAAATACTTTTATCAAATCTCAGCTTCCCTTGTGAAGATAAGCCTAATTTACTGACCTTCAAAGCACTAATTTAAATCATTATAGTTTGGGCCTGTACATTTTCCATAAAGGAATTTTTAAACTTTAAGAAGTTCACCATTATCATTTCTGCTTAAACAAAAAAAATAAACTAACAAAAAAACCCCACAAACCCCCCCCAAACCAAAAAACCACAGAAAACAAAAAACCCAAACCAAAACACCAAAAAACTCACTTTTGAGCCCCACAGTACTTCATAATAATTCCATAATCTTCTTTTTATTGGTCTAATTGATTACAAGTTCAAAGCTTTAAATAGTATTTAAGACTTCAATCTTAGCAGATTGTGAATATTTATGTGAACTGCAATCTAAAACACTGGCAGAGCAATGGTGAATTTAGCAGAGCTGCAACTACGACCCACAGTTTATCAGTGATATCCAAAGTATTAAAATCTTTGGAAACTCATACTAATGTAGCAATTGCTAAGAATTTAAACTGGTGTTTGTGGATGCACAAAGAGAAGACAGGAATAAAAGCAGCCAGAATATATTTCCTATTTAAAACCCACAATTCTGAATCTGCTCTGACCCTGATCCTGCCTGCACTATCCTCATGCTCCACTCCTGCCTCCTCTTTCTCTCTGGTTCTTGAGATTTGTAGAACATTTAAAGTTCATTCTCCTATTTCTTCCACACAAATCTTCAAAAGTATCTAATATCCAAAGAATTAAAATATAATCCTGTGTGTTTAGGGGTTTTGTTTTTCCTCCAACATTTGAGCCCTTTTCCTAAATAACATGGCAGTCTTAGCAGAATGGAATTGGGATCAAATCCCTTAATTAAAAACAAGCATTTATTCACTTAGGTTTAGCAAAACTGCTTTGATATTCCCATTTAAGTAACTGCTTTGTGCACATAAATTAATATATTCACAGTTAAAATGTGGTTTTCACCGAGTTCCACTATCCTTCTAAAGATAATGTTATGTATTAAAAAGAACTATTGTTTTATCAGCAGGGCCTCTAACAGGACAGATTTATATTGCTGGCTTTCATTTCTCCTTGGATATTCAGAGGCAACATCCCTTTTTCCAATTTTTATTCATTTTTAAGTGCTTATCCACAGTGTGTGATGCAGGAACTTGTTTTCATCAGCAAATCAAGCAAAACTGATAGAATATGCAAAAAGTAGACTAAAAGGAAAGAACTAGAATTTTTCAGTACTCCTTTCAGTTCAACATCTGCACACAGGATTTCACTGGAGTGGATATTTCTCTTTTCTCCCATGAACTCAGCACATCAGCATGAGTCTCAGTCCCAGAGTGCTCATCTAAGAACACACCACAAAGGGAACTGGTGACTATTTGTCTTTAGTAACAATGAAAATTGGATAACTTGGAGCAATTTGGGATGAATTGTGCCATCCATTTGCAGGAGAGAAGCAGTAAAAACTCATTGCTTCTTCCAAAGAGTTTCTGGTTTTCAGAAAATGTGGGGCCTAAAAATGTCACTCAGTAAACATGCTATTACAGTTACCCAAAAACCGATCACAGTTTTTGGAGAAAGCTGCTTTTAAGAAATGATGAATTTCCACAGGACACTTTGAGCAGCTGTATGTCAATAAAACAAAACAGAAGAACATAGGTTTTCAAGTATTGAAATGAAGTTACTCTGCACTGAAGCTTCTCAAAATAATTTCTTACAGAGATATTCCAAGAACAATGAGAGCTGGATTAGGATGGTGCCCACAGAATCACAACTACTGAAAGAACATGAAATGTATCTACCTTAATAATGCTAAGTGGCCACATCATTGCTAATCAATAATACTCTTTCCTAATGAAAAAAAGTTTCAAGTACCACAGTAAAATCCTCAGGAGTATAGAATTGTTCTCATATCTGTCTTTTAGAGACAGCTTTTTATCAGTGCTCCTCCATCCCTCTACAGACAGGGAAGTGAATGTGAGGGGAATTGTTCAGTGCCAGAAGGGAGCAGAGCCCTTTCTCCATCCACCCTGCCACACACCTGAGGCAGTGCCAACTCCAAGTAAGCATCTCCTCAAGCAGTATCTCAGCAGAAACAGGCTAATTTTACCACTTCTCTTTTTAAAATATGCACACGTGCTCCATTGTATGATCTGACATTCAAAGCTGACTAGATTATACAGTGATCTTAAGATATTTTCAGTAACACTTATTTTACAGCTGGAACATGCCTAACAAGTAGCTTTACAGCTCAGAAGTTATTGAAGTCTCCAGTACTTTTTGTTTCCTTCTTCTTTGTGTCCTTGTGTAACAGACTCAAAGTCAACAGTGCTTGATTTAAAATAAAATTCAGAATCCAAATTCACACAGGAAAACATTTTATTTCCAATGCTCAGCCTGATTACCCTTTTAAACCTGGCAAAGTGCCTAATTCTCTTGGGTTTCAAGGAGATGCAGGATACAAAGTGCTCATTATTCACAGGGCATTTTAAAACCACAGTTTATTCCCATAGGTGCTTCATGGTTGCTCAACCACTCTTGGTTGGGCCAGAGTGGAAGAGCAATTTGAAGGTCTGGCTATTCCTGTTCTCTCCATGCCCCTGGCTGATCACCTCAAAGGAAAACAAACAGGCAGGGATGCCTTTTCCATGCTTCCAGGCACATCCTGGAAGGAACTGGTGGCAGAGAGTGACACTAGCATTTTCACCCTTTCCAAAAATTGTCCAGTAATTCAAATCCCAAACTGTTACCATGCCTTGCACAATCTCCATGTCCTTTTTTTGCATTTTTTCTTTCAATTTACTGCAATAAAAGTAATGCATAAGAAGCAATGTTTTGACAAGAAAAGTCAAGACAAGACCATAGAACTGTTCCTTTTAAAGTAATTATCAAAGTCCAAATTCATTTTAGCAAGGAAATCTGATCTTTAACCTAGTAATTAATAGAGGTGATTCCAGAAAGAGAGCTCATGTTTTATATGATGCAATCACAGATCTTGTTTCCATAAATGAGGTGAAA
>VZTR01020491.1:437611-476021 GCA_013400775.1 Chaetops frenatus
GAAAAGGCTGATGCTGCCAAGTTGCAGCCAACATGGACTGTTTAACACTAGGGCCTCCAAGAAGTAATTTTATTTCCCATGTTTATGTACAGCTGAATTTTCTCTTGGGCAGAGAACAGACTCGCTGCCAAAAGCTGTGACTTCCAAAATCCAGACACAGCACATTTTTTTATATTTGATTTATTCCCCTTGTTTTCAAAACTAACTAAAAACGCTGCTGAAGATGCAGGTAAATAATTTGGTTAGTAATTTTAATAGTTTCACTTTTAGGCGGTATTGTCATTTTAATACATACAAGGGCAGAAAGTGACAAGTTGATTACTTCTGTAGAGGCAGCAAAAGAAATTCTAAATATGCATTGGAGCAACAGCCACCAAGCATCCAGTACTGAGCTCAAATATACCCCAAGAGGAAAACAGCAGGCTATTAACACACTCTTCAGTTTTAGCAAGATTCTTACATTCCTTGTGGTTGAAGTCAAAGTTTAACTGCAATTCAAGACCTGCAAGGGGAATTGTCCCCTAAAGTTCCAACTCCTTAAAACACATATGGTTAAAAAGAAAAGAAAAAAAGTGTCCAGTCCGTAAGAACATTTAAGTGTAATGTATGTAATGACACTGAGCACCATTGGTTTGATGCCACTGAAAATGGGAATGTTAAAAACCAGCCCACTGCAATCAATGAACCTCTGTCAAAGTAAAGTGTCTCTTTGAACAGAGTTCATCAAGCACTCAGCATGACAGATCATTCAAGTTTACACCTGTCCTGCAGCAATTGTCTCTGGCCTGGAAAAGTCCCGTTAAAGTAAATTACAGACGTGATTTCTGCCATAAGGAACTGGGGAAGAGAGGGAGACCAGGGGAGAGACATCAGCCAAGTACCCAATAAAGGTGTCATTGGGGTGCACACTTCTCAAGTGACTTGAAATAAGGTTCACCACCACACACATTTCTCTTACTAAAGCAAAGTCACAGCTGAAAACTTCCAAACATTAAAAAAACCTCAAGTCAAATCTCTGAATGCTTAGAGTGATACTGTACATTCTGGAACTGATGGATCTTGAAAGGTTTTGCCCTGTATTGGGGTTCCTTTATCCCTGAAGGAGAGTACACTTAAATCTGTTTAATGCACTTTCATGTGAGCATCCTGATCTTACATTTTTAATTGTTTCATGTTAGCTTTTCTGCATAAATCTTAAAACACTTTGAGTCATATTCAAGGAACAATTATAAATTATTTCCTTGCATATTTCCCTTCAACATTGCTTCCAGACTCCCTTCCCTGTACTGCTCCCAAGCAAAAGCAGAGTGCAAATTTTACTGAGCAAGCCAGGCAAAGGTGATAAGCAACATGAACAGTGAAAGGAAATAATCACACAGATAATTCCCACTTCTTGCCTCAGCCATGCAGAGGTGGAAGGGTAGATGTGAAAAGGCTCTCTAAGCAACTTGGCCTTGAGGGGTTGCTTGAACTCCAGCAATATCTCCAAACCATGGTGGAGTGTTACCTGAAGTTCTGCATTCTGCCTCCAACCTATGATCCTTCCTTTTCCAGTGAGGAAATCTCCATGGATAGTCTTCCCCTGCCATCCAAGTTCCAGGCTTAAAGTTTTCCCTCTCTCACTTCTACTCTGGCAACATGGTAGAGGCAGAACAGAAAAGCAGTGATCTCATCTTGAGCCTGCACACTCCATTTGTGCTGGTGACCTACAATTTCCAGAGCAAAGCAAGTTGAGAAAATCATCTTTACTTTGTACACACAGTCAGATAATGATGGTCTCTCAGACTCATTATCCTCCCAAGAAGCCTGGGCACTTATGCATTCCTGGAAAAAGTGAGCATTGAAACCTGCCTTTCTGATCTGGTGGTGTTTTTTCCCCCCCACGCTACATGAACAGAAATATTTGCCATAGCATTAGCCCATACAGCTCTCAGTGCCTTCCATTAAGTACAGAAATGGAACTGTCAAGACAGCTTGCTACTATTTATCCTCAAAGACTCTGTTTGTATTTGTCTCTTATTACAAGCTAAGAAAATGCATGAGTTGCATGGTACCTGTACCTTGCAGAGAACTGAATCTGTAAGGATATGTCCTAAAATGCTACAAATAAGCACAGGATACTGCACACACTGAAAAAAAAAACAAAATCAGGCATCAGCTTAGCATCAGAAAACATCTGAAGGAAAATGTAAAGGGACTCTAGGAATACGGATATGGCCAAACAGATATTTGGAAGCAAACAATGAAAGGAGAAAGAGCCAACCACTCTACTTGTTGCTATTGGTGTGCTTCAGGTTAAAGAGACAGCTGCATATTTGGGAATAAAACCTTGGGGAGAGTAGGAGAAACAAGTCCTCAAAACCCTGCAGTCATGCAATGCTCATGTATAAACTAGCACCATACAAAAAAGCTCAGCCCCCCCAGGGAGGTGGACACCATCACTGGAGGTTTTCAAGCTGCAGCTGGACAGGGCCTTGATGGTCTTGTCTCTGCTGCCTTTGTCATGACAGACTGGATCACAGGATCTTTTGAGGTCTCTCCCAACCTTATCTCTCGTATGACTCAACTACTAAAATAGCCCCTTCACTTTCTGTGAGTTTTCCAAAACTTCAACAAAATTGCTGTTCACTGTAGCAGCAGCAAGGAACCCAAGCTCAGCCTGAAAACAGAATGTCATTACCAGGGGGCTGATATCCTAAGGGAGGCAAAATCCACTTAGCAGGAGGCTCTATCTTAAATTTGCCATCCTGTAATCAGCTGTTGACAAACTGTTAATTGACTGGAGCTCAGCATCCACCAACACAAGGAAGTGTTGAGGAGGACATGGGTTGTCTAACTGGATGCATTCCCAATCTGTCATCACATTTGCCAAAGATAAGTACACAACAGGTTCATCACACAAATGGAAATCCCACCTGCTCCAAGCTGTCATTAACGTACTACAGTAGTGCCAGCTAATTGGGAGAGGGGTAGGAAGTACATGGAGAGCAGGAAGTTACTTCCACTTCATAAATCATCAGCCCAGCTTCCACCACAGTCAGTGAAGCAGCACTTGGTCTACAAAATACTAGAAAAGAGAGGAAGAAAAAAAAGCTATCTAGTTCTTACAGTACTAGATGTAAGATGCCACAGATATTAAGCAAAAGTGGGAACTACTTTTGGAATATGAAGCACAATTAATTTCTGGAACCTTCTGCTAAAAGATCCAAGAACTATTAACAAGCTCAGAGACACAAACAAACTCACACAAGTCCATTGCTGATAATTTAAGATAAATTAAATGCTCCAGAAACCCCTATTGGTACCAAGTGTTTCCAACATACAAAATATTACACAGAGGCCAAACTTGTACTCTTTCCTTAGGAAATTGTTATTAACCTGTGTTGAGACAGGACCCGTAGTTTGACAGAAATTTGTCAGATCCAGCCTTGCAATTCTTATATTGCAGTTTAGTCAGATGAGACAGAGGAGCCTGGTCTGGGAGTCCTAACAGGGAACTAAGGGAAATTCCACAAACCCACTTAATCCTAGCAACTTTTTTTTCTTTTAATTCCATTAATTCAGGATGAGTTGGTACAGGGTATTGCTATAATTTCTAATTAGTACAGCAATAATATTAACATTCTTCACTAGGGTATTCTGGTACACAACTGTTTTCAAAGGCATTTACCTGAACAAAGCACTAATGATGTGTACAGCATTTGTGACCAGTAGGAATAAAGGAAAGATATTTGAAAATCCTTCAACTTATATTTAGTGTCATACAGCTTGTCAAGTACATCTGAACACAAAAAAAGAATTTAAAAAAAGCCATAGTTTTTCCAACCAGCCCTCTGCCTCTGTCAGAGAAATCTTTCCAAATAAAAAACAGACTGCAAAATTCCTATTAGCAAACACAACAATATAACATTTATCCTCACATGAAGACTTGACAATTGGAAATGGAAGAGCAGTAGGTATATACCATGTTCAAATGAATAAAACACGAGGATGAAATGCTGAAAACAACTGAGTTGTTAGAACAATCCAGTGAAGGAAGTACATTTAACTCTGCTCTATTCAGATGAGCTTGAAGGCCTTAGGCTACATCAGTCATTCTCTATTTGTATCAACTTCACTACCTTTAGTGAGGTATTCAGGACAACAATATATTTGGGGTGTGCACACAGTATTTTGTATAAAAAGGCCTACACAGGTCTTTCAAGCCTCTTAAAACCAGATGCTGCAAAAAAAAACTGTTTGATTTCCCCATTATCCTCATTAACATGAAGCTCTCACAAAGATACACTCCCTGGATGCTTTGAGACACCAACAATTGAAGTGAGACTGCAAAGCAGCTCAAAGAGAACAAGACATATTTGAAACTGCTACAAAACAGCAAGAGGTACTGGCAGAGGCAAAAATATTAGTTTTCAGTCAGAAAGGAAAGAAATTTTTGATCTGAAGATGTATTTTTACAGGGCAGTTATCCATATAGAGTTACACACTCCCATTGTTTTCTCTTGCCCCATAAAAGCTTAGAAGTCCAAATATCCCCTCTAACTTCTTCCCTCCTTCCAGCTTGTATTTTAATAAACAATCTTTCCATTTCCTCAGAACAAAAGCAGGTTGACAGCTAAAGCTGTGAAGGCAGCATGGCAATCTTATTAAATATGCCAGGTTTACTATGCTACCCTGCAGAAAAATACAAAGAGGTGCTAATTAGAATCTAGCCATAAGCAGCTGGGTAAATCCGATGAGCACTGAAACTGCAACACTTCCAAAAGCTTTAACTGCATTTGTCTTATGTGTACTAATACATCCACATTCCTTATCTGATTCCTCCAGGGACCTGCTGATAACAAGTCATGGAAATTAGATACTACACAAATGGGTGTTTGAGGTGAATATGACACCTGTCTTCATGCTTTCAGAACAAACATACAAGATATACAAAAAGCCCTGGCTATTGACAGCACTCAACATCTCCCTTCTCTGGAGGAACCATCAGTAATCTCCATCCCTCTGCAGGCTGAGAGTAGGTCCTTTCAGAAGATTAGTTTGGCATGCAGTAATCTGTTCCTCTGAACAGCCCATTCTGAAGT
This sequence comes from Chaetops frenatus, assembly GCA_013400775.1. Lineage (NCBI taxonomy): Eukaryota > Metazoa > Chordata > Aves > Passeriformes > Picathartidae > Chaetops > Chaetops frenatus. Next base: position 442,696 of record VZTR01020491.1, read on the forward strand.
ACAGAAGCAAATCCCACTCTCTAATCCTGTTGGTTTCAGTGACAGGAATCTGTGACAAGCACACATCCCAGTGTAACAGGATGGAGCAGTTGCCATTTGAGAAGCTTTCTCCCCTTACTTAGACCAATTAAACTTAAAAAACCCAACCAAACAACTTAGTGTAAAAAAAGTAGCAAGTTGCCCACATCTAGAGGTTTTAAAGCACGTGTAGATGCTTCCTAGTGTTACTAAAGCACCAGAAAAATAACTTTAACTTTTGAAGTTTCCACCCTCATCTCCCATAGTTTCATTCCAGCCCTTGTGCAGCCATCTTCTCATAGCAGGTAGCAACAAAATCTTGAGTAGGGCTGAGGCAGGACCTGAGGAGAACCCCAGAACAGACCTAAGCAGAACAACAACCCCAGTGGAGCTGAAGCAGTTATAAATAACAAAATTCACCACCTACCTCAAACACAGCAAGAAGATCAACCAGTCACAGGGGCCACCTGGCCAGGAGATAAAACTGCAGGATAAGCATTAAAGAAAAGCATGAAGTACAACTAGAGACCAACACTCCTACAACAACATGGCAACTCTTTCCATCCCTCCCAAGCTGGAGCTTAAATAGGGCCCAGGGATCTGTGGGAAGGGTGTGGCAGGAGGCCCAGGTGAAGCTGATCAGGACCAACAGAGTTGATTGGTGCTATCAGGGCTCAGGCAGCTGTTTCCTTTTAAGCCCCCTTTGTAGCATGCCTTTTTTTTCTTTCTTTTTTCAAAGAAGGTTCTGGTTCTTACTTTGCTGAGAAACAAGCAGGCTGTTTAAAAGCTATCTGTGCTTTTACAAGAGACTCTTACAAAATAGCAATGCAAAGTAAAAATAGCAGATTGATGCTGCAGTAGCCCTAAGGGAGGGGTTACACTTTCATTACAGTCCCCCAAGATTTGATATTTGTGTTAAGGGATAGTGCTGAGCCCCAAAAGAAATTCTGAGCATAAAATCCACAATTCTTCTTAGGCAGAAGAAGTAACCAGTACCTGTTACCTGCCAAAAAAGTTTTAATTGTCTGGCCTTTTGTTCACAGCCTGGATTTTACTAGGAAATATTGAACCACAAGTAGCAGCAAATGGTAGGCAGACAGTTAAAAGGACTTACAAAAATGTCAGTTACATTTCCAAATGACAGCCCTCTGTTTTAGACAATGACAGCAGAGCTCATTTTTTAGGGTGTGGTGGGACTTGCCTGACTCCCTGCACATTCCTACAGGTTTTTTTTCTGCTTTCTGCAACAGAAATCACATGGTTGCATTTAAGAAATTGCTTGGAGGGTTCATTAACTTTAACATATTTTTTCACTTTTCTCTAAACTGTAACAGATTTGTCTTTTCTTCTACCTCAATGAGGCATTTAATTCAGCTTCTTCCCAAACATGTGTGAAAGGAGGACAAGGAGCACTGTCAGAAGCTATGATTTAGCAGGACATGTTTCTTGTGTATGGATCTGTGTTTAAATAAAAAAGAAACTATAAATATACAGTTATACCCTAACAATTTGCTAAAAGTACAATTCCCTATGATAAGCCAAATCAGGAAGTAATCTTCCTATCTTTGTGGCCAAGGCTCTGTCAGTGTTACAGTGAGCAGTGTCTGCTCAGCCACTGAATGTGGCTTGTTTCAAGATGCCTTTGGCTTCAGGTTTGCACTCTTGGAGGTTTTCTTTTACAAATGCATCTCCAAAACAGAAGCAAAATGTCTGCCTGTAGGATTTGAGACATAAGCAGAGAAGGCCATTTTTTCCCTATTCATTTATCATGGAAGAAGTCACAGAAATCATATAACAAAATGTAAAATATCAGCTTAGAGAATATCCATCACTTTCAGTACAGGGCTCTGCTGGAATAAGCCATATAAGACCACATGTTTATATCCATTAGACTGTTACCATACATAATCCATTTATTAGAACTGGTTTGCCTTGTCCACTTATGGAGCTGAACAGTATTTAACAGGAGAAGGACGGCAAATGAGCCTCTGAGCACTTAACAACTTCAACATATTCCATATAAAGCCTGCTATTTCTAGATATCTGCTAATGCATTCTTTGGCAAAAGGGTAGCTCTGAAAGAAACTTTTAAATCAGCCCATATCATCAGCCCACACTCAGAAAAATAGGCACCCTCTACTTTCAAAAGGAAAATATTATCTTGACTTTGTGCCTGAGACCCTTGTGTTCTAGGCCTGGATCACAAATGCTCTGCTCAGGAATGCCCCCAGAACAAAATCAATCATTTTCCTTGTGGCGATCACCTTAATTATCAAACCATATGTCTGAAAGTTGCAATAGGCTTAAATATTTATGGACACTCTGGAAGTTGCATTTAATTACTAGTTGCTGATTGTATATGTGAAGATTTCTGTGGCCTTGGCAAACAAAAGACTAGGATTTCATCTTCCTGGAAGTTTAAGTAGTCTTTTCCTTTTTTGCAGACAACTTGCATTTTAAAAGACTTCTGCTTTCATGTGGCTCAGCAACAAGACACAATTTCTCCGTGGAACAATCTGCAGCCTAATCTAGCAGTGGCTCCTCAAGCAAGACTCCTGCCAAAGCCAACAGCTCTGCAGGAACAGCGACTGCCACAGCAGGCCCATGATCACTGTCCTACGACCTGAAAGACAAGTGCCACCCCAGGTGATAAACTGCCTAAAAGGCTCTTTTGACAGCGGTAGTGTTGGGGACTCTGGCAAATGTCAGTGCCAGCAGCTGCACAGTGAGCTCTGGGAATGTTCTGTACCAGATGGAGCCTGGCCTGCAAGCACTTGTCTGAGTGGCCCATTTTCCTTGGCACCTGTAGAGAGGCATTTGCTCGCCAACAGCAGAGGGGATTCATAAATGCACCCTTGCCCAGGCTTATTAATCTGTACATCACCTCTTCTTAGAGCAGAGCTATTTCTGTGACCACATAAATTACTTTGACATGTAAGCAGTCTTTACATTCCATTTTGTAAGAATTCTGCAGCCTGGTAATAAAATCGCCTTTGTTCAGCTGGCTCATTGTTCACCTAGATTTTTGGTTATGAAAAAGATATTTTCTGGACCAATAATTTTCAGCTCCACTTGCTTTACACTGCAATATAAAAAACTTTTTGGATTGACTCCAATTTTCATTCAACTAACTTATAATAAAATCACCTCACTGATTTTAGACTAACTGAAAGTGATCTTGTTCCTAAAATTCCAGGAACAATTTGAGATCATTGTCCCAAGAATAAATGGCCTGAAATGTCTATTGGACATTATTGATGCAAGATAAGTGCTGAGTTAAACTCAGATAATATTGCATGTAATTCTTTCAAATAACTTATTTTCAACACTCTCTGGGAAAGGGAGAGGGAGGAGAATTACAGTGGAAAAGCCATGGCACAATATAGTTATATAATTGCATTTCTCACATTCATTGGGAATTTCTCTAAGTTTCTCTGTACAGGAATTAGTTCATGGACAGGAGTTTTTCCAGTGCCTTGCAACATCCTGTGCAAGTTGTTTAGGAAAGGAAGACAAGAGCTGGTTAAACAGGAGGTCCAGGATAAGGATTTTATACCTGTTTTGAAATAACTGCAGATGAACATACCTTTCTAAAATTTGAAAATTATTAGAGAAGACTGACCCTATAAGAGTTGCAGAAGACTGGAATAAATATCAAGGCAGAATACCCATTAATTGTTCAGATGGGGGGGCAGAAATATTACTTTTCACTACTTTTAGACATATTTTCTTTGTGTGGGAGAGAATGGCTTCAAAATCTGAAAAGGTAGTGTGGATACAGCAATACATTGGAAAATATTGTTTCAGGTATTTCCTGCTGATTTCATCAGAAGTTGCTTAAATCAGCACAAATTCAGATTAATAAATAAAGATATTTGAAAAGGTTGGGATTTTTGGAAGCTTTGTTTGAGAACTACATGCAGTGGCACCTGGATTTATGGCTCTCCTGCAATATATCTGAGATGCTTATCCAAAAACTGACTACAATCAAGAACTTGACTTATGACAAACCAGCTTTCATTTTCTCAAACTTGCCATCCTGTCAGGTGAGCTTTTATTCTTTCCGCAGGAAGTTTTGATGTATTGCGAACTTTAAAATTACAGCATCTATTCTGTGTGTTACAGAGCACACAGCAGCTCCTCAGCCACAGGACATCTGTGAGCCTGGCCTGGGCTTCCATCTGCACCTCTGTTTCACTGCTGAGCTCCTGCAGCAGTCAGAGCAGGCCTCAGATGGGTTTGGCATTCCTGAACTGACACTGTGGCACTGCCTGGAATGGAAAAAGCACTTGCCGTGTTCACAGGACCCAGGGCAGCTTTTGGATACACAATTCTTGTGCAGTCCCTGCTGAGGGGAACAGGAGATCTCCAGGTCTGCCTGACTAACACAGTTCAATTCACTATTTTAACACATGTGGCTGCCAGACAGAAGCTGGAAAAAGGTTATTGTTGAAAAAAGAAGTCACTGATGGTAAAAGCCATGTCTAAATAATACCCATGACGTATCTAACAAGGCTTCGTTGTGTGATTAAGGTCTGAATTTTGGATTCTTGTATTGTGTAAGGAGGAATAACTTTTCCTACTTTAATAGATTTATTCCTGATTTAATTTGGGAGCACAGTCACAATTACTCTGTCAATGACAGGTTACACTGTAAATCCTGCCGTGGTACATCCATGCCTTTCTCACAACTGACAGAAAACCACAGGAAAACTGACCACAAGCAGCAACAGGTACAGGAGCAGAATTTGGCCACAGCTGTTGGCACTAGATTTACTGCCTGATAAGCCTGGCCAGCTTGAGCTTGCATCATAATCTAATAAAAACCTAATAATATCTTTCCATCTAACTCAGCCACATATATCAGGCTTCAGAGGTGTCAAGCCTAAAAAGAGAACTGTACTGCTGTCTTGAAGGTATTTTTATTGCTGAGAAAATATATTGCAAGCAACAATTCCTTACACAGCAGTTCTCTCTCTTTTCCACTTTGAAAAAAAAAAAAAAAGGTAAGAAAAATAAGCCAAGCAATAAAAATTCATGTTTGATATCAGATCTGTCCAGATCTGATGCACTCAAACTTGAAAGCTTGTTCTCCTATCTCTTGTAATATCTTTTCAATTCTGAAAAGGCTTGACAGGCAGAAAATGAACAGATGCACAGTAGAGGTGGGAGATGATCTTGTGGGAGGTCTCTCCTGCCTTATGCAAAGAGAAGGGTGTGGAGGCGTGCCTGCATGCTGAGGCGCTGTGTGGGGAGAGGGAGCCCCAGCATGCACCTTTTTACAGGACTGGAGGTTACATAAGGCTTGGCAGTGACTTCCTCTCCCTCCTCTTGGAGCCTTGGGAGGGAATAAAGATGCCAACACAGAGGCACTGCACCAGGAACAGGCTGCCCTGCAGGCTCCACACTCATTCTTTCTGTGCCAGCTCCCCTGCTGGGCATTCACCTCTCCAGAGGCAGCAACCAGGCTGTTCCTCTTGCTGCCACGGGGGCAATTCTGCTTCCTGGACAAGGTGTGCTCTGGCATTATCCCTGTTCCCTGGAGCTTGTGAATACCTCTGGCTGCAGGAAGTACACTGAGCACTGTTGTACACTGAGCTTCTGGTTCAGTCTTTGGATAACAACCTCCACCTCTGGACATGCAGGCAAGGTGAAAAAGCAGATTTTTCAATGTTGTTTAATACTACAAGATCAAGAAGAGCCACTTAGGAGGGTAGGGAAGGACTGTTGGTGCACATCAACTTCCCTGGGTAAGAAGCATAAAAGTGAGAGATGATTTTTTTTTATATATATATAATAAGATATATTTTTCAATACTGCATACCCTTGATAACTTGTCTCCAAATCTTGGCAGGACTAGTTCTTCACATTTCTGGAGAACAGCAAAGCTCAAAGTTAGTAAGAGATGTTCTTGAATATCCCATTCAACTGGATGTATTCTGGGGACAGTACCCTGTAAATATGATTTCCTCCTGTCATTGCATACCTACCTTTTGGTGAGTATCACTGAATTCACATTAATTTGACCTATATCAACAATAAAGTCCTTTATGTATATTCTTTTAATATTCCAATGAATTTTTTAGTCTTATTTTTGAAGAACAGGTATGAACATTCCTTGTCAAAAGTGAAAGTTTGGTCTAAAAGCTTTGGTTCATTTAAATTAGATATCAAAGGCAGAGCTATGGTGACTTCCCAACATTTACAGTGCTGTGTGTTTACTGATTTATCTATTCTAAGCCAAACCATTCTCCTTAAATATAACAAGCTTCATGGTTAATAAACCCATGTCAGAAAATGCATTGAATACTTCTTTTGGCCACATCACCCTCCACTACCTTATTTAAGTTGTAAACCTCTTTTAGCATTCACATAGTGAAAAATATATTGCAACTGTTATTTGTGTTGTTTTGTTAGACACATGTACAAATTAAAATTGGAAATATCAACATTGCTATTGTCTGTGTGATGATAACCCCTTATTTTCTAGTTTTAAAACCAATCCATGAAGAACAAATTACAAAAGTTTAGGAGTGTAGTTCTGGAAATCCAGTAGAGAACTGGAGAAAATTATGTAGATGGTGATATCAAGTGTATTTTAGGAAAATGGGCATTGCAGTAATTTATTCTGCTCTAGGCAGTGTCATGAATTCATCATGGCACACAGTGAAATAAAACATGACAAGAATGCTGGAATACCTTTTCTTACCACCAGACACCCACACAAACTAATAATACGACAACATTCAATAAAGTAGAAAATAAACCTAATTGAAACCAAGTTACAGAAAGAATTTCCCAACTTCATCCTCTGTACCACACACCTAAAATCTCTTAAGTTTTTAACTCCCTTCTTTTTCCACTAGAAGACAACACTATCTGAGGAGACAAATCTTTAGTTCAGTGAACACAAAGACACAGAAGTTTGAGTGACCTTTTGAAAGTCACCTAGTTCAACCTCCCTATACAGAAAATAGTGGCAAAACACAAAGCCCTGTCTGCCTCACATCCTTCAAGAGAAACAGTGAGATTACTGATGGGGAAGTCTAGGAAACAATGTATTTTGGTGGTGTCCTCTGTGCAGAGCAAGGGCTGGTCACTGAGAAAAATTACCATTCACAGAATTACACAGCACAGAAATATTTGTGAGCTGAGTGTCACAGAACAAGAGAAAGACACATTGGCATCTTTCCCTTCGTGTAGGTTCACTTGTCCTCTCCATACTGCAGTTGAACTTTAGATTTGATAATCAAGATTAAAGCAAACAAACACTTACAGGCTTGAATTCTTTTTTTTCCAATCAAATTCTGTCCAAAACTTACCTGGGGTTCATGGCTACACTTCTATCAACAGCTGTGGAAACCTGAAGTGACAGCTTGATTCCTAAAGCTTTTCTGTAATAGCACTAGGAATATAGAAAGTTGGAAAATTGTAGTTCCCAAGGTCTGTGCAGAGCCAACAGAGCACCACAAACAAAAAATGTAAAAGTTGGAGCAGTACAGGTTAGCAGAAGCCCACTGAAGCTAAAGGAGAGTAAATTGTGTAAGGAACAAAATAATAGAAGTCATCATAGAAGCAAGAGAAGGTCTGGCCCAGACATTTGTTTTCTCTAGCTAGCCCTCCTTGCTTTCTCGTTTTATCCATTTCCTAATGGATGGTCCCAGTCAGGTTCAAATGAGGTGTCCCTTCTCCATCTTGGTAAGCCTGACCTACTTCACAGGGATTAGTAGCTCCATGACATGTCTCCCCTGGTTTAGCAACACTCTGTTTTCTTTCAGGAATGAAACCAGTTCTGCCTTGCTCTTGATCAGTGTTTGCCTGAAACACAAACCTCTGCTGTGTTGAATGTGGCTAGAAATTGCTGATAAATTAGTTACAAAGTAAGTTTTTCTTTCCTTGATCTTTGGAATTCACAGGAACACTCCCATTTATTTGGAGCCATCATTTTACATGTTGTTCCTTCTCAGCCCCTTTATTTGCATGTTCTTTAATGACACAGCTATAATTATTCACCACTCTGTACCACCACCAAATAAAACATTCCTCAGCCTTCCCTTTTGCACATCAGCTTTTTGTCACATAAATTCTCTTAATTTGGCTCCACCAGATCTCAACCCTCTCTCTGCTTTGGCCAATCACTTTTTCTTCTTTTCCTAGAGAATCTGTACCAAGATTAGCATGTTTCCCTCAAGTTTCCCAAGTTCCTACCAGCAGCAGAAAAAAAAAAAGTCCTTTCTGTATTATCTTCTCACAAAGGAACTTCAGCCAAGTGTGTGTCTTCTCAAATAATTTTTTCTGCTGTATTTTTTTTTTTCCTGTTCACTACATATTCCAGGTTTGAACATGGCTAAACCATCCAATTTTACATTGTCCATTTAGGAAGGGCAATGCTGAATTAGAGAAAGATTTTTTTCCCCTTCTACAAATCACAAAAGGATTAGAAAAATTGTAATATAGAGACTCTGAGTTCATGTATCACACGGAAAATATTACAAGAATCAGGTGTTCTGAGAGGCTCTTACTTATTTAATCCTCAACTGGAATTAATTGCAGTGGCAAAATGGCTCAGAAAGTCAGGGATCTCTGCAGTGCTGGGAAGCTGTCAGCAAAACACTTCTTTGGTAGGGGAAGGTACTGTTTGAATACCTAGTAAGGAGACTATCACTGAGTCGTTGGGAGAGGTCTCATTACTCCTGACAAGTGACAAAAGAAAAAAAATTCTGTCAGTTCCATCTCTGCATAGTGAGAGTGGTGCTAGGGGCATCTTCTGCTTCTGTCACCAAATACTAACCCTGAGTCTGCGTCAGTGCCAATAAAAGTCAGACGAGTATTTGGGCTTTAAGGAATGGTTTGATCAAGCCCAGGATCCCATGGGGAAATACTGGAGTGTTGTAAAGGAGCCTCATAAAATAAAGTGGTAAAGTGCAACAAAATTCACAGGCAGTAAATGCTACCATTTCCTCTGCTGAGGGGAAAAAAAAGTGTGAATGTTTTAGCAACAGGACTTATTAGCATTGTGTTGCAGTAACTGTTAGAAAATTGTTCAGCACAAGTTACTTCCATGCCAAGATAACCTCCAGCCAAACAAGGATTTTTATAACAGACAAGAAGGCAGCCCAGACCTGTACAGCGATCTCTTTTCCTTTTCAATTTACCAGGCTAACTAAAGAAGTCGATTGTCTTAATTTCCAATAATTAAGAGTGCCATCATTCCTCTCAAGGGCAGGGCTGCTGTTCAGAGGGACCTGAGCAAGCCAAAGGGATGGAGCTGACAGGAGTCTCATTGAAGTCAGGGAAAACACATGTGTTTGGGATGGGATAAAGAACCCATTGGGATGGATGGGTTGCCTGCCTGGGGCAGAGAGGTGGTGCCCAGTGACAGGATGAGGAGCAATGGCCATAAACTAAAACACAAGAAGTTTCACCTCAACACGAGGAAGAAATTCTTTATTTTGAGGTTGGCATAGCACTGGAACAGGCAGCCTAGGGAGGTGATAGAGTATTCCTGTCCGAAGAGATTCCAAACCCACCTGGATGCATTCCTGTGTCACCCACTCTGGGTAACCCTGCCTTGGCCTGAAGTCTGCTCCAACCCGAACTATTCTGGGATTCTGTGAGTCCGTGACAGTCACTTGGAACGGGGAACACTTCTTTGAACGTAATCCCGCAGAGCCGGTGCCTCACAGCCCCGCAAAGAAGCCATTACCGCTTTTTAACCAGCTCCCACAACACGGCACCGCGAGGCGCCCAATTAAAAGGTCAGAAAACCTGACGCAGCGCACTGCAAGCTGTGGCCGGAGCAGGTGCCCAGAGGCCCCTGTTGCAGCGGGATTTCGGGTCCGGGCCCGCTCGGGGCCTCTTGCCTGGGCGGCTCTCGCCGTGAGGGGCGCGCTGGCGCCGGCAGCGGCCGCGGGCGGGGCCGCCGCGAGAGGAGCCGCCCCTGCCCCGCGCAGGCACCGCCCCCGCGGCGGCCGCTCGCGCCCCGACTTCCTGAGGGCGGGGGGGGGCCCAACATGGCGCCGGGCCGCTGGCGCCAGGGGCGATGGCTCCTTTGCGCTCTGCTCCTCGTAGCGCTGCTGGGTCCCGCCGCCTGCTTCTCTTCCTCCTTGTACAGCCCCGGCGAGCCGCGGAGCAGCGTGCGAGTGCTGTGCGGCTCCAACTGGAGCCTGGTGTTGCAGGGCCAGTGGATGTTGAAGTTGTGAGTAGCGGCCGCTTTCCCGCCCGCCTCGGAGGCAGCGTGGCCGGGGGGGCGAGGGGGGGTTCCCTGTGAGGCGTTCCCTGAGAGGGACGGGCATGGCCGGTGACTCCGGCCCCGCTGTGGGGAGAAGGAGGCCGGCCCGGCCTTCCCGGCCTGGCGGTGGCTGCCGGGGACGGCGTGAGGGAGGTGGCGGGCGGTGCCCGCGGTCCCCTCTGGCCGACCTCAGCTGGCGGGCACACCTTGCCCTCGCTGGGATGGGCGGACAGAAGGAGCTGCCCCGCAGGTTCCCGTCTTGTGTGGGCACAGAACGCCCAAGGTTAAACAGGTCACTCCAGGCACAGGAGAGTGAGGAATATGGGATGAAGGACATGGAGCTGTTGGAGCGAGCCCAGAACAGACCACCAAGTTGATCAGAGGAATGGGGTACCTGTCCTTTGAAGAAAGGCTGAGAGAATTGGGGTTGTTCACCCTGGAAGAGAGAAGGCTTTGGATAACCTAAGTGTGACCTTCCAGTACCTGAAGGGAATTTACAGGGAAGATGGGGAAAGACTATTTACAAGAGCCTGTCATGACAGAACAAGGGAGAGTTCCTTCAAACTGACAGTTGGGTTAAATTGGATATTCGGCAAAAAATTATTTACCGTCGGCATCGTGGTGCCTGGTGCAGGTTGCCCAGAGAAGCTGTGGGTGCCCAGTCCCTGGAAGCGTTCAAGGCCGGGTTGGATGGGGCTTGGAGCAGCCTGGTCCAGAGAAAGGTGTTCCTGCCCATGGCATGGGGTTGGAGCTAGATGGTCTTCAAAGTCGCCTTCCAACCCAAACCATTCGGGGATTCTGTGAGGCAGATGTTCCTCAGGTTCTCATATGAGTGTCCAAGGTTAAATGGGTCACTCTGGGAATACTGTCTAGCACTGCTCCTTTCCCTGCTCCACCACTGAGGGCTGGCACTGGGTTCTGTGTGAGCTCCAAAGAGGGCTGTATTCGGCAGGGAATATTTAGCAGGAGTAGGCTTCCAAAACGGAATTACATAATATCCCAGCCTTGACTTGAGCTCAGAGTTCTCCTTAAAGGGAGATACATCAGACTTCATTAACTTCTAACAGCCTGTACTGATGTGGTGGCTTTGCCTGTGACAATGACACAGTTCTTGAAATGCACGTGGTTTTATTTTTGTTGGAGCCTTGCTCACCCGCTTGTATTTAGAAGGGGGAAAAGGAGCTTGAGGGGTTGTTTTAAGATGGCAATGAATAAAAAAGTAGTTTAAGTAGGCAGTACAGTTACGTGGTACCTGTGGACTGTGCAGCTATGAGATGGGATTTTATTGTGGCTTGCGTGCTGCTCTGCACAAGTGCTTGAGTTTGAACATCCGAACTCGTGCTCCCTCCTAAATACTTAGCTAGCTACTGAAAGTTTTGGTTTGCTCTTGAATTTGATTTATCTCCAGTCTCTTCTTAGCAGGATGGACTATCACCTCTCTTAGGGCTTTAGTGCTCAGGATCCTGCAGGACCCTGGTGTTAATCAGTGAATAGGCGGGAACAATCTTGAAACAGCTGATAGTGACCCAGGGGTGACAACTGTTGTGGTTGAGGATTTAGAATGGATTTTCTGTCTGTCTTCATTTATTGTGATCTGAAAGGTGGAGGGAAAAAATTGTTTTCTCCTACTCTGAGGTTATGTTTTATGTTGAAGATTTTTCACTTTGGACATCTTAGTTCAGTGTGGAAGCAATTGTATGAAAGTCACTGATTCATACACAGGTTGGTGAGTTTTACAGAGTAATATTATTTATGGTGATTCAAGGTTTTTATTTCTAAGAGAAAATATTTAAATGACTAGTGCTGCATGCCTCTGAAGAAGAAAAAAGATAAACTGACTGAAATCAGAAGTGGCTGGGATACTAAATTAAAATCCTTTGGAAGCTTTTACTCCGATTGAAGAATTGCTCTTTGGAGTGAGAGGTAGCTGACAATAGCGATGGTGGCAGAGTTGGTTTTAGTGTTAACTGGGCACGGTACATGTTGCTGCATTGATTAAATCAGATGCTAATTAATGTTATGCAGTGTTTGATGTGCGAAAGATCCTTGGGTCTCCATGCTATTTCCTGTGGTTCATTACTGGTGCTTTCTGCTTTTCTCCTGAGGAGGAACCTTTGTCTTTAATGAGGATGCAAACTCAATGCTCCTGGTGTGGAATTAGTGAGAGTTTGAGCTCTAGAATTGAAATTTTTTTTATTTTTTTTTTTACCTCTATCCACTTTCCAGGTGAAATCTGATCCGAGTTTTCCCCCATCACTGCTCCCGGCCCTCATCCTCAAAATATCAAAAGAGAAGTAAAGGAGAAAATTCAGTTTTATTTTGGAAGTGAAGCTGGGGCAGGCAGCATCTTGCAGCCAGTGAGTTTTTCAGTGGGCAGCAGCTGCATCCCTCTTGCCTAAATATTCCTGATTGGGCTTGTGGCAGAAAGCCTGTGTGAGAATTCTCAGCCCAAGCAGTTTCAGTGAGGAGAACGGAACACAGACAAATCCGATTCTTGCAGCAGTTTCCATGCTGGTAGATTTTGGCATCTACTGATTTTTATCGGTTTAGAACTGGTGATCTAGACCAGTCCTGCATGTCAGTCTGTGGATTCCTTCCATGCTGTCTTCAGGTGATTGGCAGGACTGCAGTAATGTTCATTAAAACCTCATTTGTTTGAAGAATCTCCTATTTATTTATGAGACCTTCGTTTTCCAAGCAGTACTTCTTTTAATGCAAATATTACTATAGCATCTTCATGAAAAAAAATATTTTCATCAGCTGCTCTTTTGAAGCTTCCTGCCCTGATAGGAAGAGGTACAGCTGCTGTTTAATGTCAGTTTTTCTATTTGGGAAAGTGGAAAATCAGTGTGATTCCACTTTTTTGTTGTTCCCAGGTGCAAAACTAGAGAAACTTAAGTTTGAAATTACTTGTGTGGGGGATCTGCAGGATTTCTCTGGCTTCACCCCTCCTAGCTGAGATGTGCGTACTCGGCTGGCTTTTTGTGAATACTTGGTTATTCATAGCTGGAAAAATTGCACGCCCTGGAAGCGCTGCTGCATTTTATTGATAAAAGTGTTTTGGAGAAAGTTCTGTATCTGCCAGACATTACAGCATTTTTTGGAGGTTGTTACTATCACAGCACACAGGTCTGGGCTGGAGTGCTGTGAGTGTAATGCTGGAATGAGCTGTGTTAAAAAGTTTCCCTATTTCCTTATCCCTAGTCTGTAGCGGCGAGATAATGAGTCATTAATATGAAGAGTTTTCTTTTTGTCTTTAATATTGTATCTGTTTGGAACACAGAAAACTAATTTCTGCTCTGCTTACTTAAAAGTGCATTTTGTATTTGCAAACAAAACTTGTTCCAAACTTGATTTATCTTAATTTAACATCGTCTTCTTTTTGAAGTAAATTAAAACAAGCAAACAAAAAAAACCAACCCATCAATGAACTTGTTGTCTTCGTGTCTCTGCTTACAAAATAAACTATTTAAGCTCTTGGTGCATCTGCAGTACTTTATGTGCTTGTTCCCACATAGGCTGTTAAAAGTTTTGGTTCCCCTTTTTTTTCAGCACACCCTCATTGCTGTGTGTACCTGAAAAACAATGCCTTAATTGTCCATTTTAATTCTAGCCAGGTGAAAATCAGGAGACCAGTTAATAGTCATGTTTCCAAGGCTTATTATACTTATAGTGTAGGTCCATACTTTTTATTTTGTCATTGTCATTTATCATTAAACACTGCCCTGCTCTCTTATTGGCCAGCTGATTGCAAGGGTTCAGCTCTCCCACCAGCACCTTTTGTCTGTAGCTTCAAGGAAGTGTGCTAAAAATTAAGCTGAATGTTTTGGTATTTAGATGGTTTAATGTTTTTAATCAGTTGGTTTGAAATACTTTGGGTAAATAAAATCTCAAAGGATTTTATTGTAGATGCCCTGGAAGGGCTCCCCCTAGGTTCTGGCTTCTCCCGTGGTATACCAAGGCATTTCCTCTGTTTACCCTGTATGGCCAAGTTCTGAACCCTGTCACCCCCTTGGTGTTCAATCTGTTGACTGGCTCACCCCCTGTTTGTACCCTGGCCGCTCCTTCCCTGTCCTCTCATTAGCCCTCATACCTCTCACCCCTCCTGTGTACCAACCCCAGACCCTCAGATCTTTGGACTCTGATGTTCTCTCCACCCCTTACTATCCCGGGATAAAACCTAATTCCCTGCCTTTGTTAGAGGTTCTTTTCCCTATCCCTTCCGGTGTGAGGTTAATAAACCTAGCTGGGAAGAACCACTCCTGGCCTTCATAGCCTGATTTCCACCGCTGTGGGTGTAAGAGTGGTGGTCTCCTCTGCCCCGACCTTGCTGCCTCCCTGTCCTTTGGGATATACTCATGGAAAGGTTGCAGTGCTGAGCCTTCCCGGTCTGCGCTGCGACGTTTTATGTGCTAAACTATTTACAATTACTCTAGTTGGGTTAAGAATTCAACAAAATTGAGAATTTTCAATCACTTGAGAGTGTCTAGTCTCTTGTGTCTTGTTATTATCTTGGCTCTTCTTTGTCCTATCCTTAAAATAACCCAACAACCCAAAACCCAGTAAAAGCCAAAAAGCAGCAGGAATAAAAATCGAGTTATCAAAACTCTGTTTTGCTTTTAAAGCCTCTGCAGCTCTGCTGGCTGGGTCCAGAGGAAGTGACCGAACATTTTATTTAATAACTGAACACACAGCTGAGTGCTGTTCTGGGCATTGAGTGAATAAAACCTGCAAAAATGTGATGCTGAAATACCCTTTGTGGCAGAAACAAAACAAAACAGGTGCAGAAAGGGACATAAAATATGTAGAATGATCGAACTTAATCTCCCAAAGCTCTAGAATAATTAAGGTAATTTTTCATTGATTGATTTGCTTTCTGTTTTAAAAATAATTTCTCCTTCTTTAGAGAAAAAAGGCTTGTCTGGTTTGGAGGGGTTTGGCACTGCAAGAAGCTCCTTGTCAGCTTCCAGGGCTTGTGTTGTGGTGATACAGATCCGAGTAAATGACAGGGACTGACTTTTATATCTTTGGCTGCCACCTGCTCACTTGAAAAGTCATTAAAACCACACAGTTGATCTGGAGCTTTTCTTTTGTTGGCATTACAAAGCTGCCTATCCTGCCTCAAGAACTAGCTGTATTTAGAAACTGTCTCTTTTTTAAATTTTGTACACTTGTGAAATCTGTAGCAATAAGGTGAAACTATTTAAATGAATAAAAATAAGATTTTCATTCTGATACTGCTTTTACCCTTCTGTTGGATACTGTCTCAACATTTTCACTTTAGCAGCATTCCCAGTATGAACTCCATCAAGCAGCTTGGTTTAAGCAAATTTTGCTGTTTTCTCCTCAGCAAATCCTGTCAAGCCTATATCCATCCACAAACTGTTTTTCCTTTTTCCTGGATTCGTGCAATTTAGTGAAATTGCCATTAGAGAAAGTGTGGAATGGTACTCAAGGTTACATCTGTTCACTGATACTGTGGATAATGGTAGTGAAAAGGCAGATAAAAAGAGTCAGTTAAATGTAGTTGAAAAGGAGTGAAACGGTGAATTCAGTAGCCAGACAGGTAAGAAGAGAGGTAACTGACTTGGAGCTAGAAACGATATCAGTACATCTTAGCGATCCTTCTAGGTCCTTCTGTGTTTACTGATCTACTGGGGTGATACATGTGAATGGTACCTTTGCTCAGACTGGTTTTAACGTGAGTAGGTTTTTTTTGTATTGCCGCAGTGAAGTTGTTGATATTTGAAAGTCAGAGCTTGTTCTTTTGTACTTTAGATCTGAGATAAATAGAAGTCAAAAGCGAAGTCTGTATCTGAGAGCTGCGAACTTTGCTTTTCAGTTGCTTTCTGTATGCCCTCTGCAAAAAGCGTTAGGTATTGTAATGGAGTAGGAACAGGAGAAAACACCTGGATACTCGGAAATAGTGATTTTAGTCCACTGAGGTCAATCGTTGTTGCAGTGACAGATGTTTGCTGCCTTGTTTATGGAGGGATGACCGTATGTGAGAGCTAACACTGTGCTGTGGGAAGCATCAGGAATGAGGTGTGTGTTGAGGAATGTGCAATACCTGCTTGCAGTGAATAGTTTGGCCATGTGTCACCTTTAGCTATGTGGTGGTTTCAATCTGATTGTTGAATGATGAAGATCAGCGAATTGCCTTTTAATGTGTAACACCTACTGAAAGCTTTCTTTCCTTAATGGGGTCCCCAAGTCTTGATTTTTGGCCTTGGATTTTTGACTTGGAAAGGCCTGTTTTCTTGGCACACCTGTTTGCACTGCACCCTGTGACCTACGAGTTAATAGAGCTACCCCGTTGTGCACAGGGAGAAGAAATGAAAGTAACAGCGCTAAACTTGGTGGTGTTGACAAAGTGCTAATTATTTCCTGGCCTGTCTGGAGGATGGCAGAAGAAACTTTAGTTATATCTTTTTTGCCAGGGCCCTGCTCTTGCAATTTGTGACTTGAAAAGTAACAAAGACTGGTTACACAGCAGACATGAGGGTCTGTTTCCCTACTCCTACAGATTATATTTTTTCCTAGGAATTTAAGAATGGTAGTTGTACCATAACTTCTGTGGAAATACGAATCAGCCATAGTTCTAAAGGATTCATTAGAAGACCCTGTTGGAATAAAGTTCTTCCCACAATCCTTCAGGGTGCAAAAAGTTGTTGGAAATTTTTGATAAAGATGATCTAAGTCTGAAGTATTTTACTCTTCAGTAACTTACTTCCCCTTACACTTATTCTTTCAGTATTTTAAGACTGAGAAAGAGACACGATAAAGCTTTGGTAAGATAATTTTTTTTATTATTTCCAGGAGCCAGTCATGAATTCCTTAATGCCTCAAATGCTGCACAACAAATGCAGACATGAAAGCTTCAGGAAAGTGAGGGTGTTGAGGTAAACAGCAGTGGTAACTTGCAGAAATCTGATGGTTATTGCAAGTTCTCTCTTGAACATGTGAGGACAGGCTGTTTCCTGGCTGGCAAAAACTGGATGTGTAATTTCAGGAATGTAAAGCAAAAATTTTAATACCGATTGTCTGTCCCAATGTTCAGCTGGAGTGGCTGGATCTTGTAGCATTATATGAAGCTGTTGCCATCCCATGTCCAATATTGATACTGAAAATTAGGCAGCCAGCAACTACAGCTTGTTGTGAGGTTCACTGTTATGTCCTGTCACTGCTAAACTCTGACTCTGACATGATTCTAATGCTGCGTTGAACTAGGGGAAATATTTTTAATCATATGAGTTTTAGTCATATGAATATTCCACTCAGTTTCATTCAGAAGAAATGCTCATGCATGTCAAATGTAAATATGAATTTTGATGGGGTCTAAATTTCTATTCCAAAATCAGATTAAACAGGGTAAAGGATGCATTAATTTTGAAAATCTCATGGTGTGAATTTGACACATCTAGAGAAGCTGGATTTAGAAAACAGTCCAGCTTCTGTCTTTCATTTTATACCAACATCAGCTCCATTATCTGATGGATGTTTGCAGTTTCTTATTTACCAGTCAAGCTACTATAATAAAATAATCCTGTTTGTAAAGTACAGTATCTGTCAGACTGTTATTAAAAGCTTTCTATGGGCCAGCAGCACAATGGAGAACAGTGTTATGTGTGAGACTTGTTTCCAGCATCTTTTGGAAAGACACTGGGGGTCTGTCTCTTGGCAGGATAAGATTAATGTCCTCTTTTCAGATGCTCTCACACAGAATGATGTTGACTTAAAAGGACAAGATATGGGCTTTCACAGTTAGAATAATGAATTTCTAGTACAGTTAAATACAACAAGTATTTTTAAATTGTGTCATTTTGACTGCAAAGTGACAAGATTTCCTTTTTTTAAATACAGGCGTTTAAAAACTGCCACAAAGCGCTCAGAGCAAGTATAATTCTGCCTCTTCTGTGAGAAATGACCTGTTTCATATTAAGCTTTATTCATATCAAACATCTGGGGGTGGCTGGGGATCTTTGTCTGCAGCCAGTAAGGAAGTGAGCATTCCTGCTGACAGCCAGAGAACAGGGATTGTCAGTCCCTAGGTCAGACAGAAGTCGCAGACAAACCAAAGGAGTAGAGAACCTTGTGGAGGTTCCCAGTGATGGTTTTGTGCTAAGGATTTTGGACTCTGCCCAGGAGCGAATGTGTTTCTATGGTTTGCAATGGATGGGGAGCATGGTGGCATTTGTGGAGCACTGTGGCAAGGAGAGTGTCCCTAGATTCACTGCTTTTGCTGCCAGAAACCTCCATTCCCCTGGTAAATCCGATTAAACCCCATAAAGGTCTCTCTTCATTAGTAAAAGGCTAAGTCTGTGCATGGGCAATTGCCCCAGCTCAGTCACAGACTGTACCTCACCTGGAACAGTCCTGCTTCCCTTGGTGTGTCTCTGACAGAGCACGGCAAACTGCACAAGTTTCATGCAGACTTGGCCAACCAAATTAGGCTAAAATAGAGACAGGTGGGAAAAGGGATTTTATCAGCAATTTTATCTGATATTATCCTTTATATTATTTTTCTCTTTCCAGATTGATATTACCAATAGGTGCAAAATTGGTTTAATTATTCTGATTGAGAATGTAAGAAGTTCAGCTCTTGAAATGTATGTTTCTGAAATGAATCCTGGGAAAAAAACAAGACAATAAGTATGAACAGTAGGAATTTGATGTGTGCTCTTTTAAAGTCTCTAATGACTCCTATCAAAAAGGGCATATTGTGAAGTATGGTGTAGTGGGCTACGGCAAATGCAATTTTGGGAAGTTCTGAGGTGTGGGAAATCAATACAAAATGTTATGATGAAGAATACTGCTTCAGAGGACAGCCTGGCTTCAATAATTCAGGTAGCTGCCATGGAAATGGATTTTATTTTCTATGTAAATAGAACAAATCACAAGTGGTGAGGAGTTTGGATACCAGTTTCTCAAATCTGTGATTTGTTTTGATAATGTGGGGAGGAACATAGGGATTGATTAAAAAAGTTTGTCTTATTCAGTAGACTTGATTGAGAAAAACGATAGGCTTTTTTCCTTTGTGAGTGATGTATTTGTATTTTCTCAGTATGATAAATCAATTTGAATGTCTCTAAGTGTAAGAGTATTAAAATCTTTACCCTGCCTTCCCCCTTCAGTTACGCTCCTTGGTGTCCAGCCTGTCAGCAGATTGAGGCGACCTGGGAGAGCTTCGCGAAGGAGAGTGAACGGCTCGGCATCACTGTTGGAAAAGTGGATGTCACTCAGGAACCAGGTATGGCATGAAACAGACTGTTTTAGTAACAGGAATTATTCAGTATAAATACCACTTAATACTTATTCAGGCTTTAAAGTTAAAATAATGTTATCCACAGTTTGTTTCTCCATACAGTTCATATTTCTGAACTGAAGTTTATAAACTCAGTTTGAAGGATTAAAGAATTGGGGGGGTGATCTGGTTTAATGCTGAGTTAAAAGAGGCTTATTCTCTATTTTAATCTTCTTCACTGGAAGCTGTTGCCTCTCTCATTCCTCCAACCTGTCTGCAGAAGATTCCAGCTCTCTAGCTTCCCGTTAGGAGAATTTCAGGGTGTGGTATAGCAAGCCTGCTTTAATTAAAGTTGTTAATTGTTTCCAGCATGGTACTGGCTTATCAACTGGTTTAATTGTGGCAGTGCTTTATATTATAGATGTTATTGCTGTTTCCTGCTGATGATGCACATATGCAAATATGTTTATAAAAACACTTTCCTAACTATTCACAGACGCATGAGTGCAATACAATTTATTCCTTTAGTGGCTCCCTTTAAAATTTTGTATGTGTCTTCATACAATCAGTATTAATATTGTATAAACCTCTGCATTCCTAGGAATGTTTCGTGCTCGTTTGGGCTTTGAGGGGATAAAGGATTTTCTCAGCAGTATCAAAAGATGAGATGGTGCTAGAATAAAAAGGCTAAACTTTANAGTGTGTGAAAAATTTGTTCATTTTATTAGTTGAAAACATGCTGAACAGATTTACTGTATCTAAACTCTTGTCTCAGAATCAGCAATCTAAGTTGACAAGAAAATGCCAGCTGTTCTAGACCATGTATAGGTTCATGTCTTTCAAAAGTTCACAAGTATACAAAAAATGTTTTATCAAAAAGCTGCATATACTAATCATTATATAGTGTAATAGAGAGATGAGTTTTAATATTACCTTTTTAAAGTAGATGTAGACTTAATACTTGTTTAAATCTGATGTTGCTGAGCATCCTGACCCCTAAAGCATGGGTAATTTCTGAGTCAAAGGACTGACCAAAATTATGAATTTATACCAAAGCTCATGTAATAAACCTACAACATCCAGTTCAGCACTGGAAGCTGCAGGCACTTCTAAAACTAAGCAATGCACAAACTGGAAAACAAACATTTATTACATATTTGACCTTTGGTGCTGATGTAATTTGGAAGATGTATGAGTTTCTATGGAGCTCTCCAAAGTTACTGAGGTATTTTTACTGTGGGCTTTGCATCAGCTTTTCAGTTGTTGTGTTTAAGTGCTCTGTCTCCTTTCTTGCTTGCACAATGGTACTTTAATTAGTCTTAGTTATGTAACCCATTCATTGAATTGAAAGTAGTCAAAATGTGTTAAATTAGGGGAAAACCACGAGATGAGCGCAGTTACATAAAATTGCAGCTTCCCAAACCGGCAGGAGAAAGTGTCTGTTCATGGTGATTAATTGCAGGAGATGCCTGAAGAATAAATCCACCAGAGCCTTAATGGCTTCACAGCAGATTTCAGTCACTTGATGTTCCAGCCTTAAAGTTCTTCCTCTTGCCTCATCTTCCCTATTGAAACCTTCAGTGTGGAACAAGCAAATAGTGGAGATGCTTCTGGACCCTTAAACTCTGCATCTTTGTGGTGCCTTTTTTAAGCTCCCGATCACAACATTTATCTGTGAATTAAATCAAGACTTATTGGATCTTCTGTATCTTCTTTGAGTAGTTGTTGGCTGAAAGCAGCTGGAGTTTTATGTGACATCTCTGTTCTCTGTACATTTTCAGGGGTGTGCATGTGCAAATAGAAGATATTTTTTTAATTCTTGATTAGCTGTTTTTGTAATGGGTGTCAGTTTCTGATTTGCAAACAGAGACAGATGCTTATCTGTAGCCAATTCAAGATTGTATTAAACAGGCACCAAAACAATTTAATGTGTTCTTAAATTTTGTAGCTGACTCACATCTGGTTTTACCAATCTAGGGAGGTGCCTTAGATAACCAGCAAACCTCCACCTAAAGTTTTGGAGATGCCTAAATTCATTTCATAACTTCTAGATTTCAGCATTGCTTCTGAGGTGTTCTCTCTAGGATAGGCCACAGGTAGGAGGTTTAGGCTGTTTTGTTTCCTTTGCCTGAGTGATGTTTGTAAGAACTTCAGAGAGCCTTTCAGTGTTCCCATGACTTTCTCTGTTCTTAAGCTAATTATGTTCTTTATGACATCCAGTTTTCCTTGTGCAGCTGTGCTGTCTGCTTTCTTAATTCTGCTGTTGCACTTGTGGGTTTGTTTGCTTTACATTTCCCTGTACTGGCACAACTTTTAGCTGTTTCAGAAAGTTTTTCATCACCCTGCGTCTCATAGCAATAAAGGCAGAGAGCTGAAAAGGTGAAGTAGAGAAGCTTTCTTTTCTGGAACTTGAAAGATCATTTGCTTTAAATGTCTTCAAACAAAATATCAAACAACAAAAAAAGCCACAACCCTTTTTTTGCCTATTCCATAGAGGAATTCAAACTAGGGAAAACATTACCACTGAAACTTTTAAAAATACCTGGCTCGTTTCAGTATGGCTCATCTTTGTCTCTAAAGCCAGAAACCCTCTTGCTACAATACTTTTCCACGGCTAATCTTGGTGCCTGGAGCTGTTTGCTTTATTGAAGGCTGAATAAGGCCTTCATTTCCCAAAAGATTTTCACAGAATTTTATAAAAGGCAAAGTTAAATAACTGTACTCTTTACACTCGTACTTTATATCAATTGCAGTTGCTGGCTGTAGGAATTCAGACCTTTCTAATGGACTTTGAGTGCATCTAATGCTGGGCTGGTCCAGAACTTCAGCTGGGTGCAAATACTGATGAGACAAATCCATTGATGAGGAAAATTACCTCTCAGTAAACATTCTTCAAGCTAAACATTTCTGCTTAATTTGTTACCAATATTTAGTATCTGTTACTGTTTGAAGCATACCTAAAGACTAACTGTTAATCTGTATTTACAAAACTATGGTGAAAGCTGTGCAGCCTGCTCTAACGTACCTATCTGTAGGTATTTATAGATAAGTGAGAATGCTGAGAAATGTCAGTGTTACTGAACTATTTGTGTTGTTTTCTTCCCTTTCTAGGCTTGAGTGGTCGTTTCTTTGTCACAACACTTCCTACAATTTACCAGTAAGTGTGTCATACTGGAAACTGCAGCTGTTGACTCCTACTTGTCACTTGATTTAATCTGTAACTGAAATGTAGGGGAAAATGAAGGAATAGTGACTTTTGATTTCAGCTCATGTTATTGTAGCTTTGATTGCATGATAAAATCCTTATCTGAGGCTATTCTTTAGTTTAAATAACTTTACGAAGTTTCCCTGTTATCCGTACTATTAAAAATGCATCAGAGAAGATATTGGCTGTATCTCTTCGCCAATGAGGTGATGTCATCCTTAAAATATTGAACCCTTAGTTAAGTTAGAGTATTATGAGTTGTGCAGATATACAAACAAATACATCCCTGTGTGCATTTTTAATTCTGAGTTGTATTTAGAAATGGTTTGGTTGTTCACCTCATGCTTTGTGTATTTGCTGTAGTGTCAGTGAATATTTAAGAAAAAGAGCAGCTTTGTAAATGGCAAAAGCACATGCTGTTTAAAAACAGATTTTCCATCATGGATTGCAGTTTCCAAACATTCAGCTCTGAACAAGTGGAATCTATAATGTATGTGGGGGTTTTGGGTGGGTTTTTTACCCCAGAGTTTGGGGGCTGTCTGTGCTGATGGGGGTTTGTTTTGTAGTGCCAACGATGGAGTCTTCCGCAGATACCGCGGCTCCCGGACCTTGGAAGATCTTCAAGGCTACATCTTAGAGAGGAAATGGGAAGCTGTGGAGCCTGTAGCAGGATGGAAGTCTCCATCTTCTATAATGTAACACTTGGTTTTTGTTAACGGCAGCTATATTTTCTAGCTCGTTATTCATTAAGGGTCTTGTGTTGACAGCTTAAAGACAAAAGGCCTTTATTTCCTAGACGCTCAGGCTTTGCCAAAGCAATCAGTATTGACAGCCTGATTCCCAGCTTCTCACCTTTAAAGGCAGTTTATTTTCTGCCTTTGCTTTTGTTCGTGCCTGCTAGGGCTTGTTTATGTCATCTTTAAAAAGAGATTAAGAGAAAAAATACAGCCACTGAGCATTATGTGAAGTGGCATTTCCAATATCTGCTGAGTCCTGGAATCAAGCGTGTGTTTATGTAGATTTTTACTTCATGACTTCTGGCTACTAGGCAGCCTTTAGCTTTAAGGATTTCTTGTTTATTCCTTTACAAGAGAGACTTTTGTCCCACTTTGGAATAGCAGACAGTGTAGTGCTTACAGAATACATAAGAATTTGTTTTCAGAGAGAGGGATTTGCTTAGAAATAATGTAGAAAGCTTGCATGACACAAAGGATGAACCAAAAGTGGGATTGGCCTGCAGTTCATTCTGGCTGAAGCCGTTATGTGTAAATTCACAAAGATCCAGATCCAGAGAGGGTCCTTATTTTCAATGTGACAAGGAGGAAGAGCTGNTCACTTCTCAGGATGGATCAGGGTAAGTAACAGTGTAGTGTTTCCTAAACTTCCTTTCTATGCTTAGAATAATCATATGCTTAAAAGTCAAAACTTAACTGAATATTTTTATTATCCTTTTATGACAGTTGCATCATGTATTGCACAGGAGAAGGGAGGGCAAGGGATTTTTAGCAATAATTTCTGCATCTGGGGTTCCAACTGGCAACACCATTTGTATAGGAACATGATGAGTTTGGATAATAAAGCAATTATCAGAAATAAAGGAGAAAGACTTAGCTACAGTGAAGTGTGCTTTAAAATACTAAAGCGTATTTTACTTTAAAATATTTCAAGATGCTTTCATTTGGGACATATCCAAGTTTTTCCATGGCATCCAAATACTGAGAATTTTCAGACTTTTCTGATTTTGGTCAGGAAACATCCTCTTAAAATCCTCAGGTGTCACTGAGATTGAGAGACTGTATTTGATTGCAGCAAAATTGTAACATTGTAATTGTACTATTGTAACATGTACTTCAGAAAAGAAATGTAGTTGAGAGTTGGAACAAGTTTATATCACTTTAATACGCACCCAACTAACACAGTATCAAGCAGAGCTCTGAGTTGTTCAGTGGATAATATTTACTTTTTATAGCCTTCTGGTGTTTCACTTCTGTGGTTGCTCTGTAGTGGTGTTGTTTCTCTATAGTCTCCTTCCTGAAAGATTAACTGTCCTGGGAACAAACCTCTAATTTGCTTTCCACTTTGATGAATATTTCAGGTGTATATTTCCTCACTCTTCTTGCTCTGCTGTCTTTACTTACGCTTTAATAAATATCAGAAGATGTTGTGACATTTAAAAAGAAGACTCTGGAATTTCTGTATTTAAACTCTTGTAAATGTTGATTGTGGTTTGTTTTGAAAGAGATTTAATGTCATAATTTACTTCCTACCAGCTCATCTGACTCAATGTGCTGCTTGATTCAGTCAGTTGAATTTATAGGTTTGAGGAACAGACTAAAGTTTGAAAGAAATCTTAATACTGTATTTGGCTTACTATATTTAAATTTAGAAGTTAAATCATTTATTCAGTGTATGCTTAGAGTGTGTGGCTCCTTTTAAGAGCTAAAAAGCTCAACTAGGAGCTAAATGGCTTAATTCTAGTTAATGAACAGATGCCAGATAAGGATGAAGGATGTTGTGATACTTTGCTAGAAGCTCTGAGGCTCCTCGTACATCCATCTGCAGTAAGGTTGTGCATGGCATTTGTAATGCTGAGTGTCTTAGGGAGAAGGCATCCTCTGCTTAGAAAGCCTCTTAATGTGAACAAATTGGTAAAAACCCCCAAGATTGAACTGTGTCAAAAGGGGAAGAATTCAGTGTGAACGCTGTTAAATGAAAGCTCTAAATCAGACAGCAATTTATGTAATGGTGTTGGCAATAGAAATCCTAAGTGGTTTTAGGTATGAAGTTAAGTAACTTCTTCTCATTTCCAGCAAATTCATAACTACCTCACTGGCACTCTTGGAGTTCATGTTTGGGTTTCCTATGCCATCTTCATCTTAGCTACCTTACTGATTGGCCTGTTCCTGGGTTTGGTGAGAAAACATTATTTTTTTTTCCAGTTAATTAGAATTCTTGCTTTGCATTAACTTATGAAAAAAAGAAAACCACCTTTACTGATAAGATATAGTTAAATACCTTGCTTTAATAATATATTATTAAACACTAATATCTCTTCCCTGTGAAGATAACCAGATTGTGTGAGAGTGGATTAAAGCTGTGCCAGGGGGGTTTAGACTGGACATTAGGAAGCAGAGGTGGTCAAACACTGCAACAGACTCCCCAGAGGGGTGATCATTGCCCTAGGCCTGTCACTGGTTAAGAAGCATTTGGACAATGCCCTCAATACAAATCAGGTCACCTTATGAAATCCATGCTTTAAGTTAGATTTGTTTAGTCCATCCACTGAATGAGTGATTCTTGTATTGAGCTTTTTGGATCTAAGACTTTTCTACTTAAGGGTTGAATGTGTGTGATCAGAGTTGGTTGAGACTCCAACTTTCTAAGAGCACAGAGCTTTATTAACCAGAGAGGAACTGGTTTTGTGGGAGTCAGCAATGTAAGGGTGCTGCCACACTCTTACTCAAAATCAAAGGATAAAAATATTTTTTAAGGCTTTGAAGATTTGGGGATTTAAGTTCTTTCAGATTGGTTGCCTGTTCCACATGCTCATTCTGCAACTGCAAGGATGGTTTAAACAGTTCTGCTGGTAGCTGGTTTAACCTGCTGCTAAGTCACTGTTCCTTGTAAGAGGTCTAAAGATTGTTTCTGGGACTTGGAGCTCTGCCCTTCAGCCCAAATAGTAGTGAAATAAAGAAAAATTTTTGTCAGTGTATTTCTCAGTAGTACTGGGAAGTGATTTCAATGCAGTTGAAATTTGAATTTAGGCAAAACCATGTTTTTATATGTGTGGTGTATATTAGAATTGTTGTGTACAAGCAAATGTCTTTGACTATTCAATTTCAACAACTGCATTTTTCTAGGTGGTAGATTTTCACCAAATGAGTGCAAGTCAAGTTAGTATAACTAGGAGCAAGTGAATATCATGTTTTAAAAGAAACTTTCCTTACTCCTTCATTAAAAAAACCTCTAAACTGAAAAAGCTGAAAACATGTGGAGTTAATCTCCCAGCTCTTTCCCAAAAGCTTTTCAGTGATTGAAATACATTTCTTTCACATGGTGTCAGCTCTCTCTTTTTCTTTGCACTATTCTTAGCATGTGAGTGAGGCACAAATGTCTTCCCTGCATTTTAAGTGTCTGTATTCTGCACTGGTCTGGTTAAATAATAAGCACAAAAAGGTGGAACACACATCTGGATTGGGGAGCCAGGGGTAGGAATGGAATAACAACCCAAAATACAGAAAATCTTGACCAAGATTTTTTCACAGTTTTTCAAAAAATAAAAGTCCTCAACTGTGTTCTGAGCTGCTCTTCAGATGCGAGCAGTGTCAGTACTGAATAAATTCAGGAAAGTAGGAGGCAGAAAATGGGTAGTAGAAAGCAGAGAATGCTGGTTAGTACACACTGAGAAAGCACTTTCCCCCATGTTTTTATTTAGCTCTTATCTCTAAGCAAGATAATACAATTTTGTAAATTTTATTATGTATATCTATCTAAAAAGAATGAATGCAGGGATTTTTGCAATTGTTAATAAATGCCTTTTTTATTATTACTGATAAATGCCTTTTTCCTTTCCACAGATCCTGGTTTTGATTTCAGATTGCCTCTGCCCAACCAAGTCAAAATACAGAGCTGAAACACCTGGTAAGAACTCTTAAAGAGGGGCAGAAGCTGAAGTTTCAAGTGTAAATTTGTAAGAGGAGGGGCAATACACTGTTCAGATCTTAGGTGTGAACCAATAATCCAGGAGCCAAGTAAAATGGGTTTGTCTTTGGTTTGTAACTCAGTGAAACAAAATGAAAGTCTATCTGGGAAAATAGATAGAAGTGGAGGAGAAATCTACTCAAGATTTAATGAAATAACTGAAAAATAAGGAAAAGTTCTCAATCACAGAACGGTTCAGGTTAGAAGGGACCTTAAGGATCATCTGGTTCCAATCCCAGTTGGAATAATAATCCTAATCAATTGTAATGTTCACCAGTATTTCAGAATATGTCCCTGGTGATGCAACTTTAAAAGGCTTTATGTGAGATTCAGTCTAACTGCAGTCTCTGCTTTGTTTAGAAGAAACGATTACCAAGGAGAACGCAGAGAACGCGGCGCTGGAAGAGCCAGAGGAGGCTGCAGAGCTTTCCGCAGATGATGCGGAAGAGGCTGCAGATGTGAAAGATCTCTCAGAGGGAGAAGATGCAGCAAATTCAAGTGCTGATGAGTCGGAGGAGGATTTAGCACTTGGAAAAGAATCAGAGGAAGAAGAAATGGAAGGCTTAAGTGAGCAGCCTTTAGCTGAATCAGAGACTGAAAGCACAGTGAGGCAGCGGAAAAGTCAGGGGGCTGAGAAGGAACTATAGTTCTCCCAGTGGTGTATTTTGTACACTTGGACCAAAGAAGTGTTCAGACCCCCCTCAGGGTCTGAAGCTGGAGCTTACACTTGATTTGTCATTGGTGTTTACGCAAAGCTCTGCTCTGCCAGCAGGCTCCTTATTTTATAAGCTTAGTACTTGCTTACTTTCTTTGATAAGCACATTTGCTGTGTGTTGTGTGACTTTAGCTGTGACAATCAAAATCGGTGTCTTATCTGTTCCATATCCTCTCAGAGAAAAAGGGGTTGTCAGCCTCAGTTCTGAAATGATCATTGTATGTGTGTCCCTCTAAGGACTGACCTGGGCTAGATCAGGACTTCTAACTCCCCAGTAGCTTGGCAGGACTTTGACTTTTCTGTCTGAATGTTGATTGTTCCCAAATGCCACAGAAGCACAGAGACAATTCACTAGTGAAAGAAGGCAGCTTACTGGTCTTCTTTGTGTACCGTGGGTTTGTTTTTATCACTTTCAACCGAAGCACCTTTCTCTTCCATTTCTATTCCTGTTTGTTTTGGAAGTTGATCCTGCAGCTCCCCCCAAGATGTGTCAGTTTCTGATGATCCAGAGGCTGTGCAGCTTGAGTTGTTTGACCCAAGGAGTTGGAGCAATTAAAATCCTCAGACAGAAAGACAGTGGCAGCTAAATGTTTAAAATGTGTTGGAACTTCTAAATGGTTTAAAGGAAATTATTTTGGTCAGGGGAAATTTGGCCAAAGCACAACTACTTTCTTTTTCTTTTGGTAATTTGTTCCCACTGGGAGATGGTAGCAGGAAATACTCATTTTGGAGTCAGTAAGTTGTATATTTCTTGCCAGTACAAGCTTGTCATGTGCAGTGCAGTCCTGCCATTTCCAACTCAGAATGCTTTTGGCAGAACTCAGGCTGTGTTAATGATGTTATCTGAAGAGGCACTCAAGGTTTTACCTTTGATCACTTTTCTACTTTTGGAATTATCACATTGGGAAAAGAGAGGGGGCACAGGTGGGTAGTGGTGAGAAGCTTTGGGTTTTGTTACTTTTATCAGAATAAATATGTGTGTGTTGGAACTGTGTAAAGTGAAAATGACTTGTCAGGTAGACAGCATTAGGTGTGGTTAGACTTGGGTCATTAAACATATCAGTGTATCACTCCTTTGGGTTAATATGGAAGTCTTTTTTGGTAAGGAGTACCCTCAGTGAGATCCTGTATGTTCCTGCTTTGTTGATGTATGACCACGAGTATAAGATGTGTCCTAATCTTGATCTTATTTTAAAATATGTATATGTATTGCATAAACCTTGCTAACATGCATGAATTTCATCTTGTTCTTCAAGAATGAAGAGCAGTCAGAGATGAGATCATCTCTTATTAGAAGAGAAGTTGCAAGTGCAAAATGCTGGTTTCTTTTGAGACTAAGATTAATAGGGCCAATTTATGTTGAAAGCTGTTTAGTTGTTGTTTTTTAATGCTCATAAAGAACATATTTGCCAAGAAAGCTCAACTTTCCCATCTATGTCCTGTCACATGTGTTTTGGAACTATATGGTAGAAACTTTGCATTGTCTGTTAGAGCCTCTCAAAGAAGAAAATTATACTGAATCTGAAATTTCTTCAGGAATACTCCGTTTGGAGCTGAAGTTCCATGCAGTGGACACCCATAAATGTGCTTTCACATAGGGGAAAACATAGGCTTGATAATATCTGTACATTGCACTATCCTGAGAACAGTTTCTGTCGTTTGGGTGTTGTCCCATGTAACTGAACAATTGTCAATTTGGCAGGCAGTAGAACTCAGCAGTGGATGGGCACACAGCAGCTTTTTAAAAGCTACACTTTTATCTGCAATAATCAAGGAAACTCTGTGGCCAGTGGAGTGTGAAGAGAAGAACTGTGCACTTCAAAGATAGTAAGGTGTTCTCACAAGAGTTAGGTTTCCCTGTGGTGTCTTTGGATTTCACAAGCAAACAAGGCCAAAAATGGCACTTTGTCCTACAAGGCACGTGGTTGGTGAGGTGCTGTGGGAGAGATGAGAAGCCCCTTTGTGTGGTGTGTCTGAAGTCTCTGCTCACATTTCCTCTGTTTCATGTCACTGTTGGGTTTGGATTATTTAAACTGAAAATATGAAGTGTTTTCCATCATGATAGATGGAGCTATAAGGTCACTGATGAGCAAGGGTTAAATAAGCAGGCAGAAGGTAACAGCAGCTTAGATCTGTCTTGTGAATCTGGAAATGAGCTTGGTTAGGTTTCTGAGGGTTATTGAACACAGGATGGATGTTGTTCCTGTGTTTTCATGAATAAAGTAGGGAATAGTAATGCTGCCTGCGTTTGACAATATTTGATGTGTATTGATGTATCTTATTACAAAGATTCCTAAATTGTGATTAAGGCTTTGCATAGAAAAGGTGATACTGTGCAACCATTGATCTCTCAGCTTGATTTTACATTTGTAGGAAAATTACTGTAGTGTGATACTGCAGATACTCAGTTTTGACTAATGTTTATCTGGAAAACAGCAAGCAGCAAACACTTAAATTTGTGATTAACAGAAAAACTATTAGCTGTGCAGTAGAAGTGTCATGTTAATGTACCTTCCAGGATCAGGGTTTTTTCCACTAAAACACATTTTAATTGAATCATGTGAGTAGTGCTAATTAGACTATTACAATAGTGTTAAACTTGGTGTGTTTCCAAAAAGTCGGGATCAACCTTTTGTGCAATCTGAGTGTTCTGTTATCTCTCTTCTGTTAGTATTAATCATAAAGAAATGTAACTTGTTCTTGCAACCTCAGTATAGACAAAAGGGCCTTGGAGAAGCTGCTGCTGGCACTGTTCAAAATGTTTTGATGAAGGACAGGGCCTTAAGGCTTGTGTAGCCTAGAGCTGTGTGTCAAAATTAATTTGAGATTGTTGAGAAGCAGTTTAAATATCAATTGGGCTGCATGCCACTGGAATGGGAATGCTTTACAGCAAGTCATGGAAAAAAAATCTGATGGGTTCCTTTATCAAGAGGCTGGAAATCCATCCAGCATTCCAAACCTCGTGTCCTTGGGATCTGTGTGAAACTTGTATGTGTGCCTTGGAGTGCTCTGTATCTACTGCCCCCGTGGGGGTGGCACGTGTTATGTGGGCTTTCTTCCTGGAAATGTTACACAGGGTTGTCTGTTACATGGAAGTGTTGCAAATTTATACTGATGCATATTTTTACTGAAATGCCACATAAATTTTGTATTTATGACTTGCTTGGAGTCATTTTCATTTCCTCAGTGTGGAGTTGGCTTATCTGTGTTGTTAACAAAAGGCATTTTCTTTTTATAATGCTGATCTTCCAGTTAACCATAGAGGTTGTGACTTGTGAAGATTTCTTAGAATCTTTAAAAGGAATCTGGGCATCAATGAAGTGCTTCAGTTGGAGGATTTTCCTGCAGGAACCCAGGGCTCTCAAAGGTTCAGGGTGCAGCTGGGCAGAAAAAGATAACTGAACCCTTAAAGGCTGCACCTCCAAAGATAGTTCTTTCCCCTCCCTGAAGAATCCCCTAACTCTGCCAAAGCTGTGCTGACTCCCTCTGGGATTTGGAGGCTACCAAGGAATGTACAGACCTAAATGAGCCATGCTCAGGTTGTGGTTCACATTGCAGGCAGTGCTGCAGGAATGGGCTATAGGGGCAGCTGTGCTAGGGAGGAAGGGACTGCCAGGAACCATCACTGTGACCTCCTCGGATGGTGTGAGCAGCTACCTGGATTCATTCTGCTAAGGTGAGTTACCTGAGCTGCCTCCATGTGAGCTGGGCCATTTGCCACTCACTTTGGTTTTCTTCTTTACCACTGTGTTCATTTCCTGCTGCAAAGTGGAAGTTGGACCGGTGTCAAATGAAGCCTTGTGAGCATTTTGTTTGCTGTTTCATCAACTGCTTCTTGTTCTCTTTTGTGACCTGAGAACATGACATTTTCTCCATGAAAGTAGCACGTGGGATACTACAGGCAAAATCAGGTCAGGTTTTAAAAGTTACTTTGTTTAAGCAATCAGACAAATCCAGGCTCTCCTTTTGTAGAAACTTCACTTCCCGCACCTTCCCTTGCTTTCCCATCCTGCACCTTCCCTTCCCTTACTTTTACCTTGCCTTACCTCCCCTCCCCTTCCTGAACCTTCCCTTTCCCTTCCCAAACTTTCCATTCCTGAACCTTCCCTTCCCACACCTTCCCACTCCTTCCCTTCCTATGCCTTCCCACAGATTACTCCTCCTTCCCCCACCTTCCCTTCCCACCCCTTCCCATCCCATCCCACACCTTCCCCCACCTTCCCTTCCCACACCTTCCCACTCCTTCCCTTCCTATGCCTTCCCACAGATTACTCCTCCTTCCCCCACCTTCCCTTCCCACCCCTTCCCATCCCATCCCACACCTTCCCCCACCTTCCCTTCCCACACCTTCCCAAAAGTTCCCACACCTTCCCCCAACATCCCACACCTTCCCTTCCGTTTTGCACACCTTCCCACAGGTTCCCATCCCTTCCCCACACCTTCCCTTCCCATTNACTTTTACCTTGCCTTACCTCCCCTCCCCTTCCTGAACCTTCCCTTTCCCTTCCCAAACTTTCCATTCCTGAACCTTCCCTTCCCACACCTTCCCACTCCTTCCCTTCCTATGCCTTCCCACAGATTACTCCTCCTTCCCCCACCTTCCCTTCCCACCCCTTCCCATCCCATCCCACACCTTCCCCCACCTTCCCTTCCCACACCTTCCCAAAAGTTCCCACACCTTCCCCCAACATCCCACACCTTCCCTTCCGTTTTGCACACCTTCCCACAGGTTCCCATCCCTTCCCCACACCTTCCCTTCCCATTCCCACACCCTCCCACACTGAGTCCCTGTTGCTATGAGTTTTGGTCTGGGAGAAATCTTGCTCTATCTCCAAATTTTGGATCCAGGAGCCCATGCTCAGATGCAATGTTCTGGACACGAACGCTGGCCCTTTTCCCCCTCAAACAAAACTCACCTCCCCACTTTCTTGATGTCATTTTGTGTGAGACATTGAGCACTTCCAATTCAGCNTACTCCTCCTTCCCCCACCTTCCCTTCCCACCCCTTCCCATCCCATCCCACACCTTCCCCCACCTTCCCTTCCCACACCTTCCCAAAAGTTCCCACACCTTCCCCCAACATCCCACACCTTCCCTTCCGTTTTGCACACCTTCCCACAGGTTCCCATCCCTTCCCCACACCTTCCCTTCCCATTCCCACACCCTCCCACACTGAGTCCCTGTTGCTATGAGTTTTGGTCTGGGAGAAATC
>VZTR01020495.1:14001-39347 GCA_013400775.1 Chaetops frenatus
GTGTGATGTGATGTGATTGATGTGATGTGATGTGATGTGATGTGATGTGATGTGATGTGATGTGATGTGATGTGATGTATTAGACAGGTAAAAAGATCAGAAAGAAAGAACAAGCGAGAGGACAAAAAAAAAAGCAGTGCTTAGATTAGAAATATTCTCTGTTCCCTCCTAAGCTCCCTTTTCTCCAGCCTAAACCCCAGCTCCCTCAGCAGCTGGACTTGTGTTCCAGACCCTTCACCAGCTCCATTGTCGTTCTCCAGACACAGTCCAGAACCTCAATACCTTTTTTGAGCTGAGGGGCCCAGAACTGGGCACAGGACTCGAGCAGGAGTCTCACCAGATCGAAGTACAGGGGCAAAGTCACTGGCCAAGTCCTGCTGGCTACATTATTGCTGATACAAAGTCTGGATGCCATTGGCCTTCTTGGCCACTTGGGCACACTCTTGGCTAACATTCAGGCACTGTTGACCAGCAACCCCAGGTCCTTTTCTGCAGGGCAACTTTCCATCCACTCTGCCCCAGCCTGTAGCACTGCATGGGGTTGTTGTGATCCAAGTGCAGAACCCGGCACTACATTTTATTGAACTTCATATCATTTATCTCAGCCCATCAGTCCAGCCTAACTTGCTGAGGGTGCACTTGNCTACTGGTGTCACAACAAGTCAGAAATAACTCTAAAATAATGAGCTAAGATTTTAGATAATAAATCTATTGTGATTCATAGGTTCCTGTGTGAAAATCCAGAAGCCAAAACACCACCCACAAAAAGACCCCTTAACACATATTAAACTCCAATTATTTCATAATCACTTTGGGCAAATAAAGCATTTCCAGCTCTCACCTATGGAAACAAAATGAAGAATACAATAGTTTTTATTCAGGGTGACATCCTGTGAGATTTAGCAATCCATAGAAGTGAGATGTATGCTATTAGACAGAGGTAATTCACAAAATGAATGAATACCACAACTTTTGCAAATAAATATTNCCTTTTAAAATCTGGCCTTCACATGTTGGTAGTGTCTTTTTGTGTGATGTGATGTGATTGATGTGATGTGATGTGATGTGATGTGATGTGATGTGATGTGATGTGATGTGATGTGATGTATTAGACAGGTAAAAAGATCAGAAAGAAAGAACAAGCGAGAGGACAAAAAAAAAAGCAGTGCTTAGATTAGAAATATTCTCTGTTCCCTCCTAAGCTCCCTTTTCTCCAGCCTAAACCCCAGCTCCCTCAGCAGCTGGACTTGTGTTCCAGACCCTTCACCAGCTCCATTGTCGTTCTCCAGACACAGTCCAGAACCTCAATACCTTTTTTGAGCTGAGGGGCCCAGAACTGGGCACAGGACTCGAGCAGGAGTCTCACCAGATCGAAGTACAGGGGCAAAGTCACTGGCCAAGTCCTGCTGGCTACATTATTGCTGATACAAAGTCTGGATGCCATTGGCCTTCTTGGCCACTTGGGCACACTCTTGGCTAACATTCAGGCACTGTTGACCAGCAACCCCAGGTCCTTTTCTGCAGGGCAACTTTCCATCCACTCTGCCCCAGCCTGTAGCACTGCATGGGGTTGTTGTGATCCAAGTGCAGAACCCGGCACTACATTTTATTGAACTTCATATCATTTATCTCAGCCCATCAGTCCAGCCTAACTTGCTGAGGGTGCACTTGATCCCCTCATCCAGATCATCAATAAAGATGTTAAACAGAACTGGCTCCTTGAGAACACAGATCCTTGAGGAACACTACTAGTGACTGGCCACCACCTGGATGCAGCACCATTCACCTCCACTCTCTGGGCCCGGCTCTCCAGGCAGTTCTTGGCTCAGTGAAGAGTGCACCTCTCCAAGCCATCACCTGCCAGCTTTTCCAGGAGAATGCCAGGGGAAATGTCAATGGCTTTAGTGATGTCCAGATAGACAACATGCACAGCCTTTCCCTCATCCACCAAGGAGGTCACCCTTGTCATAGCATGGGAACAGGTTGGTCAAGCAGGATCTGCCTATCCTGAACCCATGCTGGTTTGGCCTGATCCCCTGGTTGTTCTGCATATGCCACATGATGAGTCTCAAGATGATCTGCTCAATAAATTTTGTGAGCACTAATGTCAGACTGACAGGCCTGTACTTCCCTGCATCCTCCTTTGAGCACTTCTTGTGCATGGGCATCATAATGGTCAACCACCAGTCATCTGGGGCCTCCCTAGTTAGCCAGGACTGATGATAAATGATGGACAATGGCTTGCTGAGCTCTTCCACCAGCTTCCTCCGTAATTTCAGGGGAATCACAACCAGCCCCACANGTGAATCACAACCAGTCCCACAGATTTGTGAGTGTCTAAGTGGCACAGCAGGCCACTATCTCCTCCTGGATTGCAGGCGGTCTGTTCTGCTCCCCATTCTTCTGTGCCAACTCAAGGTCTGGCTGCCCTGAGGATAACTGTTCTTATTGTTAAATATTGACACAAAGAAGGCATTAAGTACCTCATTATCCTCCTCCTTGGTGATGATGTTCCCCACTACATCCAATAAAGGATGGAGATTTTCCTTGGCCCTCATTTTATTGCTAATGTAAGGACCTTTTCCCATTCCTCTCATCTTTTATGTCCCCTCCAAGAGGGTCAGGGCTCCTCTGACTGTTGATGAGCCTCCATCCTCCACATTTCTCTCAGGTATAGAAGAATCTGCACTGGTTGATTTCTCTCACACTCCCTGATACCCCTCAGCCTCTACTCTTCCTCTTGAAGCTCTGCCAGCAGGCTGAGCATATCATCCACCTGGCCATGCTGCACACAGGTATCATCTCTGCTTCTCTCCAGTAGCAATGGCAGGCTCAAGCACTCCCTGGGTCCTGGTGAGCTGAGCAGAACCAGAGGGGCTGGACATAAGGAAAGCTGATCACCCAGGAGGACAGCTGGGCAGTGGGCATGTGCTCAGAGAGGTGGTGCTATTTCCCAGCCTGGGACATAATGCTCTGAGACCTGGTCTGACCGTGTAACTGAGCTTGAGAGTCAAAACGGAGACTTTCCCACTGACTTGAATTGTCTTGTGACACTGTAATCTTAATTTGAAAAAATTATTATAAAAGTGAAATGTATAGATTAAGACTGTTCATTCATATTAAAATGAAAGTCTACTCTTAATTGACTAATCATCATAAAGTTAAAGGAATTTCAATACTTGCATTCAGTCTCTGATATTCTGAAATGCCAGCCTGTTTGTAGAGACAGGACTCATAAATATCAGTTATGCTGTATTTCTATATTAATTTATCCATCAGATCCCTGCTTAAAATCCCTTCATCCTTTCTTCTGGACCAAAACAATCTTCTCATAAACCTTTTCTCACCTTTTTCTTTCTGTCTTTATGAGTCCTCTTATCCATCTTCTTTCTTATTTAATACATACCTATCTCTATCTCTCCAGTTTGATCAACAAAACTTTTTTAAAGGCCTTTTTTATAATGCTTCCTCATAGAAGAGTATTTTAGCATATTTGCCTAACTTATTATCTCTCCTTTTATCTCTTCAGAATACCTGTGTTTTCCCAATTTTCAATATGCTAATTGATTTCTTACTCTTACAGACAAGTTTTGGTTTATTTTGTTAGGTTTTTTTGTTTTGTTTTGTTTGTTTGTTTTTTGTTTTGTTTTGTTTGTTTGTTTTGTTTTGTTTTGTTTTGTTTTGTTTTGTTTTGTTTTTTTTGTATTTCACTTATTCAAAGATTTGGTGACTTTGTGTAAAAATGTCAGTATAAAGGCAAATTCTACAGTTTCGCCTTTTCAGTTTTCTGAGAACTGTAGTAAACCACTTGGTTTACTGTAGATAAATGTTGCCTTAAACAAGCTGGTTTTGAACTACAAGAGAAACAACCATTAAGCAACAGATCCTGTGGAGGCAGGGTAGTGCATTTTTTTATAGCAGTCTCTTTATCTTACCTTGAGCCACCACAACGTGCACACACAAAATTCAGAACATTGACTCAGAAACTTTGTCCAGGCACATCCAAACACACAGACACACGCACTCATCCCCCGCTCTCACTGCCACCAGACTTCCAGAATCTTTCAGAAAGAAAACTGTGTATGTCCAGAACTCATCACAGAGGAGGTATTGGGGTGTTTACTGGAAGAACCAGGATTTTATTAAGCCCAGGTTTTGATGGGATCCTTCAACAATGAACCTGGTTGCCCTGCTTCAGGGGTGAGTTGCAACAAAAAACCATCTTAAAGAGATGCACTGCTTCCTCAGATACAGTTTGTGTGGTCTGATAATATCCTAAAGGTATTACAGAGGGAGACAATTTATAAATACATAACGTGCCTTAAAACATGAAAAAAGAGAGGTCAAAAGAGGTATTTTTTAGAGCACAAACATTACACAGAATATATTACTTGAACAGTCCAAAGTAGTGTAGTGGCTGGGACCAGTTTCTTAAAAGTAAGGCTTTCCATTGTTGTCCTTCCATTTTCCTATAATTACACTGAAATAGAAAACAGAGCCTGAATCTTCTGTTGATAAACTGCTTGCTTAAGCCATACATGTTGAACACTGCATATGAACACTTCACTACAGTGAAGGTATGAATACACATTGCCACACTGTTTTGAAGACACAAAGAACAACACTGATAAATGTATTTGTACTTTGAGAAAATAATCAGCTTGATTGTCTTGAAGGAATTGCAGATGTCCAAAATGTGGGTTGAAATATAAGATGAGGATTTAACCTATGTCTGTGTCCTCATCCCTCCTCTTTTAATGAATGTATTATGCATCAGCACATCAATAGCCAGTGGATCAGAGGCTTCCTAAAGCTAGCAGGCTGGATAAATATTCTGCCTAAGATCAGTCTCCCTTTCAAGGCCTAGCCTTCTTACACTGCCACACTGGGTTGGTTTTTCTATTACTACCATTTTCACTGAAGTTAGGGAATTTTATCCAAATATAAGTGCTTGCAAGTCTGAAATTAATGCTATTTTCAACTCCTCCACTTTTCCTGCTGCTCTTAGTCATGATAGGATACATAGAACAGTGTATGATCTTACATACCATATGTGCTGAAACAGCAAGGCAGCTTATATGTAGCAAGAAGTCCTCCCTGCCTTGTGTCATTTCAGAGTGCTGTGCTGAGCAAAAAAGAGACTGCTTTTTCTTTTTTCATGTTCCTGAAAATGAATTGCACACTTCTGACAGAAATGGAGCCCCAAAAATTAAAGAAACAACTTTCTGTTTTTCCCCAGATTCAACCCTCCCTCCTACTCCACAAATTTGGTATGCATTAACAGATTTTTCTGATGCATGTGGATACAGAGAGACACACCTGACAGTTTTGGTGAGTGCAATCTTTGTACATAACGTGCAATGCTTATTGTTGGAATTTTGGAATGTAGCTCGAAAAACATCAAAATCTGGCCCAAGTAAGAACATAAAAAGCCCACATTACATCATTTTTAAATTACAACAGAGAAGGTCTAATTCTGGGCCATCTTTCTTCCTTAATTCACTGGAGCAGGCTCCTGTTTTCCTGTTTCTGCCCATCTCCTTGCAGGGGAAGAAAGTGATGGCTTTGACTATTCAGTGGTCTAAAGTGTCCTGAAGTATCTTTTACTTATAAAAGTAAAAGAAAGGTTGAGTATTCTCTTACACACCACAGAATGTGAGCACTTAGACATAAATCAGTATAGTATGACTCTGGATACTCTAACACTTGGAAAGTTGTCCTTGGTCTTGCAGAGCTGAATATTGGTGGTACAGCTGCAAGAAATTTGTATTCTACTCTTACAAGGCCAAATGGGAAATGTTTGGTCACTGTCTTCAGGTGACAGGTAGCATAGTGTTTCCTTACTAGGACTGCAGGGGAGCTAAGACCAACATCTGTGTGCAGTCAATATTTGGGTTGCGCTTGGGCTTTGTAAGTTACAGGGATAGAACAGTGTAGATGTCTACCTTCAGGAAGAAGTCTGCAAGAGAGGTTGCTTAGCTGAGGGTAGATTTATCAAGCCTAGTCATCAGTATTGTGCCTCGTTTCCACAACCTTGATAGCCATAAAGGATATATAAGGGAGTTGTAAGAATGGGAAGTCACTGAGCACTTTTTTGGAGTCTCATGTTTCTATATTTTTGTTTTTGGTTAAAGTTAATTTTGCAGGAATTGGTTTTAATATTTGAGTAATTAATCCACTTTTTTATTAAGTCATGTAGGTGCCACATAGTTAAGACTCTAGTCTTTCAAAATTTTAAAGAAAGCCACGGAATTTCAAAGAAAGCCATGAAATTTTAAAGAAGGCACTTCTGCACAGAATATGTGATATTGAAAGGCTGTTGAATTATCTTCACTTCCTATTCAAGCTTGACTGAATGAATGGTAACTTCATGTCAAGTGAAGTAGCATGGTGTTTGGGGAATTTTTTTAGTGATGGCAATACAGTATAAATAAAATTTCTGCTCCCTATCAGACTTAATGTAGTTTGAGGCTTTGGAAGATCCATTTGGGGTAAGTCTGCTCCAGAAAAGATTAAAGCTTCTCCAAATATGGGGAAGATCAATATATTGTTTAATTTCTCTGGGTATCAGTTTCACTTTTCTTTTCTTCCAAACTTTTCTTAATGTTTCATCTTCTGCAAGATTTGAAGGTAACCACTGATTAGTAAGCAGCCAAGCTAGGAAGCCATGATAGAGAATTTTTTCTATATTTCTTCATTTAAATTAGTGTATATATGCTGTGATATCACTGCATGTTCCTACTTCACTGACCTGTTCCCTTCTGTTGCTTGTTATCCTTATTTTTGGTACTTTGGCTTAAACAGTAATACAACAAGTGGATGTGTGCAAAGGAAGAGAGCTCTCTAAGGATTCTCACATAATGGCTCTTTATCTGTTGAATCTGAGGAGACCTTTGCATCTTGCTGGCTTTTGTGAAATTTCCCCCAAGTTTCCAAGGATTTCCAAGCCACAATGTGCTTATATATTTAGGAGATGTATATGTATATATCGAGATGATATAGGTATAGATATATTTACTAAACCCTGTTGGTTTTACTGACCATTCCAGTGAACACAAAGGTGATAACATAACAGTGACATTGACCCACGTCTTCTAGCAACACATGGTATGTTTGAGAGAGGGTGAAAACTCAACAAAAAATACACTGAATTATAAAGTTAGTATTATGAGGCTATATTTAACATTAACTAAGCAGTCTATAGTAGATTCTGAAACTTAACATGAATAGGGTTTACATGTCAACTCAGGGCTACTAAATTGTCAAAAACCTTTGTTGAACAAGAGCTTCTTTAGAGTACTCACAACTATGGACTTTTAGCCAGTCTGTATTTCTTTTCCTAGAAAGGATCAGGATTCATGTGCTTCTCTCATTCAGCAATTTCCTTCCTTGAAAATCCTTGAAGTATTGATAATTCTCTCAGCAGTGAGGCAAAACCAGCAGACTAAAACAAAATTTTCAATGTAATGACTTTAATTTAATCCTACATTTATTGTTGATGGGAGGAGTCAAAACATACATTTGGCAATGCAATCACCACTAAACTTTGTAAACTATGGAAATTTTTACTTATAATTTCCTCAAAGGCATTTTGCTGAATTTTTTTATTTGTTTGTTTTTCTAATTAACTCTAGCTACTGGTGGAGTCCCCTTTTTCTTAATATCTTTGTTATAAATAAAATTAAAATTACCTTGAAAAAATTTAAAAGTATTCCCTTCTCAAAAAAATCTTTTGAAACATAACAGTAATATATGAATGTAAACTACTGTTATATTATTACATGTATTACATATCTGTCTTCCAATAGGCCTGCAAATTCCAGTGGGACTCACACCTTAAGTAAGAACAAAGTTTCTAAGTCAGTGCTTAGTCCTAAGTGTTTCAGTGCACAAAGTTCAATACAATCAGGACCTGAGAATCTTATGGATAACACCTGAACAAGGAAGAGCAGAGGGTTAAAATTTTAGGTCCTAAGGAAGAGAGCTTGGGCAGAGTATGTAATCCTCTGTTACATTAGGCAGGTGTTTTGTTTTACTCCAGTTGAAGCTTGGTGCAACTATACAGTAGAATTATACCAACACATGAAAAATAGAGTATAGCTCTGCTGCATTCCTGGAATTTAGCATAAAAATATGAAAGTACACATGCTACATCAAATAGCAAGTAAAGTTACTTAAGTCTTATTTATTACCTAAAAGTCACAATGTCTGCAACTATTCTAGATGTTCTAACAAAAACATGACTTTTAACAAAGACAAAAAGAGAGAGGGAAGCACC
Organism: Chaetops frenatus; assembly: GCA_013400775.1. Lineage (NCBI taxonomy): Eukaryota > Metazoa > Chordata > Aves > Passeriformes > Picathartidae > Chaetops > Chaetops frenatus. The sequence goes on from VZTR01020495.1 coordinate 22,280, forward strand.
CCTCACCCAAACTGAAATCATAGTATTACTGTAGCATGAAGTTTCTACCCCAACAGAGTGTGCACATAATCGAAGAAACATTTATGTCATTTTTGTCATTTCAGAACCTTAAATGACCTTCTAGGCACACACTAGTGTTCTTTCACATTGTTCAAAACAGATCTACTCATTACAATTTTAAAAAGTTTTAAATATCTGAAATTCAGTGGAAAATTATTTTATAGTTGTCAAAGTGAGTTCTTTCAAAGTTCTTTCAAAAGAAAATAAGATCTAATGTCACCAACTCTGTCATTCATTTTGTGATTATATATCCTTATGTAGACAGTGATAATTAATCTTCCTGAGGGCAAGAAAAAAAAAGGTTGTAGCATTNGTAGTAGTGGTATTACAAACAAAATGTTTCACAAGACTACAGTTCCTTGCTTTCTGGAGCTATATTCCCAGAACATAGCAAGAACAACAGAGATAAGCATACTGAAAAACCAGAAAATAACATTACTATATTGGGAAAGTATTTAAGTCCAATAGTAAGATAGACAAAAATAAGCTAGTGGAGTTTTGCTGACTTACAGATATGAAAACAGGATGTTAAGTGTATTGACTCCCAATTTTTGAAACAAAATTTGTTTATTTAGTTGCTTCTCATTAAAAAATGTTACTTATAAACCAAAGAGAAGTATTCATACTTTGCATTCTTCATTAAGACTTAAACAATTCAGAAATGCACATTTCACAATGGATGTTTTTGCCCCTTTTCTTTCTCAAGTATGAAAAGAATGCATGGAAAAAAATACTGTGAATTCACAAACTTGCAGTGGAGATAATGTTCAGTTCCCTTAGGAAAGCAATTTAATTCCCTATTTTCCATGGGCTGTCATATCTTTCAACAGGGTGACAGATTCTGCTGTGTCATAGTGGCAATCCAATTAAAATTCCTTCAGCCTTGTAAGACCCTCCACTGTACTTGATAGTAACAAGAATTATATAATGTGACAACTCATAAATATCTGTTTCATATCTATTAAGGTAGTGTTTTTTTTCTGAGGCATTAATTAATCTCCCTCTCCCTATACTTAATGATATTCTTCAAACCACCTCTGAGCCTATGGTGATATATCCCCCACACCTTTTTTTCTTTTTTTGTTCTTTTCTCTTTTTTCAGTCATCTGTCAAACAGCACCTCTGGGTCCTTTTCCACTGGGCCACTTTCCAGCCACTCCTTCTCCAGCCTGTAGTACTGTGTGGGGTTGACCCAAGGGCAGGACCTGGCACTTGGTCTTGTTGAACTTCACACAATTGGCCCCAGCCCATTGATCCAGCCTGTCCAAACTCCTCTGCAGAGCCTTACTGCCCTCCAGCAGGTCAGCTGTCTCACTCAACTCGGTGCCATCTGTGAACTTGTGGAGAAGGCAATTGATCCTTGTCTCTAAAATGGAGAGACATGCATGTTATGGGTAGACCACTCATTGGATAAGAAATTGGCTGGGTGGTTGCACTAAAAGACACTGACATTGCAGTCAATGGCTCCATGTCCAAGTGGAGACCAGTGATGAGTGGTGTCCCTCAGGGGTCCACCAGTTCTATTTAACTTCTTTGTCCAGGACATGGACAGTGGGATTGAGCAGTTCATCGGTAAATTCATAGATGAGACCAAGCTGTATGGTGCGCCTGACACACCAAAGGGGCAGGATGCCATCCAGAGGAAAATTAACAGGATTTTAGTGCTGGACTTTGTGTGAACCTCAAGTTCAAGAAGACCCAGTAAGTCTTGCAGGAGTCAGGGCAATCCCAGACATAGATATAGGCTAGGTTATGAATGATCTCAAGTGGATTAAGAGCAGCATTGTTGGGAAGGACCTGAGGATGAAAAACATAATGTGAAATGGCAATATGCACTCACAGCCCAGAAAGCCAAACGTGTCCTGGGCTGCCCCCAAAGCAGCGTGGGCAGCAGGGCAGGGAGGGGATTCTGCCCCTCTGCTCTGCTCTGGTGAGACCCCACCCGGAACCCTGCATCCAGCTCTGGGGTCTCCAACATAAGAAAGACATGGGCCAGCTCAAGCAAGTCTGGAGGAGGGTCATGAAGATGAACAGTGCATTGGAGCACCTCCAATATGAGGAGGCTTAGAGAAGAGAAGGCACGGGGACACCTTGTAGTAGCCTTACAGTATTTAAAGGGGGCCTACCACAAAGATGAGGAGGGACTCTTTATCACAAAGAGTGCAGCACTAAGATAAAGATAACAGTTTTAAACCGGAAGAGGAAAGATTAATTGTCATAATGGTGTGTTTCCTCAAGAAGATCATTTTCATCATAACAGGTTTAGGGAAGGATGCAAGAAAACATCAATAAATAAACCAAAAAAATGCCAACTACTTGGAAGTCCTAAGGCAAACAATCCATGCAAATATTGAATGATCACAATGTTTCCCCTAGAGTCTAAAAAAACACACTGATCCTGGTAAATTTCATACTACAACTAGAAGTGATTCATACAATTCCATATGAAGCTGAATTACATTTAACTTGAAAATAATACTAACTGGATATGTAGGCAACTCCATTCAGCTTTTCTCCATAATACCTTTAGGATTATTTTGGAGATTTCCTTTCCTTAAAAAGGTAACAGAGAATTTCCAGTATTTCAGAAGCAAGAACTTTACCGCAAAATTCATGTCCAAATTGCAGCACATAAAAAATGATATGGCTATTGGTTTTCATCATGATGTTACAAATTCAGAAATGTCCAAAAATCTCTGTTCAAATGCCTTTGCAACAGAATTGTAGCCTAGTTCAATATGCGCTTAGATGCTTTGATGAATCACAGATTATGAAAGCTGGAAAAATTATGCAAAAAAAATCCCTGTCATGATGACTGGCAAATTCTGGTAAAAGAAGCCTCATTCAAAGGAAGTAAAAGCAATTCATCTTGCAATTAGATTCTTCATTTCTGTTTCTGTCCTATACAAATCTTCATTAGAAATATAGGAATATTGCTAAGAATTTTTATATGGAAGTTTGTAGAAAAATGAGACATAAGTTTTTTTGGTTTTGCTTTAGGTTTTTTATTTCCAGTCTTTTAGAGCCAAATTTTGGCCTAAAATTGGATTTCAGGAAGAATGATGAAATTTTAACTTCCCTGTCCTTCCCATCAATGTAACAGCGTCATATAAAATAACATACTGTAATTTGGTTTTTTGTTCTTCCTCATAAAAAAAAACTAAAAAGAAAAGTTCTACTAAAATATTTAAATGTTTGCTAAGTGCTTTGTACATGGCTCTACATATCACTGGTCTTAGGAGGAGCTGATTTTTTACACAGAGGGGTTATTGCTTTGATGTGCTGAGCTGGCATCACAGAGGATTTTACATTCATTCTTCATCACTTATATTTGATACAAATGATCTCATGTTTATAGTGAATCCAAGAATAAATCTAACCTTTCATCTATTTGGCAAAATTTGTGATTCTGGGTAAAACTTATTGAGAATGAAATACAACAGATTTGGCAGCAGGAGAAGGATCATCAAAGGAAAACAATATTCAGTTCTAGGTGATCTCTTTTTAACATTAATTCCTGTGAATTTCTCATTGCTGTGTTTCTTCTTTTTCTCCTCCTCTTCCACAGACCTTGTGCATGTCTCACACAGTGTTAGAAGATTCCTCCATAACTTTAGGCACAAATAATTTTAAAAAATCAATAATAGCAGAGAAATTAATCTATGTGAAGAAATTTGAAATAAGCTGATTCAACAAAATACCCACAAGATGAAGATAAACCCACTGTTCTTCAGTGCAGGAACTTCAGGCAGAATAAAAAAAAATAGAAATTAAAACAAAACAAAACAAAACAAGAAACAACAACAAAAAAACTCCCCACACGTATTCCATGATCCTTTTGTAACAGCAGCCACTATGAGAGATTCAGCACAAACAAAATGTGATCAGGTCTGCAAAGAGATAGTTACAGGCTGTTACTGTCATGTGTTCAGTGCAGCAAAATATATTTTCAGCAAGTCAGGTCTTCCACTAATGTAAATCATCTGATCACCCGTGATGAATATGGGTGCCACATAAACACACTAAATAAAAATAAACTTAGTTTGAAAAACACTTTAGTTGACAAAAATAGCTTGAGCAAATGACAGCTGGGATACTGATCCCTGTAGGTCAATAATTTAGATGCTTTGCCTCAATGTAATGAAGGAAGTTACAGTGCTTTACACCAGCTGAGGACCTTGACTGCAGTTTTAGGTGGAACTTGAACCATACTTCCCAGAATCTAAGCCATTAGGGAGACACAATCTCAGGTGAAATTAATTCAGATGTGTAAGAGCTTTAAAAATATATCTAAATTAGAGTTTTCTGTTATGGTACCAGAGTTTTACGTCTGAAGGCGCTTATAAACAAGGAAAATGCTTATAACTAAGTTCCATTGTCTCAGCATGAAACACCCAGATTGTCACCTGTTCAAGCAACTTAAACTTGCTTATAATATTTTCCTGGCTCCAGCCAATTTTAACTATCATTCTGTATCATTCTGTGTTATTCCTTGGGCAGTGGTATCTCCCAGGATAAACCTCACAAATAGATAATGTACTCTGTGCCTTGAATTAGAACCCATGTAAAATTATTTAGTATTTCTGAGGATTTCTTGCCTTTACTTTTGCCTAACTGCTAAATTTCCTGTTTATACATTTTACATCTGTAATTATTTTGGCCTTCAGTTCCCTATAATACTTAAAAGGCTTATCTTATCTTATCCAACTGTGCTGGTCAGCATACCTGTGCATGCGTGTGCATGCATGAGTCTCTGTCACTCTGTAGCCACTCTAACACAGGCACGTCCCCCAGAGAGAACAAATACTGCAGCTCAACACAGAAGCACAAAACAAAAATCCGCTGGCTTTAAACCACAGACAACCCCTTGCTAGAAGTGCAGCAGATGTACCTAGCAGGTTGTGATCATTAAGTTGCATGAGCAATGAAAGCCTGTTAACACAGCACAGTCATACACGGAGGAAAGCAGCAGCATCTTTCCATCTCATGCAACACCCTTACACTCCTGTACAGAACAGATGAGCTTCCTCATCCCTACTTAGTGTGACCAGTGCAGATTTCTCATGAAGGTGTCTTGGGAAAAGTATTATGTTTAGTCTCGCAAGTCTTTTTTTTACTTTTCTCACAGATACCTTTAAAATGTGTGCAGAATGAACAGTCTATACACAAAATATGCAATCATTCTAGTTTAAATTCACTCTTTAGATAAATAGGAATAAGTTCACTCAGTGTCTAGTCTCTGTTTTGAAGTGGGCTCTGACACCAAGACTCCTGGTGTGTTATTTTTAGAAATCCTTTGAAAAATCTAAGTCACCATTACAGCAGTGCAACAGCAAGGAACACTTTCAATTCAAGGTATTGTCTCAGATACTGTGATTTTTCATGCAAAATATACACATGCTAGAATTAAAAAAATTGCTTTTTGTGGAGAACAAAAGTAATAAAGAGATTTCTACGTGTTTATCTCTTCAGTCCCTTTCTAAATAGACACAGAAGAAGCGTACACGTATAAGTGTGGATACTTAATACATAAATACTGTGTCTTTAGTTATCTTTTAAACATATGTAGAGTTTTCTTCACATTGCAGAGATTGGCTGAATCAATAGTGCATTACCAGAGCGGTGCTGCTAGTAAAGATTATCCTTCTTACTAAATCCTTTTGTCATTATTACTAAGAAATTTTGAATGGCTGTGGTGAGCAGCAGGACCTGTAACAGAACAAAAAAATATTATTACCCTAGCTCAAAGCTGGTAGTACAGGGAAGATTACTGTCTCAAGATTTAACTTCATTTTTGTACACCTGCAAGACCTGAATAATATAAGTAAAGCCCTATGAGGTGAAATTCCTTTTTTTCTAAACCCTTAAAGTTTCACCCATTACTAGTGTAATGGGTGCATGTAGAGGTGCATAACTCTTCCAGCTCTATGCAAATAACTGCGTAGAAAGCATATGAAGAGACTACTATCAGGGAAGACAAATTTTCAAGGGAAAACAAGGGAATTTCCATTATGCTCAAGCAAATTTAACCAAATGAAAGCATTGCCTAAGTAATGTTTGAATAGCATATAAATTAAATTATGAAAGACTCTAGTCACTCATTTTAATTGCTAAAGTACATCAAGAGAATTAAATTAGATGAAGAAGGATCCTTGAAAGGATGATAATATCTCTCATGGGCAATACTGATTGCTAAGAATACTACAGCAATTGCTCTTAAACCTCTCAGAGAAACAAAGTTCAGATAGAGATATAACAAATAAACTAATTTTATATGTAAAAGAAGATCTTAAACATGGCACAGATATACATTTCTGAAATGGATAAAATAACCTGTAACATAAACCTCAATTTTACATTTCCTTTCAGCTGGAGCAGAAGACTGCAGTTCAAACACTGGTCTGATGATATTCTAAGAAACAGTAGTGTTTTTTTTTCTTTAGAGGATGTCTCCAGCAGCAAAATCCAACTGATTATATTAATTGCTAGCTTTAAAAGCTGCTGTGTAGACATTTTTGTCTTTATAGACATCTAGTTCAATATTAAGATAAAAGGTAGTAGAAAGGTAATGAAAATAGAAACCATTTCAAAAAGATATAAGTAACCTAAAATGCAAAAATATAGTGGTGGGGATTAAACAGAAAATTCTAGAAATAGCTAACATAACACAGGACATTTAGTCCACAAGACCAAACATACAGGATCTATAAAAAGAACATTTCTATTACTTTTAAGACTTTGCACAATATTGGATAAGATTAATATTAATAATAGGATCACCTTGAAAAGAAACCATCACATTGCTCTGTGAGTCCAGCCACAAAGGAAAAACATTCAGCTATTACTAACCTATACATTCAATATGGGTGATTAAACCTGGGTGGAAGAAGACCACCCTTGGTTATGCATTAGAAAGAGCCTCTGGCTTCAGTAAAAGTGCCACTCACTCAACCTAAGTCATAATTCAGCCAAATAAGAATGCCTGGCCAAAGTGTACTCTTGTAATTTAAATTTTCTTTTAAATTTGAATGTGGTGTTCATGTATAAAAGTGTGACCATAGGGACAAATGAGGAAGCAAATATGCATCAGTCTGTAAAGTACTATCATCATATTCTGTAACATGGTTGCTGAAATCCAAATAAAAACAAGCTTTTTTTTTTTTACATTTAAATGCAAATGCTAAGATCCCAAGGAAAACTTATTGTCTACTGACTTGAGAAGGAATTATATTCATTACAGACAAGGAAGAAAAATTATAAATTATAAAGCTTGGATATCTCACATTTGCAAAGCATTGAAATTCTATTGCAGCATTTACAACAGTAAGTAATCTGAATCATGATGTTCACATCTGCTTTATGAGTTTCAGAGCCTATTTCATCTGATTTCTTTTCTATTCTTTACATCAGCTGTCCTAGCAGGAATGGTTAAGAGCTCCAGCAGCTCTCAAGGCATTGTCTGAATGGCAGCCTACAGTCAGAAAGCCTAAGCTGAATTTACCAAAAAATCCCATATACATGTACTTTTCTTCTTCATATGCAAGATGTTATAGCAGGCTTTTGCAATTTCCTTTGTGCTCATGGAGACTCGGGAAAGGTATTTAACTGCTTAACTTCAGGAATGCTGTATGGTGTAAGGGAATCAAGGGTTAAACATAACAGCAAAGCCCATACCTTTCAGGAAAGCCAAGATGAGTGATCTAGGTAGGTGTTTGGATACGTGCTATGACTGTGACATGGATGTGTTACTGTGGTAGTACTCAGGGCCCTTCCACAGCCCTCAGTACCTGACAGCACAAACGTGTTCACATCAAGGCTTGGTTTGAGGTGCTTCTGACTAGTGTGCTTGGAGTTTATACAATTCCCAGGGTTGTGTCACTGTTCCTCAGCTCCATTATGTGCAGTACACCTCTGCTCTAACCCGTGTGGGAGTGCAAAACATTTACAGAACGAGCTCCAAGAACAAGACAGGAAAAGAGTACAAGAGTGGAGATGGCCTCTACAGAGCTGCAGTGGGGTGGGACTGGGGGAAGCTCTAGGCAACTACTTGATCAGGTTGTGTTGTCACACCTCTTCAATACATGCTCTTACCCCACAACCCTTGCTAAAGATGTGTGGTCAGGACTGGGAAACTCTTCCTCTCTTCCTAAACCTGCTTCAGATTCACTGTGCAACAGCAGTAGGTACTCTCATCAATCCAGTTTCATATCCACACTTTAGAGGTCAAGTCTCCATAATTCACAAAGACATTGCAAAGACAAACCCATGAGTATTTCTGAGACCATCAAATTCTGCAGTTAGGAATTTTCTAATAATTGAAACACAAGTCTGGGTTTTCCATCTGCTGACTCAATTGAGTATGAGAACTGTGATGCGCCTCAACCAAGTAAGAGAAAAGGTTTGAAAGCATCCAAGGCCCCGAAGAGTGCATCTCTACTGTTTATATGCTTTTTTGATTCTGGCATACAATGGCTTTCAAGTTTAATGGCTGCTAACAAGAAATAACATTTCACTTACACTGGATAATATGGGATTGATTTATACTGTTGAAACAAAATCTTCACTCTTTCTGAGATACTACCTTATCTCATACTTTCCCATCTCTCAGAGGAATATTTGCTTTTGTCAGGAGTGAAAACAGAAAGACAAAAAGATGAGGAGACATTATACCATGGATGGTATATCAGAAGAGATTACTTGCACAACACAGGAGTCACGGAGTTAAGAGATTGGAACTGTCAGCCCCTCATCACCAGAACCTTCAGCAGAAAGGCAAGTGGTCATCATGCATCCTGAGTGAATTAAACTGCTTTCTGCATAGACACCATGTAGGCCAATTGGGAAGGCTTAAATTTAGGACCAAAGCTAAAAGCCATAATGTGAAAGTGACAGTAAGCAACTCAAATTCTCCTGTAAATTTTATGCTATCCTTAACTACCACTGAGATGTGGGTAATGAATTATCTGGCCCACTTAAGTGTCTCACAAAAATATGGAACAAATGTAGCACCACTTTTCTGGAAGTTTCCTTCATTTGTTCCTAGTCACTCCTCAGCTCTTATGTTTGATACACTGTTCTAATTCTTTGTTCCATATCCGGTTTCACCAAACTCAAGGCAAGTATTGAACTTAAAAATTACGTAGTTAGATTACCTCTTAGGTAAAACAGGTTCTGTGTCTGGAATCAATGGGGAATCCTACACTGGAAGATGTAGTTAAGTTTCATGTTGTTGTGACCTGTGAAAAATTTCATTAGTAATTAAAACCAGTACAGTTTTAAGTAACTACAATAAGAAACTGCTTAAAACTGTGCTAGTTTTAAGCAGTTTCTTATTGCAGTTACTGCTTGTTTACTCAAGGTCTCCCATTCAAATCCCTTTTAGATAGTGAGAGACAGCAACAATCTGGACCCTAGACTATTTGTCTAATTTATGTATTAGTGTCTACCCTGAAATGTGGGGCTGTTCAACAGAAAAGACATTCAGTGTGGTCTGTCGCTGGCTTGGTTTCATGAAACAAATTAAAACAATTTACAAATTAAAATTTGACCTTCCCTTCTCACACTCTGTCTCTTTTCTCCTTTTCTATTGAATGGAAATAGGTGAAAATTGAAACTTTATTTTTAAAACTCCAAATACTACATTTGAAATTCATAGAGATCTCAGAATACATTTCATATTAGGTCTTAAGTAAGTTGATGATTTTCACATGTCTTTATTGATGCCAAGCCAAGCTATATGCAATATCCTGTGGAAAAATTCTTATGTAGAAAGACAAATTTTTTTACTCAGTTATCATTTATTAAAACCCTTTCTGAAACAAAAGTGCAGAAACTTCACATCTGCTATAATGCTTGCCACCTTAACATCTAATGACACTGATAATACAGTTTATAATATGTCATTAATGTGCATCAGGATGAAAACCCATGGGATCAGACTCCTATGCTTTCGTGTGGTTTAGATTTTTTAAAAGAAAAAAAAAAGAGAGAGAAAAAGTCAAGGGAAAAAAGGAAAATACAAGAAGTCACTCTCAGGGAAAAAGAGTTATTATGATTTTTCTCATCCTGTTTTAATTTATATTTTAAAATTCTAGCAGTGTGTTGATCCTTTTATGCTGGAAAAATACTGACCTGAAAAAACACAACTGCAGTATCCTACTATTTATAGTCAGAAGGAGTTCACACACAGGAAAAATTGCTTATGGAATCTGAAAGTGTTTTCCTAAGCTTTGGAGAAATTAAAAATATATTCAAAGCAAATACACTGGAGGTTGAGAGACAATTTCCAATTACTTGCAGGCTTCTGATATCTGGTGATTCAAGCTTGGAGCATGGAGAAGTGGAAGCAAGAAAGTGGCAAGGTTAACCACCCATAACATAAATCTTCTTTGTAAAACTAAACTGAATGAACCAATATATTATACAAGAATTGTATGGTTTTTTTAGTATGTGTAAACTAAAGACACTAGAAATTAAGTCTCCCAGCTAACACAGAAATCAATCAATTGCAGCCAGTTTAGTACAAAGGCAAGGAAGGCACTTCAGAAAGAGTTTGAGTCAGATGACTTTATAGTAAGGTGGTACAACTTCCAAATAAAATGAATTATAGTTTATCTGTTGTCAGATACAGATGCAATGCAAAAAGGCAATTAGTAAATCAAGTCCTCAATTAGTAAATCAAGATTCTTCTACATTATTCTCTTACTATCACACTGATATTTGTCACCTATTATGTCACCAAAGTTTGTTCCCCAGCAACAAGTAATACTTGTCTACAGAACAGTAACTCCACATCTGCTGATAAAGACCACACTCCTCTGAGAGACAGAATTTTTCTGAGAAAATTAATTTCCCCCCTCTTTATATTATTCATGAGCTCTTCCTTTGTCCTAGGTAAGCATTTATGGGGTATCAAATACAAAGCTGCAAAGGAGCCAGAGAACACCAGAAATTGGATCCTGCAGGTTTTGTCTATGACATCTGTAAAATCTGATTGAAGAGCACACAAATAGCTAGGGCAGCATAAAGGTAATAATAAATATCTGTAGACTTTACCCTTCTTCCCTGCACCCTATATATATCTGTCCCCAAACACAGTGAAATAACTTAATGCAACAGTCAGAGAAAACACAGCAGTTTCATCCGGTGTTTTTCTGTTTGTTTGTTTGTTTGTTTGTTTACTTTTTCATTAAGATAAAATAAATACTTTTTTAAAAAATTGTGTTTGCCTAAATCAAGTGTGAATCAAATCTTCACATATTAAATCAAGTGTGAAGTTCATTAATCCTCTGTGGCTCTTTTTAGGTACAGTGAAGGGAAATAAACCTCTCAAAGTGGAAGAAGATAAAGGAATTACTACAAATCATCCATTTGCAATTCTGGATTCAACTCTATTAATAATCACTTTAAAAAGTCACAATAACATGCAACACATGTTATAAGACAGTACTTCTTTATAAGCAAAGCTGTTAACCTATCAATAGATTTGCAGTCTCAGAAGACAAACAACCAGAGAAGAGACAGCTTTCTTCAGCTAAAAATTTTGGATGCAATGTTTGTTCTAGTACAGCATGAGATGATGAAGCAAGCTTTTTCCTAAATCAAGTTTTTTTCCTAAAAATATATGGCTTTGAATATGGAACATTTGAAAGAAAGATTTGAGTGGAGCATAGAAAAAACTGCATGTTAAATATGCTACACATATTCACCTGAAATGGAATGCCAAAACTTTTGTAAGCACTGCTTTATAGCCAGACTCTCATGTCCTGATGCAAAAACTAATAATAAGACCATCTATCAGTGTATAGAAAGTAATAAGAAAACATAGACCAAAAATTGCAGTGTCCATGGCGGGAACTGCAGCCTAGAATTTTATTAGAAGCCATTGGATTGCTGCAAAGGTTGAAGTACATTTATTTATTGGCAAATTTGTCAGTGAATCACCTAGCTATCCTTTCCTCTCTCATGCAAACGTAGGAAGGGTGTGATTATTACATCTCCATGAAACAGCTCAAAAGGGATCAATATGCAAAAGTCATAGTTTAAACAATCTTTTTTTTATCTTGGTATGGAATAAAGTGTTGACTGTTACATGCCTCCTTTTTTGTTGTTGGTGTTGTTGACATTTCTTGCATTAATTCTTTTGCATCTATACCAATATATTACTGAATAACATTTGATACATATTTCCAGTAGATTTTTGGTCATCTCATAGGTTTCAGAAAAAAATGAAATCTGTCAGAAGTATAAAAATGTGTTTGAATTAAGCTCCAGAACTGTATTACAGCTACTTTTATTATAACTGTAACTGGGATCTGCTGCAGTGTCCTGTGACCAGAGGAAGATAGAGGCTGCTCCCTATCTTAAATTCTTGTTAGAATTAAAATTAAAAATGAACATCCCCAAGCTTCTCTATACTATAGACTTTGAAAAAGAACTAGATCGAAGAAGGGAAAAGAAAAAGAAAATGACAACAAACACTACAAGAATAACCTTCTCAAAAACAGCTAACTGAGTGATAGCTGCCTGCATACAAACAGAGTTTACAGAGGAACAGCACCCAGACTGCTAATTTGCCTCATGAATGGTTATATCATTAAGAGCTGATTTGAGGTTTTCTGCCCGGGTGCATTCTGTAGTTGTTGCTAATAAAAGAACATCTTTTGAATTAATATCTTGGAGACTGAAAAGCACCCAAGGGAATCTTCTGACCTAGCAATGCTAAAACTGAAGCTGTGAAAATGTGTGAATAGCAGTACATGCATCCAGCGGGTGGCCAGTCACTGATGGTGTCCACAGGGATCAGTGTTGATACCAATCCTGTTTAACATCTTTACTGATGGTCTGGATGATGGAATCAAGTCTATCATTAGCAAATTTGCAGGTGGCACCAAGCTGGGGAGGAGTGTTAATCTCCTGAAGGGTAGGAGGGCTCTGCAGAGAGACCTGGACAGGCTGGATAGTTGGTTTAAATCCAACAATATGAGGTTTAAGAAGGCCTGGTGCCAGATCCTGCACTTTGGCCGCAGCAACGCCCTACAGTGCTTCAGTCTGGGGACAGTGGCTGGACAGTGCCCAGGCAGAAAAGAACCTGGGGGTACTGACTGGCTACCAGCTGAGCATGAGCCAGCAGTGTGCTCTGGTGGCCAAGAAGGCCAAGGGCATCCTGGCCTGGATCAGGAATTGTGTGACCTGCAGGACCAGGGAGGCCATTCTCCCCTTGTACTGGGCACTGGTGAGGCTGCACCTTAAGTGCTGTGTCCAGAAGAAAATGACTTACCATCGACTGCCTTCAGCTGGCTATTGCTAGATAATGTTCAATTGTTTTGAAAATCTGCTAATTTGCTTTTCTTGTTTTCTCTTTGAGTACATTTTTCTCTTCAAATTTCTTCAGTGATGTTTTGAATTAGTTTATTGTTTTAAAAGATGCTTCAACAAAAAATAAAACACCATCTGCCAAAAGCTATTGTTTCTGTAACTTAGTTTACAATTGTATAGGACCCTATTGAGAGGGGACTCTTTCCTGTTCCTGGACGTTTGTTCTTCTTGCAAAATTGCAGTCTGTTAGACAGTTATTGCACTGGTTTTTTTCTTCCAGTTAACATGCACACCAACACCGTTTCTGTCTTTACACACACATTGAATGTTGTTTGCTTAATCAGCATTAATAACATTTGTCAGCAACTAGTTATTTTTAAATCATTTATGCAGAGCCTGTTCTCATACCATGTGTTTTCATCTTCGTTTTCATCAACTGGCTGAATTTCATTCATTTTAACGTGGAGGACAGAAGAGTTGATGCTAAACATACAAATGCTATGAGGCAACATTGCCACTGTCTTCATCAGAAATAAGCAGCAGCAGAATTCTGTTTTATTTTTGTTATGTTTTAGTAAAACTAACAAATGTTTATTGTTTACATGTCTTCAATTTTCCTCAGCTGTTAACAAAAGGAAAAGTTAAGTGGATCCATTACTAGGATTTAGAAAACAGCTGAATGGATATATGTTTAGAAAATCTGTTAGCCTAAAAGACAGAACAACTTTAGCAAATCACTTTACACCTTTCAAACTTAATGCCCTTAAACAATAATTATTTCTTATACACACTTTCACACCTAGCTGTAGAAGTATTATATATTGTAAAGAAGTCGATCTGCTCTACTGTTTTTAAGTACTGACAGATATCACTTTAGAATCCTTTTATTCATATAATTTCTTTCTAATAAGATTTTTCCTTAACTAATATGGTTACCAAATATTAAAGCAGCACTGAATCAAAAGTACTTCCTGCTTGTTGGAAGAATGAAAGAATACATTAGAAGAACAGCTAAGTAACCTTACTAATAAGAAACATCTGTTAAAATAATTTATATGCTCAGTGTTATAGCCCACTCTGTGCCCTTTCTTATTTGTTCTATATTGTTCTTCATTACACAGCTTGGAAGCAATTTACTGACAAGGACTTACTGATTTTTTTCATCTTAATGCATTTGGAAGAGCAAAGACAACATTTATCTAATTTTGGGCCATCATTTTTGTTTTCACATAAAAAGAACTACATTAAAAGGACATATTAAGGATGTAAAATCAGGCCGTTGAAACCTGGGAAATTAAAAAAAATAATGGAAAGCTGTATCCCCACAGAAGATTTTGTGTCTTGTAGCAACAGTAACAGTATTGTTGGTTAAATCTGGACAACATAAGACAGTCTTCCTAACTCTGTTCTAAGAACTGTTGAACTGCTTTTCCTACAGGTTTTGGATTTTGAGGGAGTATTTAGGCTATTTAGTCTGAGGTACCAAACTGAATATTTCAATAAAAATACCTGAAGTATTGCAAAATGAAAACATTGAAAAGAGTGTCTTGTAACAGGTGAAGTAATGTTAATATCAACCTCTTTTTCAGTAAATGGTTGTTAAAAGCCTAGTGCACTTTGAAAGTTAAGTAAAATGACAGATAATAGCACTTCACAATCATCCAGTAATCTCATCACAGTCATTAGTGAAGTATACTTCACCTAATGCCTGCAAATGAGAAAATTGTTTCCTCAACTTAATGGTAGGGTACTGTGGCACAAAAGACTGCAAAGAAACTTCCAGACAGGTAGCCCCTTACTCAGTACTTGAACCACAAGAGACCATTCCCTTAATAAAAGCACAAGTCTAGATAATCATATGAAGGATCTAGAAAGTCAATCTGAGAAACTGAAAAATAAATCTGAAGTGATGAAAGTTAATAAGAGTTTTGCAACTGGTGTGAGACATGCTAAATGGAGCTTGAAAAGGAAAATTGAAAGAATAGAGACTTGTAGAAACACTAATATATAGGATTGCTGATCATTCCTACAGGTGAGAAGTGCCATAGGGAGTCAGAGAGAAATACCAGCTGTTGATGAAGAAAATTGTTCTTGCTACAATGAATACTGTCATAAGGACTCCTCCTAGAGACTGAAGGAGCAGAAATTAACAACTGAAGTAATGCCAGTTGCATACAGACTCTGCTGTTATGCAGGGGTAGATCATCACCAATGCATATGCAGAAAGCTCCTGGTAGTCCTGTTTAGGGAACCAGTTTCTTGAGACTGGTAATCTCCCTTCTGTAGAGCTGTTCAGTGACAAGTCAGTGAGGTGTCTGGACAATGATGCAGTAGCTCAGAAAGGAAATGTACTTTATTGACAAAGATTTCTTGGAGTAATATTACAAACCACCATCTGTAAGTTAGGTATCACCTAAAGCACTCGAGCAGAGAGTTTTCCCTTCAATGGACAAGTGGCAAAATTACAGACATGCCCGTAATTAGCAGCAGCTTCCCTGCACTCAATCGAAATTCGGGGCGAAAGAAAAGTGTGCAAGATTTAAGCTTAGTTTAGGGTTCTCCATGGATGGTCTCTATCCATATTGACAAGAGTGAAA
Organism: Chaetops frenatus; assembly: GCA_013400775.1. NCBI lineage: Eukaryota > Metazoa > Chordata > Aves > Passeriformes > Picathartidae > Chaetops > Chaetops frenatus. The sequence continues at coordinate 38,254 of VZTR01020495.1, forward strand.
ATTTTAACATCTAATATCAAGCTCTTGCACATCACTGAAGTAGACAAATAGCAATTGTTTTGAAATCAGAAGACTGTAAGTATAAAAAAGACTAACAAACCTGACCTCTAGGTTCCAAATTTTGTAGCTTTACAAGAATTGCTATAAAGAACTCTCCTTCATACTTGGAAAAATACAGTCTACAGGAAATAATATGATTAAAACATAATTTAGGAATATTTTTCATCCGAAGAAAAATATTTATTTTTCTCCTTTTGCAATAATCAATCAATTTGTTAATATGAGAGCACTTTTGGCCTCTTTCAAAAAGCAAGAATTCATTTAATCATGCACAAATAAAACCAAGGGTGGGAAAGCTTTAAAAAAATGCTGCAGACTAGGTTTGGTCCATGAACATGACCAAGAGAGTTTTCATTTCAGAGTATTTGAGTACACATGTGTAGTGGTTACAGGACAAATTTAGCACTATGTGTGTGTAGCCAAAGCAGCGTATTTTGTTCCCCTCCACGTAATTTCTGATAAACTCTTGATGGACTGCTCACAGCGGCTGCCCAGTGCACACCCGACACCTCAGGCTACAAGCTGAGTGCTAAATGAGAAAAAAGAGGCAAACCCTACCAGGCAGGGCAAGGTTTCTTTGGTTTTTTTTCTTCACACCAATGACTCAGCCTTGGTAACTGCCTCCAGTGAAGCACCAGCACAGTCCCACCCATCCTGAAGGGGACAGCTCTGCTAATGGGCCACAATGAACTGAAAGGCACCAGCTTGAGTAGGCAGCTGCAATGACCATCAAGGACTTCAGAAAATATCTTATGACTCACAGGATTAAATCATTTCATTGTGAAACTCCCTGCCCCTGAGGAAGGCACTGAGCATTCCCCCCGAACCTGAGTGGACGCAACTGTGTATTTGGGACATTTACCATGTTAACTATCTGGTTTAAACCCAGAAGTGCAAAGAAAATTAATTCTCTGTTTATAAAACGGAAAGAACTTTGAAGGTTCAAAGTATACCTAAAAAACGAGATTAAACCAAACGAGTTTAGATGTTGGTGGAAGGAAGGAAGGCAGATTTTTTTGTACAGCCTGAAGCAA
>VZTR01020496.1:990-11691 GCA_013400775.1 Chaetops frenatus
CCCAGGACAAGGGCTGTGAACCCCCTGGGCGGGCTGGGAGATGGAGTTCTGGCGAGAATGGCGTTAGACTGACAGAGAGCAGGTTTACATTGGATGTTAGGAGGAAATTCTCGGCTCTGTGGGTGGGGGAGGCCCTGGCACAGGGTGCCCAGAGAAGCTGTGGCTGCCCCTGGATCCCTGGAAGTGTCCAAGGCCAAGTTGGACAGGGCTTGGAGCACCCTGGGACAGTGGAAGGTGGCCCTGCCCATGGCAGGGGGTTAGAACAAGGTGAGCTTTAAGGTCCCTTCCCACCCAAACCATTTTTGGGTTCTCTGGTTATGAACGGCACCGCTCAGTTGCTGGCGGGGGGGGGGGAGGGGGGGGGGTGTGGCTGTGTCGTCTCTCAGCGCCGCCTCTCTGCCCTTCTCCAGGGCTCTGTGCCATCATCCACTACCTTGTCCGCGGGCAGCTGGGCTGGTTCGGGCTGACCATCGCCTGCCTGGTGCCCGGCTATGCCGCGCAGCTCCTCAGCATCCTCTGGTTCCGGGCGGACGGACACGCTCCCGGCTGCTGGCTCCTGGCGCTCCACCTCCTGCAGCTGGGCCTCTGGAAGCGGTGAGAGACGCTCCCCACGATCCACACAGCCCCCACAACCCGGGTGCAGCCCCAAAACTTCCCCAGACCAGGGTGGGCATCCCGTCACGGTGTGGCCCTTGCAGGTACTGGGATGTTCTGCGGGCGGCGGGGACGGACGGCGGTGCCGGGGAGGCGCTGGCTCAGCTGGGGGACGTTTGTGTCCTGCGGCTCCTGGAGGCCCTGCTGCAGACCCTGCCCCACCTCCTGCTCCAGGCCTACGTCGTGGTGGCTGTGGACCCAGCAGGCTTCATCCCTGGTGAGTTCCCAGGAGGATGGTTCGGGCTGTGTTTGGGTGGGGGATGTGTGTGTCCTCCGGAGGGGGGAATGTGCTGCAGAGGGACTGGGAAGCCTCGATGTGAAGCAGCAGGGACGAGTGTGGCTGAAAGATCTGCCGTGGCCGAATGCAGAGGTGGCTGCTTTGCCCCACAGGTGAACTCTCAGGTGTGCAGAGAGGCCTGTTGGGCTGTGGAGTCACAACTCCACAAGGTCACAGTCGTTCATGCCCATCTGTGGTCCAATGGCAGTGACAGGGATGGAGCTGCCCTGGGGCTGCAGAGCTCTGTCAGTGGAGAGAGCACTCAGAGGGAAACTATGAGCATGCAGAGACCAGAATTACCAGGATTTAGTTGAAATACTCCAATTCAATCCCTGGAAACATTCAAGGTCGGGTTGGACAGGGCTCTGAGCAACTTGGTCTGGTGGGAGGTGTCCCTGCTCATTGCAGGGGGTTGGACTGCATGGCCTTTAAGGTCCCTTCTGTGATCCCTTGATTCCGTGATTCGCTTGGCAGGATCGAGGGGTGTCTGGTTCATATGGGGCTGCCCTGCTACCATCACCTCCTGGACACTGAGAATTGGCCTTGCTGTGCAGGTGGGCCTCCATCAGAGCCCTGACTGTCCCTGTCCCCTACAGGTGTCAGTGCAGGGCTGTCCCTGCTGTCCCTGGCCTGGGCTTTGGTCTCCTACAGCCACTTCACCTTCCTGCTGAAGCCCGGCCACCTGAGCCCGCCGGCCGCCGTCGTCCTGTGCCTGCTGCTCTGGAGGACAGGCATGCTGGGGACACGGGTCCTGGCCCTGGTGCTCTTTGCCAGGCTCTATTCCTTCTGGGTTTTTGCTGTGGCAGGTAAGACCTGAGATCCTGTTCTCCACATCCCACCCCAGTGTCAGCCCAGTGATGCTCCTGGTGCTGGGGCTGTTTTGCAGCCTCCCCCAGGAATGGCTTTGCAAATTCAGTGCCTTCTCCCTGCAGGGGTGCACTGGCTGCTGATGTCCTTCTGGCTGGTGGCCCAGCAGACAGATATTGTGGCCCAGCCGTGCTGCTGGAGGCTCTTCAACTGCCTGCTGGGAGCTGTGTACATCTTCTGCTACATCAATGTCCGGCCCGGCCCCTCCAAGACCAGGGTGGCCGTGTTTTATGCAGTGAGTACCTGGAATGGTTTGTATTCCACATGGATGCAGCTGCTGGGGACAAGCAACAGCTTCAGACTCTCCATTTTCGTCTCTCAGATCACCACTTGCTAAAAATCCAGCATTTTACTGTGTCCTTACAAAGCCACGTGGTCACCCAGGTGGATGTGCCTTCTGCTCACTGGCTTTGATTCCTTAGAGGCAGCCACACAATGTCAGGGGTAAAAAATAGGTGAAGACCTTGCAGAAAGTTCATCTGAACGACTTCTGTGTTTAAAGTAATAAATTAGGTGCAAAATACAACAGGAGAAGTGTCCAAGGCCAGGTTGGACAGGGCTTGGAGCAACCTGGGATAAGTGGAAGGAGGTGCAGTGAGATGATCTTTAAGGTCCCTTGCAACTCAAACCATTCTGGGATTCTAAGAATCTGTGAAAATCTAGAAACTGGGTGTTTTCTGTTATCAGAGGCACATCCAAAGCCATCAGAAGGAAATAAGTGATGACTGTCTTCCCTCTGCCCTGCAGATAATGCTGATGGAGAACACGCTCCTGCTGCTCTTGGGCACCCGGTTCCTGCAGGCAGAGCTGAGGAACAGCCTGACTGTGACTGGGGCTGTCATGTCAGGGTCTGTAATAGGTAAGAACATGGATTTTAGAGCCTGGATTGCACATTTTGGGAGTCGTTTCAGGAAATGAGCATGCAGACCCTTGTCCCCAGTCCCTCTCCAGCTCTCCTGGAGCCCCTTTAGGCCCTGGAAGGGGCTCTGAGCTCTCCCTGGATCCTTCTCTTCTCCAGGTGAGCACCCCCAGCTCTCCCAGCCTGGCTCCAGAGCAGAGGGGCTCCAGCCCTTGGAGCATCTCTGTGCCAAGCAGGGTCATATCTTCCCAGTGGGGTGGGGGCAGAGGGAAGTTGTGTGGGTTTTGTGAACTCCCCAAACCCTCAGATCAACCGTGTTAAAGAAATGGGATGGAAAAGGAGCAATTCCTGTGGTCTTGGATGAATTTAGGATAGAAGTAGGAAGCTCTCTTAAAAAACCTGCTGGTGTGTCATTTAAAGGCCAGAGGATGGGGATGCTGTGACATGGAAGGCTTCCTGCATCACACATCTCCCTGCTGGGCAACTGTCAGCCTGCAAATTAATCCAGATTTAATTTGGGCCTGATTGTGCACTTCCTTTCCCAAAATCTGCTCAAATGAGATTCTTGCATCCCTGTAAATGCTTGAAAGATGTGCTGCTCTGACACCTGATGCTCAGCAGTGTCTTTGCAAAGATCTTGCTCATCTGGAGGTGCAGCAAGTTTTGGCCTCTTCACATTTGACTAAAAATGCTGCTGGGACTCCTCAGTGACGCTTTTCTGCTCCTTTCCAGGTGCCACAGCTCTGGTGGTTTACTACAGCCTGCTCCATCCCAAATCCACAGAGATCTGGCAGGGATTCCTGGAGACAATGTGCAGTGCTGGAGCAGCTGGGGATGAGGAGGTGTCTGGAGAGAGCTCCCAGGCTGGGCAGAGTTCAGGGACTTTGGGAGATGAAGAGTCCTTAGCAGGGGAAGGGACCAAAACAGAGCCCAAAAATGAGACCAGCTCATCACCCCTGCAGTCCAAAGGATGTTTGGAGGAGAGCTGGACAGAGCATCACCACTGGCTGCTGGTGAAGCTGGCCTTGAAAACGGGAGATCTGTCCGTGATCAACGCAGCTTTCGGAGATGGCGGCGTGGGAGAGGCTTTTCCTGGAGGATGGATGATGGGGAAGGCCCCTGCTGTTGAGCCTGGGGCAAACTTCTCCCTCCCCATGAGGGACATCCACCCCTCTGGACTGGCAGTGGGGAACGGAGGAGGCATCAAACCCAGCGCAGGCGCTGTGGGAATGGCACAGGAGGATGGAGCAGGGCAGGAGCCTGCTTTTCCCCCATCCTCCTCCCATCCCAGTGGCTTCTCCCCGGATTCAACCGAGAGCTCCTCCATCTATTTCAGTGCAAGCGCAGGAGGCATCGCCTCGCCTGGGACAGGGCTGGCCACAGCCGCCAGCGTGGCCCTGGTGCAAAGGGACAGCGGAGCCCAGCCTCCCCCAGGCTGCCTGGGAGAAGGAGGAGGAGGAAGAGGAGGGGATTTATCCCTTGGGATGGCCAGCATCAGCCCAATCCTGGGCGCTTGTGCCCACAAGTGTCTGCAGAGAAGCTCTTCCCTTGGCAACACAGGCAGCTGTGGGGTGGCAGGTACCCCCAAAGAGGGCTCAGAGCCCACAGGGACAGAGGGTGCCCTCGTGGGGTGCCATCACCTTTGGGACACCCACCCTCGTGGCCCGCAGGGGACTGTGGTGAGGAACAAGCTGAGGTCACCGTGCTTCACCTCCACCCCCAAGGCCGGCTCTAAATGTCCCCAGCGAGGACTGGGGGAGCTGGGAGAGGGGACAGACCTGTCAGGGTTACCAGGGTGACCCTGTAAATGCCTGCACTGTCACCTTGGGTCAGCCTTGGGGTGACTGTCTCATCAGCAGGGTGTGGCAGGAGGTGGTGGGATGCAGACTGTCCCCACAGTGCCCCTGCCATGGGGCAGATGTGCTCCTCCATCACTGGGACATCACCTTCCCTCCCAGTACATCTTCTCCTTGCAGTTTTGAAGAACTGCAAAAGCCTTAGAAAGCCCTGAAAGTCCAGGGCTGGTTATTTATTGAGCTTTTTTCTGTCACAGTCCTGCCAGGCAGCTGGAGCCTTCAGCCTTTGGTGTATTTGTGACAATGACCTGACGTGTGCCCCTTAACCAGTGCCTGCACAGGCTGCTGGCCTGTCCCAGTGTGGAGATCTGGTTGCTGTCTCCAGGGGCTGCAGTGCTGGCCAAAGCAGTTTCCTCAGGACAATTAAGTGCCTAAACCAAAAAAACGATGAGTTTTACTCTCAGATGTCCTTCCTTCTGGGCAAAGTAAGGCTTCAAGAAAGGCTCAGCATTGCTTGATTTGTTTTTCCCCACCAGGGTTATCTTGAGACCTTTACCAACTCCATTTTTGAGGGTCACATAGGATTGCAGATCCTCTTCATGCTGCACACCAGAACCTCAGGGCCTGGAATTACAGCCAAAAGCCATGTCCTGCTGCTTGCCCACTCTCCTGCTTCCTCAAGTGGCCTTTTCTCTCCAGCCTCCTCCTTGTCCCCTTCCAGCTGCAGCTTACAGGATCCCAAAATTATTTGGGTTGGAAGGGACCTTAAAGCTCATCCAGCTCCAAGCCCTGCCATATGCAGGGACACCTTCCACTTGCCAGGTTATGATCCACACCTGCCTGGATGCTCTCTCCTCAACTTAGCCTCAAGACAAGTCTCAAACCAGTTCTACTGCCACCATAAAATCCCCAGGGCAGGCAGGGTTTCTTTGTGTCAGGAACTAAAACCATCAATACCACGGTCTCAGAAATAGCCAGTGCTTCCCACCAGGCTGGCTGGGCATGAATTTGTGCCTGGGGCACAGGTTGGTGCCCAGGACATGGCTTGACATGTTAATTGAGTTGTGATCAGCTGGATTCCACCACCAAGCTCATGTGTGCCAGCTGGAGAACATCTGGCTGTGCTCTCCAGCTGTTGTCCTGCTGTGGGCAGGACTCTGGCGCTGCCACAGGGCAGGAAAGGCAGCAGGAAGGGCACAGGCATCTGATGAATTATTAAAAAAAGCTTCCATGATGCATTCACTGCTCAGGGCTGACCCAGACAGATGTTTCCTCGGGGCACTGAAAACCCACTGGGTGCTGGGTGTGGAGTGAAGCCACATTCCAAGGGGATGAAGGCTCCCAGTCTCCATCTGGACCCCAGCCCCCTGTGCTGTGGCTGTGCTCTGCAGGCAGGAGCTGCTCCAGTGGCTTTTCCAGAGCCCTTCTCACTGTGTGGATCACACAGAAGGCAGTGGTGCTGCTGGGCTGTTACAGGGATTTTTATCTAGCTTGGTTTTCTACTTTTGATAATATATAATTGTATTTGAAAATACCCCAAACCAGCCCTTGCTGTGTCTGTGTCTCATGTTGGGAGTGAAGAGAAGTGTGGAGGGGTCTCTTTTCCCTCTTAGCTCTTTCTTTTCTCTTTTCACTCTTAGCTCTTGCAGCCCCAGGATGAGTGGTCTGTCAGGATTTCCAGTGGGAGGGTGAAGAAGGGACCTGGGCAACAGCATCTGAGGGAATGGCATGAAAATGTGTCAGGGAAGGTTAAGGTTGGGGGTTAGAAAAAGATTCAGCCAGTCAGGAAAGAAACAGACAATTCTGAGAAAGTAAAGAACACTTTTGTGCACAGGAGTCAGGAGTAAACGAGGACTTTGGTTCCCCAGGGCACATCCACGATGCAGAGGTGCACTGTGAGCTGACACCTGTGACCTCAGAGGAGGTGCTTGTGAAAACCCTGGATAGATCAAGGAGTGGCAAAAGAGAAGGGGGAGTCTGGGGACAGAGGGTGCACAAGGACTGGGGTAGGGATAAAGGGGTGTTTGTGTGAGGGCTGATCCCACACATCCTGATGATGGGAGTTGCTCACTGGTGAGCCATGCTCCCCTTCACCTTCTCCTTGGGAACCATGTGAAATCAGGTGGGATGATGTGGATTGCCTGTCCTTAAAGGTTTCCAGCCTCTGTGAGAGCCCTGTTGCCCCCAGGGCCCAAGTCCTGCCTGCTGGTACAGTCCCAGCACTGAGCCACAGGCCTACACCTGTAGAAATAACCTGTATTTAATCAGAGAGTCACAGAATGGGTTGGGTTGGAAGGGACCTTAAAGCTCATCTTGTGCCAACCCCCTGCCATGGGCAGGGACCCCTCCCACTGTCCCAGGTTGCTCCAAGCCCTGCCCAGCCTGGCCTTGGGCACTGCCAGGGCTCCAGGGGCAGCCACAGCTTCTCTGGGCACCCTGTCCAGGGCCTCCCCACCCTCACAGGGAATATCCCATCTAACCCTACTCTTTAGTGAATTCTAAAGCCCTGTTTGAAGCAGGACTCCAGCAGCAAATCACAGTTCCAGATACCCCTCCTCACCCTTCCCATCTTTTGGGGGGCAGAACTGAAGATGCCCCAATAGCCTGGTGCCCCTCCAGATTTTTCCCAATGCTGGCAGACTGGGGAAATCATGCTGGGGAGGAGTTTCTCCTCAAAGCTCCTTGTTCCTTTGCCACCAGAGGGAGATCCTGCTCAAGGTCCAGACTCTGCATGCACCTCCAGTGCCTGTGTTGTGGAAATACTAAGGTTGGAAAAGTTCTGAGCTCAATCGAGTCCAACCTGTCTCCAACTCTGCCAAGGCCACCACTAACCCATGTCCCCATGTGCCACATCCACACGACATAAATCCCTCCAGGGATGGTGACTGGGGAGGAGAAGGATGTGCAGGCCTGAAGCTGGTGTGGCACTGCACTGGGAGTGGGAATGAAATGGGGAGCTCTGGGATACTGGAGGTGGAGAGCACAGCGAGTGCCTGGAGGAATGAGACCATGGCTGTGGGCATCTCCTTTTGCTTCCCAGGCATCACTGGGCCACGGGGAATGTTTGAAAATCACTGTCAGGGTATTGCCCTCTTCAGGAGAAGAGTCATGGATTTGTAAATAGCCCACGGTGCCGTCAGGTCCAAAGGTGTGTGTGGGATGGGAGATGCCCCAGATGACACTGGGTGCAGGATGGGACCCTGGGGGTTTGGTAGAACCAGCTCCAGCTGTCACCACCACGCTGCTGAGTCCTGATTTTGGTGCTGTGATCTTGGAGCTGTGCCCTGGTGGGTGACCTGGTCACTCCCCACTCTGGTCTGTCCTCAGATCAAGCCATGGGGTGCAGAAATCCCACAAATCCCAGGTCACTGCTCTGTGTGGAGCAATGTGGAGGCCTGGGCCAGTCCAACCCAGGATGAGAAACTGCAGCTGGCAGAGGGGCAATGGACCAACTCCTCCAGGGGACTGCTGGTGTATCTTCCCATTGCCCCAAATGCTTGAGGAGACCTGGCAGACCCTCTGCTCCTTCTGCAGCTTCTCCCCTGAAGCTGCTTTTGGATAAAGAATGTTATCCTGAAATGTACTGGGATCTGCCCACCTCTTGGGGATGCTCATCACCAACATCTGGGCTTCAGCCACCCACAGAAGGGCTGGAGCAAGGGGCCATCTCCATCCCACTGCACTTGGACAGATTGTCCAGTGCTTTTGCCTGCTCTGGAATGGAAAATTTCTGCTCATTTGCCTCCTGTGAACCTTTTATTTTCTATTTTGTTTCCTAAGGAAGCCCTCTCCATCACTTTAGAGAGGTGGAGGGTCATGCCCCAGCCCAATGCCACAGGTGAGAGGAGCTCTCAAGGGCAACACAGGAGCAGGAACAGAGCATCAATTTTGACAATGCAGGGAGTTACCCCCATTACTCCCCAGAAGAACTGGCTGTGCCACTCTCTGGTGATCTGGAAAAAGGAGCAAACAGGCAGGAACAGAGGCTACGTCCCTAAGAAATGAAACAATACCAGGTGAGTGCCTGGGCTTGGGAACGTGGCTGTCCTGACTGCTGGCACTGCCCCCTTGGCTTGTTGTTTTTAATGGGTCACTCTTGTCCTTCTTTCGAGGTGAAATAAAATAAAGCAGGATGGAGTTGTCCCAACAGGGCTTGAGGGTGGAGCACCAGCCCTGCCCCAATTTCTGAGCACTGTCCATGGGTGCCAGGTTTTGGGCTGGGTGAAAAATATTCCCTCCAGCTCCAAGATGTAACACCCACCCCCCAAAAAACCAAACCAAAACAACCCAAACAAACAAACAAACAAAAACTAGCCCAAGAAAGACCTCCCCGGAAAAAACATCTTTTCACTTCCAACAACACTGAAACATAATACTTAGACATTACAGAAAATAGAATTATTTGCCCTGGGGCTGCTGTTATTTGTTTGTTTTTTCCAAGCTGAAACTTTGGAATCTTTTTTTCCCCCTTTAATTAAATTTGGTTTGCTGCAAATCCCTTTCTGGTGCCTTCAGTGTTCGTGTAAAAGGCAGGGCCCAGGCTGCAGCTCTGTGCCCATGGCTCCAAGGCTAAACAATACCACCGAGTGGGGGAGCAGAGGGTAAGCCCAGCTAATCAGGACTTGCCTAATAGGACCGAGTGCTTAATGAGGACCCAGGGATTCTGCTTCCCAGGCTGGATTTGGCTGGAGGAAAATGCTTTGTGCTCTCAACACCAGGTTTGAGATGGCCCAGTTCTCTCAACTGTGCTGGAGCAGCGTTTTCTCCCTCCCGTGAATCCATCCTCACTGGACACAAGACAGACCTGTGAGGGATCCGTGGGGATCCAGGGATGCTGGGGGAGCTGAACAAGACCCTGGAAGCAAAAGGATCCAGTGCCTGTTTTGCTTGAAGGGAGATCTTTCAAATCAAACCACTGTTTATACCTTGATTTTCCTAAGCCAAGCCACCACTAAGCCCTGCCTGCTACCCTGCTGTCCTTGGAGATCCCTGAGGAGCTTTGGGGGGATTTTAGGGATTGACTTCAACAAGTAACAGCAAATGTTCCACTGCTTTGCTTTGGACACCTGTTTGGATTGTCTCTGTCCCCACTGCTACACCCCAGATCAAGCTGGGGTGGGGGTTTGGGATAGGGAAGGCACCTCGTGCCTCAGGCCTTTCCCTGGTTAATGAGGGGGATTTGGGGTTCAGCACTGGGACTTTGGGATGCAGAGCAAGGTGTCAGGGTGTGCACAGCAGGGTGGGGGCTGGGACACAGGTGGGTGCTGGGTGCATGGTGGGTGGGTGCAGAGGTGGGTGGGAGCCCAGATGTGCATGGTAGGTGGGTGCAGAGGTGGGAGTTTGTCTGCACACAAACAGCTGAAGGGTGCAGATGCAGGTGGGCGTCCCTACCTGCACAATAGGTGGGTTCAAGCATGGGTGGGTGTCCAGATGTGCACAGTACCGGGGTACAGATGTGAGGTGGGTGCCAAAACCAGTGGGTGCCTCTACCTGCTGAGGGGTGCCAGGGTGTGTGTGGGGTAAGCAGGGGCTGGGGCTGGGTCTGGGTTCTCTGTCTGGTGCTGGGCTGGGTCCTGGGTCCCGGTTCAGTGCTGAGCTGGGGCTGGGGCTTGGTCCAGGGCAGGGTCCGTGTCCACGTCCGTACCCGGTGTCAGATCCCGGCTCTCAGTCTGGGTCCGTGTCTGAGCTTTCCATCCCATGCTGGGTCCAGGTCCCGGCTCTCGGACCTGTGCTGGGGCTGTGCCGGTGCTGGGTCCGTGTCCAGAGTGGGGCGAGATCCAGTGCCAGTACTGGGGCTGGGTCCAGGTTCGTGACTGTGCCCAGGTCCGGCTCCGGCTCCGGGGCGGGGTCGAGTGCTGGGTCCCGGTTTGGGTGCGGCTCCAGCTCCGTGGCCGGGTCCCGGTGTGGGCGCTGCCGGTGCGGGTTAGGGTGGTGCCGGGTCCGGTGCGGGTCCCGGTCCCGCTGCGGGTCGGGGCGGGGTCGGTCTCGGTGCCGGACCCGGTCCCGGTGCGAGTAAGGGCTGGGTTGGTGCCGGGGCCGGTGCCGGTCCGGGTCGGGGCGGTACCGATGCCAGTCCCGGTGCGGATCGGAGCGGTGGCGGTGGCGGTCCCCGTGCGGGTCGATGCTGGGGCCGGTGCCGGTGCCAGTCCCAGTCCCAGTGGCCGTCCCGGGTCGGGCCGGGGCGGGGTCGGTGCCGGGGCCGAGCGGAGCCGGGCGGGCGCGGGGAGGGCTCAGGCGGCGGCGCCTGC